>VZRF01009866.1:525100-753233 GCA_013396875.1 Vireo altiloquus
TCCCCTTTCACTGTAGAATTGAGTTTAAAATAATTAAACAAAAGGCAGAGGGAAATGACATCAATTGGGGAAACTGCCCGTCCACCTTCCACGCAAGGCGCCCCGCGCCGCTGCCTCCCCGCAGGCCGATCCGCCTGGCTGGGCGCGCACCGAGGGGCGGCAGCGCTGCCTGTCAGCGGAGCGCTTCGCCTGCTCCGGAAAGAGCCGCGGCGGTAGCAGCAGCAGCAGCCGCCCGCCCTCCCGTCCCTCCCCGCCCCGCCGGCAGCGGGAGCCGCGGCCGCGCTGGCGCCGAGGCCGGAGCGGCGCTCGCTCGTTCCGGCGGAGGGAGCGGCGGGGCGGGCGGTGGCCGTGAGTGGCAGCTGCAGCAGCCAATGCAGGGCCGCAGGCGCCCTGAGTGGCATCGGCGGCGGCCAATGGGAGGGTGCGGGGGGCGGGCGCGCGTTGCCGCGGGACCGGCGCATGCAGGGATAAACAGAGGGAATTGGGGCGGGGGGCGGTGGGGCCGCGGTTGGGGTCGGAGCTGCCCGGGCGGCCCTCCCTAACCGGGCGGGGTCCGAGCGGGGTCACTGCCTCGCTTGGGCCACGGGGAATGGACGTCATGGGTGCCTGCGGAACCGCATCCTGCGGGGGAGCGGGCGTTGGGGAGCTCCCGCATCCCCCGGTCTGTCATGGGGCTCACAGGACAGCCTTTCGTCATCCAGAATTTTATGGAGAGCGATAAGCCTGGGATCAGACAAGGCTTTAGAAAAGGAGATAGCTGCTACACCTGTCTTGTCTATGGTGAACACATATTTTATCAGCAATTTTTCCACAAACATTAAAAATTCATATGGAACCTACTAGGTTGTAGTCCTAGATTGGGCTCAATGGTCTTAGAGGTCTTCTCCAACCTGATTCTGTGCTGCTTTGCTTTGTGTAGTATAAGAAATATATTCAAAACAAATGCAGTAAGCTAAAGGTTTTGTTGGGTTTTTTGTTTTGATTTATTTTTTGTTTTGTTTTGGGGGTTTTTTTGTTTGTTTTTTAATACAGCCATCTGTATTTCCACAAACGCATAGAAAATTGTATCATCTAAAATAGAACTTCATGGATGGGTATTTACTTTGTAGCTAGAGTTGCAGATTGCTTGTTTTTTCATTTGATTTCTGGGACTTATTTTCATAAACTAGATTTTGCCACAATGGGTAACTAATTCAAAATCCAAGGGATTAAGAAATACCTGTGGTATTTGTCTGGCTTAAATACAAAGATGTGCAAGTGTTGACTGGTAATTGTGTTGTATCTTGCATTTTTTTTCATTCTAGAGCAGGTCTCGTAATTGGGAATTTATCAACATTTCCACTGGGGTAATTTTACAGGATTATCCGCCCTCTGTTCTTCCTGCTGGTTCATCTGGACTCTGTGGAGTTTGCTGCTAGCAATGGAGCCTTCTGTGGGGGTTTATTCATGCTATTACTGAAATGGAGCCCTTCGCATTTGGATTAACTCTTTGTTCACTTTTCACCTGAATCGCTTGGATCAGCCCATGTTTAAAAAGGATCGTACTATGCATCTCTTTTCTGTTTGCATTCTGAAGTTGAACTCTGAATACAGTCTCATGTTCAGGCTGTTTACTGTGCTTGAATTTTAGAGGAAGAACTGAAATATAAAGATAGATGAAACTGTAATACTGCATGGGCAGGTAAATACATTTGACATTCTATACATGAAGACCTGAAAAAATGTTATGAAGGGTCACAAATCGAATGAGTGTGGTACATTTAAAGGTAGGGCTGTACTAGGTATTAGGAAGATATTCTTTTAACCAAGTGCAATGTTTGTGATGGAAACCACTGTCTTGAAAATGGTTCCAAGACCGAGCAAACTAAAAATTCTTTCCCTACATATGAACAAAAGAACCTATATTTGAAAACATGGCTGTATAAATAAAAACGTTTCTGTTAATCTGTCACCACATATTAGTGTTTGTAGTGCAGTGTGCCATGCTGTTTGGCTCACCACCATGCACGAGAGTCCATGTGGTGAACCAGAATTCTTCCATCAATTTTAAATTATTATCTCTTTTTGTCATGTCCTTTTCCTGTACACTTGTGTATGTGCAGTCTGACCATTATATCCCAGTCTCAAATGGGGCCACTTTAGGCAAAGATTCTACACAGAATCTTTAGGAACGAGGATGCTGTTCAGTCTTCAGAACTGAAGGGATGTACAGGAATTGACACTTACTTCTACGGGGGTTTTGTTGTCAGGAAGTGCATGTAGTGTTGAAAGGTTACAGTTGTGTGTGGTGAGCTTTAAAAAGCTACCAGTGACCTTAAAACACCACAAAAATATTCTAAACAGACCCAGCCACCAGATTTTAGTTCTAGTGGCATGAGGCAGAGGTTGACCCATGCCAAGTTGTATACAAAGTATCTGGGGTTTTTAGTCCGTATATTGAAGTTTTACACTACTTCCCATGTCAAAATACTGACATTACTGATTCCAGTCTAAATTTAGCCTTCTCCATGGTGTAATTTTGAAAGCTTTATGCATAAATTGCTCAAACCGAGTCACTGCAGGGTTTCATCTGTTTTGTTCCTTCTAAAGTGTTAGTGCTTCACACTTGGAAGTGTGATTATTGTACAATACCCTGCAAGATTATTAGCATTGTGTTAAGTGACATAATTTATGTTCTTACATTGAAATTGTGTTGTACAAGTCCAGTCAACAAGGGAATCTTGGCATGAGCTTGGGGATCTGCACTCACAGTTTCTGCGTGGAGCAATTTCTGCAGCTGAAGTCCTGAAGAGTTTACAAATGCTTAGGCAGGTCCCAAAGAAAAAGCTGTTTAAATGCTTAACATGTACTTTAAGGTACTAATTGCACTTCCAAGATGGTGCTTGTTTAAAAAAAAAAGATTGGCAACAACTCAATTTTTCCTTTTGTAAGACTGCAACATGAATCCTTTTGTTAATGTCTTGAAGGCCTTTTTTCTAGTATATGAGTCAAGGAGGGACTAGGAGCAGTAAATATATACAGTTGTTTATTTCAGAACTAAAATACTTGCTGTTAGGATTCCAATTTATGCTGCAATGGAAATCTGCAGGAAGAGATTGATTTGATTTTAGATTTTTTTAGATTGGGAATGGTTAGTTGTTTTATGGAGGCTGCCAACTCGACATTGTGATCACAGCCTGGATATTTGGATGGCTTTCTTGTGCGTCTTAGTTCATGTTCCTGGACTGCAGCCTTTATTCTTCAAGGGGCTCCCTACCTGAAGACCTTCCTAAAGTTTTTGTTCCATTTTATAATACCAGTATCTCCAAAGCATCCTTTGAGCTTCCCCCATTCCTTAGCAAGGCAGCAGTTTCAGTTGGAAGACTGGGGTTTTCCAGAACATGCTGAAGCAATTTGAGTGATGGCTCCTGTCATGAGGGTGCAGCATCTTGCCATGGTTAGGAGACCAGGAATATACAATAATGTCATATCCTGCATGTTACAAATAGTATGTGCAGCTTTATTGCTTGAGCTATTTTGGAGTATATTGATGGGTGAGATGTGGATCCTGCACATTGATCTGACTTAAATGCTGCTCCACAAAAGTATCTCTCTGCATAGATCAGTTTGCAGAGTCAGGAATCAGAAAAAAATTTGCTTCAGAGATACATCTTTCATGTGATTTTTGCAACAAAGGCCACGTTTAGCCAACATCTACAAAGACGGAAGGCTTGAAATAAACTGAAACACCACCAGGATTGGCTGTGCACCATCTGATGTGTATCACCTGTCAGGGCAAGGAAATGGCATCATAATGGCTGAATATAAAAAGTATTGAGATATTTTATGCCACACTCTGACCATTAATACTTTTAAATATTGTTTTAAAGAAGTTTTAGCAGTTGCTCACCTAACAGAGGAGCTTTGTCTGACAAAGCAAAGGTCCTGGGGACTAAGGGGAATTTCAGCACTGCCTTAATCAGTTAATCTGCAGAGTACTTTCAGGAATGAGAGCTTTTAGGAAAAAGTGATAAGTGTGAAGAATAGTTGAATCTAGTAAGGAATCCTGTTTTGATGAGGTACATGATGAAAGATCCACCTCTGGAGATTTGCAGTGGTCAGTCATGGCATAGGTGCTTTCTGTGTAGGGAGCAGTGGACTAGATCACCTCATGGTTTCTTGTGATTTAGTAGGTCAGGACTTCTCTCAGGTGGCAGAATTTGGAAAGCTGCTGCTTGGGTTGCTCATTAAATCCACATAATCCATGTCAGTACAACTATTGTCAAAGTAATGCCCAAAACCAACCAGTGACGTGACTGAGTGGTGATACTTCATTATTTAAAAAAAAAAAAAATCCCCACAAGCTCTAAACCCCACTTTCTTAGTTGAATATCATTGTTGCTTTTCAGTATTGTCTCACAAACAGCTGCATCAACACAACAGAGGGAGCTGATGCAGTGGAACATGGGGACAGGAAAGAAGTCTTGGGTTGGTTTTGCTGTGTGAGAGTGTGGTTGTAGAAAAACATTTTCAGGCTTGTTGGTTAAATTTGAAGCAAAACCAATCTATGAATAATTTACTTGCTGTCAGGATGTGGCTAGATGGGTAAAGCATCAGCTGTGAGATGAGTTTTGTAACATCCTGACCTTCAGTTTAGCAACACTAATACTAACAAGCATTTAGGTATCTAGAAATTGTGTTTTAGGAAGGCAGAGATTTTTGGATTTAGATACTGACATCTCTTCTCAAGCTATAGTTAGTTCTATAGCAGGAATGCTGAAAATGAGCTCATGTCCAAACTTCATTTAAAGTAGCTGAGTTTTCTCTTACTCCTTAGTTCTGCTGTGAGACTGAGAAAAAGTGTTTTGTGTGGTGACTTTGTGTTTCCCCCTATGAAACATCAGAAATGTGGTAAACATTCTGCAGACACATAAATGAACACATGGTAAGGAATGTGTTGGTGCATGTGCCAGTATTTAGAACAGCTTACTGAGTTGGACCAAGATAAGTTTTGCACTAGGTCCTCTGAACAAGAATCCATGTTCCATGTATTGTGAAGAATCATAACTAAATTGTCAAATATGATTAGGTACAACCAGTGGAGTGGGAGTTGGTATTATACTAATGTTTTGGAGTGTAAGACCATTCTCATATTTCTGGAGACATTTGTAGTTGAAGCTTTTAAGCCTAGGTCTTTCTGCCAAACTTTATAAAACCTGAAGCTGAATGTTTTACAACACAACTCTTCCATTTTAAAGCTGCTCTTTTAGGTTCCATCTGACTTGTACAGTATACAATTCTGTAATGCAATGCAGTTTATTTAAATTCTTAAAGTAATTAGTAGACCTTACATCTCTTTAATGTAATGGCATTTCAGAATACACTAACAGAATGTGCAAAATGCTGAATGCTGTGCAGTACTCATTAACTAGCCAATGTGGTCCCAGGGATACCAGTTAAGGTCAGTCTTTGCTTTGCAATTTGGTTTTGTGTTAGTGTTTGTTTTGTATACAGCAGCCTTTTACTATAGTCATAATTAGATACAATTTCTGATAATTAAGAACTATTCTAATCATCTGGACCATGTTTGCTACACTGAGAATGCTTGGACATCGTATTTCTAGTGATTATATGTTGTGCAGAGTAAGGGGTGGGAATTTGAGGGCTTTTTATCGTGAGTCTGAAAAAACAGATCTGTCTTGTAGTCTGTCTAGGAGACCCCTGTGCTGAATTGTGCCTTTTGTATTCTGAGCATTTTAAAGTTCTCTTTTGAACGCAAATTAATTTTTATAGCAGCTGAACATGGAAGTGGCAATTGCTTCTTTACATTAGTGAGATGATGGTAAACAAGTTTTCACACTGTGCAAGGTTTAGAGCATTACAGGGACACCATTAAAATACTGGGCTTGACATTGCTTATCTGTGGAAAATTGTAATAGGCAGGGTTTGGGTAGAAAGAGTAGAAGTTTGGAAAATAACATCTTCCCTATGCCTGCCACTGCCAGCTGGAACCAACCAGTTTGCGTTTCTGTAAACAAGTATTATGAAGGACAAAGAAACCTTAATTAAATTTGAAATACCTGCAGGTCAAAATTTAATATGCCCTTCTTAAAAATACGAAATGACTGAGTTTTGAACTTAACAAAATTTAAAGCCTCTTCTAGTCAGTCAGTGCTCTCTAGTCTAATGGATCCTTCCTAATTTGAAGACAGCAAGTAAATCTTCTGACGTTTATGGCCCAGTTTATCTGAACCAGGATGCTTTGCTTGAGTTTCAGGAGGGTTATGTTTCATTTTAGTCAACTTTGGCAAGATTAAGGGCTTTGCTGAACTTGAACAGCTTTATAGATTTTTGAAAGAATATTAAAGCATTTGTCAGCTTCTGATTTTTCTCTAGTAGAACTTATATATGCAAACTCAAATAACTCATCTGATTCGTAATATTCCAGATATACTTACATGAATTAATGGATATTGACTTAATCTTGTATTTATTATTACACATGTTCACATGCATGTTCACGTCCCACTGCATTTTCTTAAGTCTGAAAAAGAGGAAGGGTAACTCGTGCGTTTGTATTGGCAGTCGTAAAATTACAGTTTTAGAAGTCCTCAAAATAGGACAGAGTAGCATTACATCCCTGATGAAGCCATTAAATCTTAATACGCTAACAGGCACTAAAATGTGATCTTAGCGAGTGAAAAAGTACTTGGAATGAATCAATTGACTTCATGTTGACTTAACAGCTTTTTTTGTATTTTTAATTTAGATTATTCCAACATTAGGCCATAAATTGGGTTAAAGGGATCTTGACACTTTCCCACATGTTATGGTTGAGTCTCTTGGGGGTGGGGGGTGTTACAGGAGTTGTCCTTGGGCTGCTGCAGTTCTGCCTGTGCCCACAGCTGGTACATGCCATCCCTCCCCACACTAGGCAAAAGGAAATTTTTAATTTACATCATGTGTTCTGAAAAATTCAGGTGTTGGCCTTTAGCTGATTTCCCAGTTGGAGTTTTCCTAGCCTTATTTTTTCAATACTAAAAACTTACTGTAAAAAAAAAATATTTACTTGAACAGCCTCTTTCAAATAAAATGCCAAGAGTGTTTGTACTAGTCCACTAATAATAGGTGTTTACACAACAGACTTGATATTTGCCTTGAAGTAGCACACTAGTAGGGAAAAAATAAATATGTGGTTTCTTGCAACACTGGTGTTTTCTTTGTATATATTTCAATAGAGGGATCTGGTTCATGTCTACAAAGTTAAATGTAAGGTTGTATTTCAATAGATAAACAAGCCCGTTTATTCAGTCTGTTTATTTCTGTTTATTCAGCCTCAAAATATTTGTGATTTTAGTTCTAATGTACTGTAGTATGGATTTCTCAATTTTGAGGCAGATTTAATTTTTTCAGATTTTTTTTTTCTTTTGGGAGATGGCCCACACCTGCTTTCCTGAACTTTGGTTTATCTGCTTGTGTATTGTAGCAAAATATATTTTGTAAATATGTTGCAGGTTATAATACATTGTAGCAAAATATATTTTGTATAAAATACATCTATAAAAATGTGTAATGTAAGTATATATTGTATGCTATATTGCAACAATATATATATTATGTAGCAAGTCAAAATTCATAGCAGAATGCAAGTATTTTTCCATATTATGGTGTATATGTGCTAGTAGTTGAGAAATACAAAACTACAGGCATATATTAAGATTTATTTTTAAAAAACAAAGTTTCAATTTAGTGTGTTTTGAATAAGACATTAATAGAAATAAGATGACATGAAATTTAGAAGGCTTTGTAGGAACAGTATCAGGATACAGAAAAAGTATCCAAGTCTCTGGTTTAAGTTTTATGTCTTATGTGGATGGGTTGGTGCCAAATCATTAAAAATAAGAAAGAATTTAGCTGAAATACATTAAATTTTATTTCACAGGGCACTTGAGGTCTAGCTGGGATGCATTGGGTGTTTGCTTCCTTTACTCATCATGGTATCTCGCCCATGAATATTTTTCCATCAGTTTTCAGTATTGACATCACTCTCTAGTTTGTTGCTCAGGCATGGAACAGGCTGGGGATAAATACAGTCATTGACTCAACTCATCCAGTCAAGTGTGTAAATTCTGCAGGGACTGACCTTTATCATAAACCCTGTTCAAGCTGCTGTTGCTTTTCTGTGGGGAGGTAACAGATGTTGCACCTTGTCATCCTGGCCAGGGACAGTGTTGTTGCTTATTTGCCTGTACTTCAAGCTGAAATGTAATTAAATTCCCATAGAAATTCATGACCTGCTGAGTAAAGCACCACAGTGACAGGACAGGGAAAGCAACAAGCTTGGTTCATTTTGGAAAAGCACATTTTAAAGAGGGGGTAGTGAATCTTTGAATAAGAAAGGGCAAATCTGCAGTTTTATAGTAAAACTGAAATACAACACTATGAAATTACCTTAAAGATTTTTTTCCAAAGTACAGTGGTTATCTTTTAGAGGTACTTCTATTCCCTTTGAAGAGGGTCACTGTTTGGAGTTGGATGCAGTAATTCCTGTTAATTCTAATAAAGCTCAACAGTAGAAATTAACCCTTTAAATACAGGTTAACACATCTGACTAGCCTATACATTGCTAGAACTGCTACAGCCTTAAGTTATCTAAAAAGCAATGTACTTTGCCTTCAGTTAGGGTTTCACACTTTGTTCAGTGTTACTGTTTAACTGGGTGAGGGTGGCTGGAAGCAAGAGTTTGCTTCCTGCTGTGGTAGAGATTTTGTGTCAGTGTGGCTGTAAGTGCCATTATGGTGGTGTCCTGATTTCAGCAGTTGCAAATCCACACGTACATTCCTGCTATACAGGAGTAATACCACAGGAAGCTAGTCTCTCTCAAATATATATTTTTTTACTCTTTTTCCCCCTTAGCCAGTTTAATTCTCTTCACCAGCTCCTTTGTTATCAGGCAAAAGTCGGTGCTGATGCAAGAGTGAAGTGGAAATACAGGGTCCTGGGGAGGAGGAACTGCAGCAGGACCGGCTTAGTTCTGCTTCATGCATTGTAAAACCACAGTGCAAGTGGTAGAGGGTGTGGAGGATCCTAAATTAACTTTGAATTCAAAACAGACCAGTCATTTTAAGAAACATTTATATTTGTGGGGCAGGTCATTGGAACTCATTTTTAAATGAAACTCTGGATTGCATGGAAAAGAGCTTCAGGGTTAAAGGCATAAGGTTACAAAAGAATGGTCTGGGGTGAGCTTCCGGTGTGAGGCTTTGGAGAGAGAAAGGGAAAAAAAGTCCCTCATATATGCTATTGTTTTCTTATGAAATCTTTGAGCAACTTAATAAATTGCTTTCTATCTTGCTACTTTTCAGCAGTTCAGAAGTAATTTATTTGACAAGTAATACTGCACTGCATCAACAAATGGAAAATATTGTCCAATTGCCTTGTTACTTCTTACTTTATTAGATCTAGATATGCATTGTTTATTCACTGTTTTGGATTAAAGTAGCAAAAAGTTTGGGTAACTCTGCACTTTCAGGTATGGTGCTACTTTGTTTACTTTCTCCTCCTGGCTATCTTCTGATCTGCATTAGTGTGTTAGTGACAAGTAAAAACAAGTAAAGGGGAAGGAGGGGAAGTCAAGTAGTCACCAATATGTGTTAGGAAGTTTCAGAAGCAGAGTTGTAATGCTTCAGCATTGTAATCTTGCAGTATTTCTAAAGATGCTCCCAGATTTCTAAATGGGGCTTATAGATGATTCATAGTAAGTACTGAAATAGTTATTTCAGGATAGTTGATTAGATCAGTTGAAATTATGTCTGAACACTGTGTTGCTCTTACTTGTTCATAATTTTTGACACACTTTTAGAATTCAAGTTTTCTTTTCCTAATTTAAAGATGATGTTCTAGGGGTAAACTTGATATCTACATCCATATAGTATAAAAGATTGTGCTTGGCCTACAGAAGTTGTCCAATACATTTAGTTTTGAAATCGAGTTAATTTATCATGATATTGTAGAAAGCATTTCAGGAAATGAAGAACTGCTGCAATATTTTCTTGGTGCTTAAAAAACCCCAAAACCTTAGTCTCAAAATAACTGTTCACCTCCCTATTTTGTTTAAATCTTCCTCCTCGGCATCTTCCAGTTTCATAAAAATGGCAGAAGGGTAGAACAGGAAAAAAAAAGTCATCATCTTTCCTGCCCTGTCACTCAGAGCAGACTCGTTTCTCCATTCTGAAGACATTATTTATTGTTAGTTTTCATAGTCACCTGCAGCATTCACGACCTCATAGTCCATCTTACACTTTGCACATGTCCATAGCCAAGGACACTTATTCCAAATGTCTTGTCAGGCAATGAGCTGAACTCCCCTCCTTCTTCTACAGGGAGTAGTGTATCTAAACCAGCTTGGCCTCCAGGAAGTCCTTCTCTATGCCACCAGCTCCTCCTGGCATGGTGCCCTCTGTGGCGCTTGTGCTGTGGCTGGGAGTGCACCCCAGGAGCTCGTGGTGCTGCTGATGACACTGTCATTGTCAGGATAATTCCAAACCCAGTGCCCAGCCTGGCTGTGCATGGCCTGGCTGCAGTCATGGCTGTAATCTGGAGAGACAGGCAGCAGTCGGGGCAGGTGCAGCTTGACCTGGGAACATTTGGCTTTGTCTCCAGTGGTCTGTTCTGAGTGAAGCCAGAGCCAGAGCTCCATCACCCACCTGCTGTAGCAGCCAGCTTTGTCAGCTCTTCTTCCAGCAGGTTGCCCTCCCTTGACATAATAACCTTCAGGTTTTTTCCTTCTCTTTCTGATCCTGATCACCCTTCCCTGAAGGGGCTGTTGGTCCCTGCTTCCTTCCCCTCACCCTGTCCCAATGCCTGTCTCTCAGCACCCTCCATACAAACAAGGGCTTAAAACAGCGTCTGCACTGGAGGCTTGAGATCTAATTCCTTGTGTCAGACCCTGTGCACTGTTGACCTCGTAGACCTTGCTTGGCTCGGTTTCTTTGGGGTAAGGGATGTTAATTCTGTGTAGAGACTGAGTGACCCCGGGTGGGAATGGGCAGCCACACTCACTTTGACTCTCAAGCTCTTCTGTTTTTACAGCTGTTAAAATGACAGTCTTAATAACCTGGTACAAGATAGTAAACAATTTCATTTGCATTCAAACATACTTAAATGTCCTTTTCATTAAATTTATGTAGTTTGGAGTGTGTTTCATGAATCCATGCCACATCTTTGTTATAAAGATTTTCTTCTTTACAAACTGATTTCTTGTATGTGATAACAACCTAACATTAATGGTGCTTCTACTGTCTGTATTGGTGCAAGTGAAAATTTCAGGTGGTATAAGTTCTTTTGAAAATTACCATGATGATTGTTAAAAGCTGCAGTTATCAGTGGTTTTAAGGATGTTCAACACTATTTTATGGGTCTTACTAAAAATTGCTTTAGTCTGACAAAACTCTATCACTTAATCTGATGTTTACCTCAGCTTTTATGTTTTACTGTAGCAGCCCAGCAGGTGCTAAATTTGGATTTGGGGAGGTGGAGAAAGGAGACAGTAAAAGAGACTGATTTTCTTGAACTACTCCATGCTGTGAAGTTTTGAAATGCAATTCAAGGTGTTGCGCTTGTATTTTATGCTGTCCTGTGAAATGAAACCCAAATTTAGCCTTCCTGTCAGTTCCTGAGAAATTTTGAGTTCTGGGTGATAGATGAAGATGTGCTAATGCATGGTGTGACAGTAGCCTTGATGTGGCTGATGGCAATGATGCTCCTTCAGCCAGGAGGCTCTCAACCATTTGATGCTTTTTTGGCACCTGGTAATCCTAAACAACAGGGACTCATCCTCTGAGAAGTGCAGCAGTGAGAGAGGGAAAACCATCGAGAGCAGGAATTTTATCGGGAGGGACAGTGGTGCCATGGAGGGACGAGGAGTGCAGGGTCACCAGGATCCAGTGTTAAACCCTCAAATTCTTAAATCTCTAATTGTTTTGGTGTACATTAACAAAACCCACTGGAAAAGTATGTCATCCTCTTTTAGTAGCGAGCAGTGATACACTGCTGGTACCAGCAAAGCTGTTAATTAGTGCATGTGATTGAGTGTGCTCTGGGGAGCATTCGTGTTTCTGTAGTGAATGAGATTTCTGTCTTTGCAATACCTGCTTCTCGAAAAATTGGAACATATTTATTAATTCAGGGAGCAGCAGAAAGAGAAAGCAGTAAATGTCTGAGGAAGGTAAATGTTTCCTGACAAGCTAGAGCATTCCTACATGGTCTTTGTAAATTATATATAATTATATGTTGAAATTTCAGAAGAGATGCTCTGAACATTACTTTGATAAATATTCTTGCACCAGTTGCATAGTTATTGCAGGGAGAAGTTAGGCTTCTACCTTTCTGGTGATTTTAATCCTCTCTCCTCTCATTTAATTAGTGAAGTTTGATGAAAAAAGCATTACACTTGGTGATTCCAGCACTCTGGGTACTCAAGTGCCTTCATTCTGGAAGGAGCCTCACCCAGCTGCTATTTATAATCTGATCCTTTTACCCACAATTCACTTCTTAAAGGAGAATTTCTTGTTACTGCAGAAATCTGGTTTTGACCAGTAGTGGGAGTGGGAAAGGGAAGGAGGAGTGTGACTTAGTAAAAGAGCTGTTATATTAAAGTAAGCATGTGATACCTAAAAGCTTTATTTTAATTAGGATGCATAGTAATCATAAAGTTTTTGGTGGATTTCTGTTGTTTTGTTTAACATGCAGAGTAAACATTTTCCAGTAAAATCAGTCAAACAGATTATAAGTCGGGTTGATAGTCTTATTTATTAGGAGTTATTCTTTGATTATATAATAACATTTTTCACTTTGTCCCAGGAAATGAGAAATAAGAAAGCCTTAAAAGGCCTGGTAGGAAGATGTCCTTAAAAATTTGACCAGTATGGCTGCTTGTTTATTGGGTTTGGATAGTTCTATAATATTGCTGTAATATATTTTGCTGAATAATCACATAATATTGCTTGCAATATTTTACGTGTGATTTGAGCCAGCATTGTTTAATTTCTCTATTTCATATAAATAGATTTATAGCTTGTTGGGGAGGAATGTTTGCTTCTCTGTCATGACTGAGTATGGTAAAAAGAATGTAGAAAAATATGTAGAGTTTTCAGGAATGATGTGAAAAAGAGTGAGAAAAATGAAGTCAAATTTCAGTATTAAATACCTGGCTGAAGAAAGTGATAGAAATATCTACCTTGGGTGCAATATTTTCAGATTGTAGAGAGTAGGATGAAGGTTGGATTACAACCTTTCACTTCGCATATTTAAAGAATTGAGGATCTTTTTGAAACCTTAATTCTTTCTTGATGCTGACTTGTGTGAAAAGTTGGGAATTATAGTAAACTTGGAACTGATAGATAATAAAAGCTAGTAGCAAATGTGTTCTCTAGGAGTATGAGAGAGATCTCAGTGATTGTGATCATCCTTTCTGAAGTTTCGTTTTTGGAGAAACAAGAGCCTGCAGTGGGATGTGTCAGTTTTGAGGGACACACAATATAGCCATGAGAGGTGGTGGGACACAATTCTTAAATTGTTTTGCAGAGTCTGGTAAATTATTGGCGGGGGAGTAGGCTGTTGTCTGCCATTCTAGGAGCATTAGGAATCTCTCTTTTTCTATTTTATAGCAGTGTTTCCCATCCAGTGACATTTGTAAATGGGCACATTATCTTTATCCGTGGGTTTGAAAAGTATTTGGTATAAAAGTCTTAATAGTTAAATTTAACTGAAACAGGATTTGCCATCTAAAGAATCCTCAGTATATAATATCTCAATTAATTACTTGCTTTTTGGTTTCAATAGGAATGCCCAAGGAAAAGTACGATCCACCTGATCCACGGAGGATGTACACAATTATGTCCTCAGAGGAAGCAGCCAATGGAAAGAAATCACACTGGGCAGAGTTGGAAATAAGTGGTAAGAAACTGAAGCATGGTCCTGAATTATGAACTCACTGCAAGTAGTGTGGGCTTGGACAAGTCTGGAGGGGAGTTACCTACCCTGAAGTGAGAACAGCAGGATAGCAGCTGCCAGCTGTGGCCTGTGTGGGGGGAAGAGCTTGGGTTGGGATAACACAGGGAGCTGTAGGAGGGGTAAGGTGGGGCAAGTGGGAAATCCCCATGCACAGGAAAGTTGTCAAGGTGAGGATATGGATGGGATCTTATGTTTTAAGAAGATGAAGTGAATGAGAGCGTGAATTTAAGATCGAATTTGTCAAAGAGAAGAGGGTGAAGTTGCAGTTGATCTATAGTAGAATGTTCTTACTGAAAGTAATGTAGCAATGAGGTATTAGTCCATTAAGCAAAAGTTTTCTTTTTAAAAGGAGTTGTATATTTTGCTTTGTTCTTAAGATTAAAGACAAGCACCTAAACCTCCACAATCCGGCAAGCTTTGAGATACTGTTGGACTTCTGAATCTTTTGTGAAAAATAAGATAATGCTCAGAATTCATAAGCATGTATCAACTGGTGTGGACCACCAGTGTCTCTTGATTTGAAGAGTAAACCCTGGGTTTGCTACAAAAAGTGTGTTTACAAGGAAATTCAAGCAAATATTTTAAGAATTAAAAAATTATTTTGTGATGTTTAAAACTTAGACTGTAATTTTGTTTAAATATGGAGGTTCTTTAAGCTGCAAAATTTGCCATGTGGGATTTGTAAATATTTGTTCAGTAGAGAAATTTATGGAAGAAGGACTAGAACACTTTTTCAAATTGTGAAGAATCTTTCCATCCAGTTCACTGAATCTGTCTTGCTTCCAGTACCATGTGCCTCACCATGTGAATAGCATTCTTTACTGAAGGTTACAGATACAGAAACCTAGTTTAAATGCTGCTTCAGGAATCAGCATTATACATCAGCATTAGGCTTGGAATCCTCTTGGACATCTGCTGCTCTGCATAGGAAGTGCATTAAGTGATGGCTCTTTCCTTTCATGCCTCGTAATCTCAATACAGACAGATTCCCGCCAAGGGAGGTGCTGGAGTGGAGAGCCTGGATCGGGGATGTTGATTGGAAATCCTTTCAGCTACAAGGCTTTCTATCATCACAGTCACCTGTTTGTGTTGGGGGTGGGGAAGAGGTGTTAATTCGGTTTTAAAAATGCAAAGAGCTATCGATTTGTATTTAAAACCTTTCAAAAGTTTTCTTAACGAGCATTAGAGGAGCATCAATCCCTTAAGAACTCTATGCATTTGCCTTGCAAAATAAAATGTGCAATGTTTTTGTTTCATTATTGTTCACACTGTCCTTGCCTTTACTTGGTCACTTAATAGAGAAAGCCACAAATGTTTTAACTGATCTAATTTAAACACGATTTTTCACTACAGGCTTTTTCATGCCCCTCGTTTTTTACAGCTCACTGGAAATTATACCAGTATTAAACATTTTGTTGCCAGGGACTGACTCCTGGGTACACATGTCTCAGTGTCCTTGGGCACTAAATGCGAATTCTTTTATTTCAAAGAAAATCATTTAAGGAAAGGAATTACAAAGTGTGTGTGTTGTTATAATATTAACCAGACTATTGTTAACGCTGATGAGTCACAGTGGGGATTTTAAAGTTGTTCCAACTAACTTTTTGCCTTGGAGAAACTGATGTTGGTACTCCTAATGCTTTTGGTACAATGAGATGATTTATGTAAATGAAAAAGGATTTACCCCTGAAGGAAAAAAAAAATCTAGGAGAGAGGAAATATTTTGAGACCTTCTGATGATATCTCACATTCCTTGCATGTGGCAGTGTAAAAATCTTGATTCTGTCACACAAATCCATGTTTCCACCCTTTAGTTTACACAAAAAATCATACCTTTTTTAAAATATCTGGCAATACTTGATACAGCTTTTAGTTGAATGCCAGATGGAAATCCATGTTCTCAACTAAGCATCTTAGTCACCCTAAATATAGTGTTTCTATCTGTTCTTGGCTGGATTAATGCCATAGAGTAAAGATTTTTGGTTTGAAAGATGTGCGGAAATAAGGGGTGAACAAAAGCACTGCCTTTCGTCTCAAACATAAAATATAATTGAAAAAAACCTGTTTCTTACACTTCTGTTAATGATAAATTCATGGTCAGCTAGTTAATATGTTTTGTCTTGTATGGAACTAGAGAAAGATATATATTTAAGCCTTAAGTATGGATTGGAGAAAACAATCTCAAGGATCCTTGGCAATATCTTGCATTCACTCACACAAAGACTAATTTTTTGTCTATAGAACCAGCAATTAGTGGAATTTTCATTTAATAAAATAATAATAATAAAACCCACAAGCAAAACTCCCCCTCAAGTTCCCCAGCCCCACACATACGTGAAAAATGTGTTGTTATTGCCAAATCTGCGTATTTAAAATGTTCTGTTTTCTCTTGTACCTTTCTTCCACAGGGAAAGTGAGAAGCTTAAGTTCATCGTTGTGGACACTGACCCATTTGACAGCTTTGCATCTCAGTGACAATTCCTTATCCCGTATTCCTTCAGACATTGCCAAGCTTCACAATCTGGTATATCTGGACTTGTCCTCTAATAAAATTCGCAGTTTACCAGCAGAGCTCGGAAACATGGTGTCACTCAGGTATATAAATCCTAACAGGAGTTAAAATTGTTCTTTTATTATCTTTGTAGCAACAGTTCAAGTTTCAGCATAAGTAAATTCCCCTTTCCTCCCTTCTTATCTGCCTCCCTGAATACTTGCTGTGGGCTGTGCAGCTATAGCAATACTGGCTTTTCTGTGATCTCCTGTTCTGATGTATGAAAGCATAGAATGAGCCTCAGAAGTGCTTGATTTGATGGCAATCACCCATTTTATATTTTTCCAAGTCAGATTTCCTCTCAGGCATCTCTTTCCAGATATCTTTTTTGTGGTATTTTTCTCAAAGAGTAAGTGAAGCACCAAAAAATTGCTTTTTAACTCACAGTAAGGTGGGAAAAAGATCAGATTAAACATTTATAATCGTGTTAACTAAAATGTTTTCCTCTTTATTCATATTTAGTAATTATTATAATTCTTCTGTTTATTGTATTGAATTTTTCTAATTCTGTAATTCTTCTTCTGTTTATTGTATAACAATTGCAACATGTCTAGTATCATCTCCTCCCCACCTTTGCTGTGATGTAACTGGATTCCTGTGCAAACTGGGGAGAAGAAAAAAATGTTCTAATCAAAGCTTTTTGTGGTTTTTTTCCTTCAGTTTTGCAGTGCCAAGATGTACAAAGTTAGCATGGAATGAAAACTCCTTTTGGAAGTGAAATATGAATAATGATGCCTATTTAGATTATACTTAAGGCTGCAGCATTTTACTTTGCAAAAACAGTGTTACATAAATATATTAATTATTTTTATAAGACTAAATATTTACAGGCAACAGTCTTTTACCCTTGACCCAAAGGAAGAGCCTTGTCTTAGGTTTATTAGGCAGTTGCCAGTAGTTGCCTTCATTGCTATTAATTTTGAAGATCCAGCTTTCTCAAATCCAGAAAATACAGAGTCTGAAAGTAAAGAGAATTTTATTAGAAGTAAAGACAATGATAGAGAAATGCACTGCCAGCACAGCTTTCATGAAACTGGAAGCAAAGCAAGTTTGCACATAGAAATATCTGTCATTGCATTTTCTTCCCCTTTAGAAAAGTCCGCTCTGTTGGAGAGGATTAAACTAGCTGATTAAATTGGTACTAAAAGCTCAAATTCCAGAGCAGTTCAAGTCTCAACCTTGGAGGCTGAGCAAAGGGACCTTGCTTTTTGAAGCATAATTGGCAGCTCTGTTTTGTAGCATGTTGTATAGTTGCTTTCAGCTGGAGAGGAGTCTGCTCTAAGCTCTAGTTCTTTGCATTACAATTTCAATTAAAAGCAGTTATTAGTAACAGGTTTCTTCCTTTCTTTATCCAACTCCTTGGATATTGTGAGCTAGCAACCCTAAATTTACTGGAATATTCTCAAATTCATTTTTGTTCTTTGTTAGCTTGCTTTCAGTCTTTTCCTTTTGAAAACATTTTTGTAAATGTAACACTTGTGACATGGAGATAGCTTAGCAGTGCAGAGTAATCAGTAATGTCAAGTCATTATGCCTTCTTCCCAACACTTCTCCTGATTGATTCTGGCTGATTCTATGAAGCTTCAGCTCTTGCAAGTCCTAACTTTCTTCTGAGCAGAGAAGGCTAAATCTTATAAGTGTAAAATGTGTAGCTGAGGTCTAGGATCACAGAAGTTTTCTATTTATGGCCAAAACACAGCACTTGAGCCCAGATCTTTAGATATGAAAAGCTGTGCATGAACTCACTGTGCTCCTCAGTAATTGCAGCTGCTCTGTGGGGTTTTTTTCACTGTGGTGAAAGTGAAGAAAAACCCATAAGCACCTCCTCTGTGATAGCACACTGCAGGTCCCAGCTGGACTGGGATTTTGTGTTTCAGGCTGGCTCTTGCTGCAGACACTTCCCCTGGATTCTGGGAAGTTGTTCAAACTAACGGTAATTCAACCCTGGGCACTGCTGATATCCCGAGCCACACAAATCATTTGTGCTCTCAATGCAGAGAACTGATAACAGCTCTCCCAGCTCCCACATCTGGAGCTCTGGGTTTGGTCTGTGCTGTAGACTCCTTTCATCTCCCTTTTTACTGCAAGTAGTTGAAAAAAGAGATGTCAGAGCAGTAGGATTTCTGATTTTTCAGAAAAAGGAGGAAAAAATAAACTCTGTAACATGTTATCTTGGAAAGCTCAGCTGTAAAACAGATTTTCTTGATATGCTTGAAAGAACTTGAGTGCACCCCCAGGACATTTGCAGATGACACAGAGCTGAATGGAAGGGTGGATCTGCTGCAGGACAGGAAGGCTCTGCAGAGGGATTTGGACAGGCTGGATCCATGGGCAAGGCCAGTGGTGTGAGGTTTAATCAGGTGGAGTGCTGGGTCCTGCACTTGGCTCACAGCCAGCAGCACTCCAGTCTGGGGCAGCAGTGTCTGGGAAGCTGCCTGGTGGAAGAGGACCTGGTGGGGGTGATCAACAGCAGCTGAACATGATCCAGGTGTGCCCAGATGGCTGAGAAAGCTGATAGCAGCTGGCCTGGATCAGCAGTAGTGTGGCAGCAGGACCAGGGCAGTGACTGTCCCCCTGTGCTGGGCACTGCTGACACCACGCCTCAAATCCTGGGGTCAGTTTGGTGCTGCTTATGACAAGAAAGACATTGAAAGCCTCAAATGCTGTTCTGTAGAAATCAAAGAGTTAAATTAACTCTTGCCCTACAGGTTTCCTTTCTTTTTTTTTTCTTTCCTTTTTGTTGCCCAAAAATACTCATCAAGTCTCTAGCCACCAAGTTCTAAACGCTTTAGAGCAGCAACTTTATACTGATTGATTTTGTAAAAATCTTCTCTGCTTAGTGGAAATGCATTTAAGAAAGTGAAAAGCTCCTAACAAGTCTATTTTGTCTGCCTAGTTTGTTTGGATATCAGAATTCAGTACATGAATTCTGTTGCTGTCTATATATTGGTTTTTATGAGCTACAAAGCACATATTTTGTCTTACCACTAAAATTATGAAAAGGAAACCACCCAGACCAACAGAAAATCACTGTACCAAATGGCTACTGCATCGTAATGCTATAGTTGTAATCACACTGCCATGATCCTGGATTTTTTAATTTAGTTTCAGGGATATAATTACCCTTTTATCAGGTCACAGCTGACCTGTTTCATGGTCTGGTTTGTCTGAGCTGTTAGTGCATCATCACTTGTAGATACTAAAGTGTTTAATTATTGCTAGTGTTCACAAAATGTCCCACTGTTTAAGATAAACTCTCCAAACAGCTCCTTTCCTCTGTACTTCAGCATGTGTTTTGTCTGAGTGTGTGTGTCTCAGTACAGCAGGATTTCCCTAACCATTGCTGTTTAGGCTCTAAATTTTTCAATATTGTGGTTTGCTACTATATTGATTCTCTTTTAGTTCAATTCTTGTACTGCTGCAGATAAATGTTGCTCTGTTTTCAGCCCATATGATTCTTGCTCTGTCTACAGGGAACTACATTTAAATAACAACCTGTTACGAGTTTTACCTTTTGAGCTGGGAAAACTGTTCCAGTTACAGACTTTGGGTCTGAAAGGTATTGCTGCTTTTTTCTTGGTATCTGTGCTCGTTTAGTGATACTGCTGCTGAGCTGTAATGGCTGTAGTCTGCTAGTTCATAAAATGTTACTGATTAGCAATCCCAGATGTAGCTGCTCACTCCACATTTATAAATACTGTTACTTAGGGATTATTTAGAAAAATAACGGGTTTGTCAGAGCAGTGCCCATAGAAAGAGGTTTGCTTTTCTTTTTGCAGAGTGAGCAGAAGCTTTCTCTTGCTTGCATAGGGGTTGAATGCAGTTCTCCTTTAACTAAGAAATAGTCTGTGGTTAACTGTGGTACATCTCCTGCCAGAAAGAGAACATGCTTTGTACAGCTGCAGGGTACTGTGCTGTTTATGCAAGCAGCAATTTAAGTCTTTTCCCAAATTTATTTTTCCTCTGAACTGCATGGATTCTAGCTATAAAATTGCTGACATTGGGGAAATTTGAGTCGCAAAATCAGAAGCACTGAGAGAGATAATACCTCTAAACACTGTTAAGTCTCCAAAGTCTGTTTATCTCCCCCTTAAAACAGGGCAGTTGCAGTGTGTGTTGTCCATGACAACTTTTGCAATCTGCTTATGTTTGGCAGATGGCAGAGTCTCTGCTGAGATCTGACTGTCAGATCAACTGCTGGTGGATGTTTCTCACTGAGCAGAGGTGGCTCCTGTGTTTGTGCTCATCAGCTCTGCCTGTTGCACCACCCAAGTTCTTCACTGCTCTTAGTCTAAGGACCACGCTTGGGGTGCTCAGTCCCAAGGCAGAATCAGCAGGGAATGTTGTTAAACTTCACTAGGACTGTCCACACATCCAGGGTTTTGTGGGATTGAAGACCTGAGATCTGAAACCCCAAAGTAGTTCATAGTAGATCTTGTCTCCAATATGTCAGCTTTCAACACTGATATGCAAGTCTGTAGTAGTTCTGTATATTTTATTCAATATTCCTGTGAATTGGTTTGTAGGAAACCCACTTACACAGGATATTCTGAACCTGTATCAGGAACCAGATGGGACACGAAGGCTACTGAACTATTTGCTTGATAATTTGGCAGGTACTGCAAAAAGAAGTAAGTGATCATTCTTAAAACATTTATTGCTGTTGTGTAAAATAAATGTGATTATCACTTGTTGTATCTCTATTTTAAAATGTTCCCATAGTTTCAACAGAACAGCCACCTCCAAGATCTTGGATTATGTTGCAAGAACCAGACCGTACAAGACCAACAGGTACTGTAACACTTCAAGGATTTCTCATTTCTTCTGTTTTACTTTTAATAAAAGCTGTTGATCTTCACTGGAAAAAAGTTAATGCTTAGATTAACCAATCATCTCTGCAGTGCTGACCAGCTAGCTGAAGTCATTCTATCCCAACTGGAACACCTGTTCCAGATTTACCCATCTTTTACTCTAAAGTAATTTATTTTTAATTAACATCCCCCTCTCAGGAATTGAAGCTGTTGTCCACAATTAGTTAAATAGTGGAATTATAACAGGCTTAATTTAACATTTATTGAAGAATAAAAAAGTGGAAGCATTTGAGCCTGATTTCCAAAAAATATAGAATTGTTTTAAGTAACCAGGGTATCATCCTTGAGTCAGCATTTTTGTTGCTGTTGGGATTCAGGTCATGTTTAATTCTTCACTAATTTTTTTTTTCCTGCATAAATTGTCTAAAATACAGCCTTTTCTATTTACCTGCGCACCAAAAATCTTAGTGTATTTCTCAGTTATTTCAGTGTCCTCTCTTTCAGGACTGATGTACATTACTTTCTCCTGTTATTAAGGTGATTGCTTCGAAGATCATGATGTTAATGGAGCTTCTGTTTTGCTGTCACCTGTTTGTTTCCAAAATGCTAGACTTTGACCCCAGTCAGCCCAAAATTCTTTTCCTCAATTTTCTATATCTTCAAACTGGTCTTGTTTCTTTGTTCTACATTTGAGAGGTGCTTCCAAGTATCTCGTTGTTGTACTACAAATTCTTAAAGTGCTTTTTGGAAAAAACCCAAACCCAGGAACCCAACAAAACAACCCCCAAATCCATGCTGCTGGATTACCTGTCAAATTGCCCCAGACTGTCTCATTATCACTCCTGTTTCAAATAATACAGAGAGGAGATGTTTCTTATCCTACACCTGAATGGCTATATTTGGAGGGTTAATTTGCCTCCACTTTTTCTTTGTGTGAAAGGATCCTTACCCTATGGATCTGTTACAGTTTAGGGTGGCAATAATTAAAGTAGATTTTAAAGAATCTGATTGTAGATTTGCAGACCTTTGTTTAGCTGGCAAATATGAATGTTCAAATACACTTACTTTGTTTTGGGCTTTTCAGAGTACAGCACCACTTAGCATAAAACACATTTGTCTGCTCTTTACTGCGTTAACCATATAAAAGGGGTGTTTGTTTCCTAATTAAATGCTAGAAGACAGCTGCCATAAGTCCAAACATGTAATTTGTCTCCCTAGAAGAACTAACAAATTTTTTTTAGCACAGATACACATGCTGTGTTTTGGTTGAAACAAATGAAGCGTGAATTGATAAATTCGCAGAAGACAAAAGTCAAGAACATAATTGTATGTTTTTTTAACCTATCAGTGTGTAAGTAAAATTACTGTTCTGCAGCCTTGTTCTCTGTCATGTGTTACAACGTCCTCTGTGACAAATATGCCACCCGGCAGCTGTATGGCTATTGTCCATCCTGGGCCTTGAACTGGGAATACAGAAAAAAAGCCATTATGCAGGAAATACTGAGCTGCAATGCTGACATCATAAGTCTGCAGGTAAAAAATACACCATTATTTCTTCTCTATTCCCATGTGCTGGTTTCTTCACGTTAAGTGTATTTACAGTAAACGTTGTGTTTTCAAAACCTTCTGCAAACAAAAGAAAAAAGAAGTGATGTTTAGAACATTATTTGTTGCTTGACATCAAAAGAAGGCTCTCAGCCCCCGCAGTTGGAATGGGAACCAGCAGCCCCTGATCAAAGCAATGTTCGTGGGGGTGTCTTTGTGCCTGTGTGTGTATGTGGGGCTGTAATTGACACATTTTCAAATAAGAGGCTTGAGATAATCATAACTCCAGGGATTACAGAAATTCATTTATATTTTCTTAAAATAGGGATATTGCTCTTGAATTTGCATTCTCTGATGTGCTTAATTCTTAGATTTTTTTTCCCCTTAAATCTAATTTAAATCTAATTTGGAAGTGATTTACACTTCTGAAGAGTCTAAATAATATCTGTCTTCTATATTTTGCTAGTAGTACATTCATGCTGTGCTCTCTTAACTTTACAGGAGGTTGAAACAGAGCAGTACTACAGTTTTTTCCTGGTAGAATTGAAAGAACGTGGCTATAATGGATTCTTCAGTCCAAAATCTAGAGCTAGGACAATGTCAGAACAGGAAAGAAAACATGTTGATGGTTGTGCAATATTTTTCAAAACAGAAAAGTAAGTGATGTGGTTTGCTGCACCTTCTGTTGTCTGTTGCTGTCTTTCACGTAATTTCTCAGGCTGGTCTATAGCTCAAACAGTTTGGCTTTAATTGCCCTTTTGTAGGCAGGCAGGGTTTCATACAGAGCATTCCTACCCCTGGCAAGAGTGGTTTGTATGAGACAGATCATTCTGGGTGGAACTGGCAATGAAAAATTTAACCTTGAAGTTTTGTTGAAGTTGAATAGAATTTCATTGTGTTTGAGCAGTGCTGGTTGGGAGTTCACTAAATTATACTTCACTTCTTGAGGGTGTCTGTCCCAACCATTAGGTGGTAATAATAGAAAATAAAGGAAATAATGAAAAATTAGGCAGATTTTTTTGCTTTTCTTTTTTTTTTTTTTTTTGAGTAAAGGAATTTATAGTCCCCCAAATTACTGAAATAAGGCCTCAGATGACATTGACTTTTTGATATATTAACCTTTGATAAAGCAAACAACAAGGCATCACTGCACACTTCTGTAAAAAAACCCTATTCATTTAAGAACTGCCACACTTACTGGTTGTGTCATATTGCACTTGTACAACTTTGGATGTGATGGTAATAATGTCCTTTCCTGCTTCCATTCCTGTGTATCCACAAGTAAATGTAGGTGCCAGGTTTGATACCTAATGGCTTGGAAAATTATTTAGCCCCTCTCTGTTAATCTGCATATTTGAACTAGGAACAGGTGCAGAGTTAGAAGCAAGCATGGCTTTTCTAAAATATCCCTCTCTCTCTCAACAAAATCTTTTAAATGTAACTAAGGTACTATAGAATACATGCAAATTGCTGGGAAAACTCTGTCCCTTGATTTCAGTTTAGGATTTTATGAAATGATGTGACTGGCTGAGATTTTCACGTCATAAATGTGTTTGAGCTTTAATTAAAAGGAGAATTTCCCGTAACATTTCCTACTGTATCTGGCTGCTGAAAAAACATTTATATGATATTTTTCTTTCAGATTTACTTTGGTTCAAAAGCATACTGTTGAGTTCAATCAACTAGCAATGGCAAACTCAGAAGGTTCAGAGGCTATGCTGAACAGAGTTATGACAAAGGATAACATTGGAGTTGCTGTTCTGTTAGAACTGCGAAAGGAGTTGATAGAAATGTCATGTAAGTCTCATTGCATTAATTTTTTTAATAGATGGTATTTTGCAAATTAAAAAGAATTTCTTTTGTCATAGTAAACAAGAGAAACTGTTCTGCAGGTGAGTTTGGCTTTGCAGATTGTATGGTCAGACAAATTTATTTCAAAAGAGGATTTTGGGGAAAAGTCATATTGCTTAAATGCTGAAGTGGGGTTTTTTTCCCCACTTGTATTTTTTAAGGAAAAAAAAGATATAAACACTTGAGCTTGAGTGATTTTGTTTTTTGGTTTTGAGTTTTTTTTCTTAAAATTATCTACAAATATTAAAGAATCAGGTGGTGTTAGTTGTATTTTTCTGGATCATGTGCCTGCATCATTTTAACTTATTTTCTTTACTGTCATGCTTATACAACCTGTTTGTTCTGCCCTGTCATTCTTAATTTAGGAAATGTAAATTGGCTTTATAAGTATCACAGTGGGAACCCACTCAACCTGTGTTAATATTTATCCAAATGATATTTTATTAATTCAGATTGTAGCAAACAAGCCTTTTAAGAAACACTTCTAGCAAGAGAGGTAACTTAGAAAGTGGCTTACTTAGAATTCAGAGCTCGCTGCTTAGCAAGATATGAACAGAGCCTGTTTGCTATCATAGCCTGAGGAAAGCTGCTGTAATTTTTTAGAACAACACTATTTGCCTGTAATTAGGATTATCTGTTATTTATGTTAATTTTCAGTGAATACAAAAACATTACATGTAACAAAATAGTCTGTTACTGGTCTTGAATGTGAAATATCATTCCTAAATGCTTTGTATCAACTAAAACACTTGTTATATGTAAGAGGAGTTATCTGACCCTCTTCATTCAAATGATATTAACCCTCTTGAAGTCATACTGATATTTTAGATTTTTGTCCCCTCAAACATGTTGCTTCAATTTCTGCAATAATGTTTTGTGTTGCTGAATGATTTTAAATAAATAACTGGTTTTAAATTTTAGCTGGAAAGCCACATCTTGGGATGGAAAAGCAGCTAGTTCTTGTAGCTAATGCCCATATGCATTGGGACCCAGATTATTCTGATGTGAAGCTGGTTCAGACTATGATGTTCCTGTCCGAGGTAAAGAACATTATTGATAAAGCTTCTCGTAGTCTCAAACCTGGTGTTTCGGGAGAACTTGGAACCATTCCACTTGTACTGTGTGCAGATCTCAATTCTCTACCAGACTCTGGTAAGAGTTCTATTTCTTATTCTTTAGACTGTTTTGAGTGTGTAACAATTTAAGTTTTTCAACTTAGAGAATGCATTGTTTGATAGTATAAGCTCTAGAGGTACTAAGGGAAGAGAAGGGAGGGAAGGTAGAACTTCATTTGTGAGTGACCTTATTGCCTGTGCTGTAGTATAGCTGTGTCTGGTATTTCAGAAGCATTTCCACTGTGATTTTTTTTTTCCTCTTTGTTCCTGTATTTTAAAATGTCCTCCAAAATTAACTGAAGACATGAGTTTGTTGCTGATAATTGGTTTTTCTTAATTTTAAGCATGAAAAGATTATTTTTTACCTTTAAATTTGCTATCATACAATCATTTTCTGTAATGTTTTAGAACTTCAAAAATTCAATACATCCCCTTCAGAAGGGGACTTCTAAAAGGTCTCTACTAACATGGAACTTTGTTTCTTGACTTGGTGGCAACTTTATAAAGTGCAGGAAAACACATTCAGTGACTGGAAGCTTGGCTTTTCCTCGGTACCCAGCTGAAGTGCTGTACTCAAGAGCCATCTCTCCTTCTTACTGCTGGTTGTTCAATATAATAATCTCCATTCTTGGTCCCCTTCCTTCTGGCCTCATCTTGGCAACTCTTATCTCTTAGGGTTTTAAGGAGCAGTTATTGCTCAGCAATAATGGAAATGAGATTGATTTTGATCCCAGGAAGGCCAGTATCACTAGTGGTGATTGCAATGACCAGTTCATCTGTCTGGTTGGGTCTTCAGAACAACTAACTGCTTCTTTTACCTTCCAGAACTTTAATACACCTATTCTGAAACTGAGGCACAATCATATTTTTTTATGACACAAATTGAATCAATTTGGCTTTGCAGCTTCTTTAAAGTTAACTTCTTTTGAAGCAGCATTTCAGAAGTTGGCTTTTTCTGCAATACTTTAGCTGAAGAAGATTGAATGGCAGGACCTGAGCATAAAAGCAAGAAGAGGCAGCCAATAACTAGCATTGATAGAATTTTACTTCTGATTTTTTTTGTCCTCCCCTTCCTAATCTATTCCTTGTTATCCTTCTCATTTTTTCTAATCAAAGCATGTCCCTTTGTTCAAGGTGAAATTTGCTCTTCATATGCATATACATTGCCCTGCAGTATTTTAAAAGAACTGCTGTTGGTTGTACTGTGTATTGTTAAGGTTTTGCTTATATAAAAGCCAAAAGTTGCATGTCTGACTTCAAGTACCTACCCACACTTACTTGCTGAATGCTTGTTAATACCTTCTTGTTCGTAATGTGTCTCCTCATAGGTGTTGTTGAGTACTTGAGCACTGGTGGAGTGGAAACAAACCACAAAGATTTTAAGGAACTGAGATACAATGAAAGTCTTACTAACTTCAGCTGTAATGGAAAAAATGGGACAACAAATGGAAGAATTACACATGGTTTCAAGTTGAAGAGTGCCTATGAGAATGGTCTAATGCCTTATACAAATTACACATTTGACTTCAAGGTAAGGACTTGCTTGTATTTTGGAAAAGTTTTTAATTTTCAAGTGTAACTAATGTGATTTGCTCTATCAAGTTGTTATATAAGTGTAGCTAAGTTCACCAAGTTTATACTTAAAACGTAGCAAACTAGAGTGCCCAACACTTCAGTCTCCTAGAAACCATCTTATTCTTTTTAGTAACTTTCAATAGCTTTGCAAGAGTTTGGATGCTCTTAACCTTCCCTGTAAACAGCAAGAGTTTGTGTTTTAATACTCTGAGCTAAATGACAGGGGCACTTAAGGTGTCAACTGCAAAGAAATAATCCATGGTGCTTCTGGAAAACTCTCAGTTTTTTGTTGCCCAGGGAAAACAAAGACTTTTTTTTCTTCTTTAAAATCAGCTAAATGTGATTTGAAGCTCTGTTGGAGGTTGGAAATTGAAACCCACAGAAGCATAGCAGAAGTGATAAAGAGTGGCCTTTTCTTTTGGTTTCCTAATCTATACTGAGCATCCCCATGGGATATTGGAAGAGGAAATCTCCTAAATTGATGATGTGCTTTAGAGAAGGAATGGGATATTTCATTACTCGTTACACTGAGCTCACCTCTTATTTGGAAGAATAACTTGGGACAAGAATAAATTACTAACAATAATCTTTTTTCTTCTCTTGTTTTAGGGTATTATTGATTACATCTTCTACTCTAAACCTCAGCTAAACATACTTGGCATTCTTGGACCTTTGGATCATCATTGGTTAATAGAGAACAATATAAGTGGTTGTCCACATCCACTCATCCCTTCTGACCACTTCTCACTTTTTGCACAACTGGAGCTTTTGCTGCCTTTCCTGCCTCCTGTAAATGGAATCCATCTCCCTGGCAGGAGGTAGTCAAATACATTTTAGAGGGCAACCTCAATCTAACTTGTACAATTGTAAAATCTGAATATAGAGGAGTGAGGTATGGCCAACAGGGATTTTTTTTCTTAATAATCTTAATCTTAAATCTAATTATTTGCTAAAGACATAGTAAAAGCCAGGTGCTATCAACAGACACAATTCTGAGCCCAATATACTTTGTATACTGTTCCACAGTGATCGGTGCATTTGCACCTTTCTTTAATATGTTACAGTTAACCTTCCTGTTTCTTTTCTCCAACGTGACATTTTCATGCCTTGAAATAGGGAATTGTTATACAGTGTATTCTCTTTGCACAGTTATCTGTAGCACTACTTTTTTGAGGCCAGTAGGAACATCCACAGAACATTCTCCGTACTTCACTCCCTCCTTTTTCAGACTTGTTTGTAAAATATAGAATTTGAATTTAGCCTTTATTGATTGTATATGAACAACAGAAAACCTGATTTATGAGATTTTGTACTTTAAAAAAAAAAAAGAAAAATCAGATTTGGAAAATGATTGTATTGTAAACTAAGGCTAAATTTTTATCTGTTTTCATGTGTTATAAAGGCCAGCGTGTAAAAGAGGTTGTACAGGTTTTCTCTGCTAATGATTTGCACTGTTAGGGTTTCGTTAGCCCTTTTATACTACTTTTTAAGTTCAATTGAGAACGTTGCTTTCAAAATCCAAACCTATAAAATCTTAATATCTTACAGAGATAACTAAATACATTCTATTTCTGATAAAAAAAAAAGAAAGAGGCATAGAGTTCTCGCAGAACAGATGAGCTGAGCAGTGAATATAAGTAGACCTGTATGGATTAAACCTTATTGCTGATGTGTATACACTCAGACATTTTCTCATCTCTAACTTTTGAAGTAAAATCTAGGGATACTTGTGTACAGCTTCTTCATTTCTGTTTTAAATATTTGTCCTATCTCCACTGTGCCTGCTTAAATTTGTTCTCAACTAGCACTGCCTGTGCATGCAGAGAGATCCTGTGCATCCTCTTTTATTTTTTTAAATAATGTTAACACTTGTGAAAATTTTATGAAGATACTTTTGTATAAGCTGTGGCATCTTTTTTTCCTTTGTGAAGCATTGAATATCACACTTTGGAACATGTTCAGGTTATGGGTACACAGTTTCTAGCTTCTAATGCCCATGCACTGCTTCTTTCAGTGTCATTGCACAGTGCCCTTTTTCCCACTAAGAGTTACTATCATGTGGATTCTCTTTCGTTTGTGTGTTCCTCAGTTTCTGAAAGTATAATTCCTTGAAGTTAAAAACCTTGCCCTACATTTTCTATTAATGAAGCAGTGTAAAGTAAATGCATTTTCAATACAGGTCCCAAAGACAATTCTTCAGATCATATTTTAAAGTGACCAAGTCTTATTTTAAAGTGTCAAGCAAGACCGGTTACAGTGTACCCTCAGTGCCATTTGTGTCATGAAGCCAAGTATATAACAGCTTACAAGTTTAACTTGTCTATTTGTATCCTAAAAAGGAGAATACATCATCTCCTTAAACTAATACAACTTGAATAATCAAATGTAAAAAAAAAAAAAATTAATAATGGAAATAGAGCTTGGTCTTAAACAGCTTTTGTTTCAGCTGCGGGCAGGGAAGCAAAAGGACACTGAGCATTAAGAGAAAACTTTCTAAATATTGTGAATTTTTTATATATAAGAGAGTGAATTGGTAATAATGGTTCAAAATGTTATTGAAAAGTAGTGAGCACACAAGTGTGCTCAAACCGTTCTGTTTTAAGCTCAAAGTAAAAATTACAAACAGTTCGGATGTGTAAAATGTACATTTTAAAATTTCAATACAAGGAATTTTGATCTTGAATCCTTGTCTGGGACCTGATCTCTTGGGGTTATCTTGTTTTGGTTTTAGTTGTAAAAACACCAAACATGTCCAGTTTATAATCAGTACATTGAAATGCTGGTAGTATTGCTGTAGTAGATTTAATGCGTAGTGTTATTTTTTTTCTGTTTGTTTTTTGGGGTTTTTTTGTAAAGTGTGAATAAAAGGTGTTTTACTCATGTTTCCTTAATGATGTCTTGGTAATGTACATCATGACAATTTCCAGTAATGATGAGCCAATTTAGCTTGTCAGACTAAGCAAACTATTTTTCTTTTCTGATATCTGGATTGTGTAAGGAGTCCAGAAAGCTTTACAGAAGGGGAAGGGAAGCACTTACTCATTTTGTATTTTTTTAGAGGGGGATAATTTACTTTAATAGATGCTGGAGCTTGAGTGCACTTGTTAGATTCTAAAGGTTTGAGCTTTATCCAGTATGTGTTCTCCTCTATTGCTTAGTCTTGAAAAATATTTGAATTTATGACAGCACGTGAAAATATGGCCCCTTATGCCTTTGGAGACACAACTGTTCTTGCTTAGTCACCTTATGGTCTAAGGGTCCATTTGAATAACCATTTCCTCCAGCTTTTATAGTAGTCCATGAGGTCCTGACTGAAAACCCTCTGAATCCATTGAAAATACTCCTTTGACTTCACTGGGTTTTAACTGGACTGCAGCTGTGACTCGGGGGATGAAGGAAGGAAGGAGAAATGTTTTGAAAATAGGGAAAGACCAGATGGCACCAAAACAGAGCTGAGATAAACTTTGTCAAACAATCTTTCAAAGAAAATACATTCTTGTGTCAAACAAATCTAACTCAAAAGTCTCAATTTCCAGCTATAACATAGAATAAGGCAATAAACCGTGTCTTCACAAAATCAAAATGTTTGCTTCATAGTTTTTAACATGAAATGGTTATTTGCAATATTTTTATTCGAGGTGGTTTTGGGTGTTGCCATAATGTACCTTCAGTGTTCTTGTTGTAAAAGCACATATAGCAAAAGTCACAGAACATCATTGGGGTTGAAAGGATTTATTTAGGTAAGACCAGGCTTTTTTCCACTTAAAGTACACTCTGCCATATCTTTTCTAGTTTTATTTACATTTACCAAGAATTCTGGGTGTGAAAGTGTAAATTGAACTACACCTTTAACTAAAACAATTGTTTAGAGTACAAGACTAATACCACAAGTTACTGCTTTTAACGTAACACGAGTGGGGGGGAAAGAGCATATAAATTGGTGTGTGTTGTAATTATTTGGTCCTTCTAGCAGCTTTAAATTAAAGGTAAATTTGGCTAGCATTTAACTGAATTGATTCTAAGAACATTGTGTGCATCTGATGTAACTTCAGCAAATCTCTCAAGGTTGGTTTTTTTTTATAGCAGGCTTAGAAAATAGCTTATGCTTTGCTTTTTCAACCACACAAAACCTGTATGAAAGACAAAATAATTGCAACACCATTGTTGGGGAGGGGGAAAAAGGAAACTAATTACACTGTAAAACTTTGAAAAGTTCAGTTAACCGCTTCAGTAGCAAAGCCTTTCTCATCCAGCCGGACACAGTATTTTTTAGTATGTTAACTGCTATTCTTTTCTTTTGGTTGCATAAATTTGTAACACTTAAGTGTCTTGGTATGTTTAAGTAGTGTCTAAAATAGAATATCTTAGTCTTTATTCACAGTACTTCTGTATAATGTGTAATGCACTGGACTAACTCTTGTTTACCATTCATGTAACAAAAACCAGCACATTATCTGCACTAAGCTCAAAGAATGTTGCATTTGTCTATAGGCAGCTCTTCAATAAGATAAATGGGAAACTGAATATGGTCTGATGGTAAACAAGGGCTTTTACTGTTCTCTTCAGTGGAACTTTCTTCTTGGTCAAATTTTAACTAGTTAGTATTATATTTATATACAGGGTCTTCTTTTTCTTTACCAATGTATTTTCCTACTCATAGCTGACCAATAAATCCAGTATCTGTTTCAAACCTTCTTGAAGTCTAACTCATATTTTATAACTTGATTCTTAAAGCTCTTCCTCAAGAGTTACCCATACAGCCAAAGTGAGTGAAGTGTGTCAAGGGTATAATTGAAGCAGAAGGAACTTGATAATCCCAGAAAGATCTTGCTGTACTCCTTATTACTTTCTAGATCTGCACAACAGAAGTCTGCTCCAGTCAATTGGGTTTGGATTGCAGAGTTGAAGGCATGATCAGTAATGCCTCCAGAGCTTGTGGAGAACCCTGTCCAAAGTTACTCAGGGCTCATCCCCTTGTCTCCATAGCTGGCCATGCTCTGACCTTCCAGCTCAGTCTGTAAGGTCAGTTGTGCAGTGGCAGTTTTGTCTGGTCCTGTACACCTCACTCCTTCCTTCCCCTTGCTGCTCCAGAAGCACGAAATGCACTTGGGGTCGGACAGCAGGAAGGGATTCAAATACTCCATTAATTTACTAGGGGAGGGGAACAGAGTGAAGACTGTTTCCATCTTCTTTTTCAGGAATGAGAGTCAGCAAGCTCTTGCTGTTGCTGTATTTCATACCACGTTCCTTCCCTGCGGGTGCCTCTGTCTCACTGTAGTGGTGCAGCCTCACCACATCTGCTGTGATGTTCCATCACTGGCAGCAGCAAACATCAGACACCTGAGCTCATGGGTGTGTGTGTAGCACTGAGGCACCCAAGACCTCTCCTCCTGGCACTGCTGCCCTCCTCAGAGCCCGTGTTCAGTGTGTTGGTGCTGCTTTGCTATGAAATAAATGATCTAGTTCAGCATTCCCGTAAATACCACAGGCCCCAACATGTTCAGGTTATTTGTAGGTTTAAAATGTGCTGTCTTGAAGCTGCTGTAAGTCCCCAGCAGTGTGATGAGTCCATTGCAGGCCTAGCAATGATTTTTCCCTTCAGTTTCGTCTCGTGGGTGAGATGTTAATTCCCATCACATTTGCAGTATTACCACTAGATGGTGTGGGAAACACAGACTTCAGCTGCACACAGCCTGCACCTATTTCAGTGCCATGCACTAAGTGTGGCTTGTAGAATTACTCTTAAGAATATTTGTGGAAATTCATGCCCCAGGGATGAACCTTTTTTAGTGGAAGCAGTTGGTTTGGTAATATCGATGCCAATTAATACTGGATTTATAAATCCACCTGTCAGGATGGGAATGAAAAGGACTTACTTATTCCTCAGTGACAAAATCATTCACTAGGGCCTTCCCTTGCTGCACTATTCTACGTAATGTTATGTTGTCAGATGAACACAGTTGTTATATGGTTCCAGATTGGAGTTTACAAGCTCTTAAATAGTATGCAAACCTGCCATGTAACTATGGGGAGAGCCATTTGTAGGGAAACTGCCACAATTAACAGGGAGGCCATTGTCCTTGTCAGAGAATGTACAGAGAAAACAGCATCTCTCCCTCGAAGGCAAAGGACTGAGCTGAGCTTGTGTCCTGTCGTCCTCAGCCAGGTCAAAGAAATCTTGTCTTTCCTTAACTTGCAGTAAAATCACTGCAGCTATTTTAATATCATTGACTACATAATCTCTCTGGACAGACTCTGGTTACTGGTCCTTCATACCCCTTGTCCACTGGCTCTTCAGTAACAAAAAAAAAGTTGGATTTGGGCCTTCTAGGGTGAGAATTTCCCAAATCAGAGCAGTTGATTCTGTGGCTTGTCTGCTCTACTGGCACTGATGAAGCAGAAGAACCTTAAAACCTGTGGAATTGGACCCAAAGAGAAAGGAAAGGATGAGAAACAGAAAAAGGTAAGTGGAAAGGACAGGACTACTCCAGGTACATGGAGTGGCCTTTTGGGAAAAGCTATACTTCACTAAAGGTGAGTGTTCTGGTTATTTTCTTGCTTTTCATCCTCCCTTCCTAACCCAAAGGCAGTTATTGTTTGCTTTCTAAATGTTCCCTTACTCTGTATATGGAAAGCAGTTAGTCTAATTCAGCTAATTATAGCGATCTTTGGTATACTTGAATATTTTCTTATTCCAAAATAAGCCTAATGTTCTCGCACATTATCAGTTTTTAAAAGATAAGACAGTATATTTTGCTTAAATCTTCCTGGTTTATCAGTGGACAGTTCTGATTTATTTAAAAAATGCTAGATGCTTATTTTTAAAAAGCACACACTGCAGAAAATAAAAACATACATACCCTCCTCCTGGGTTTTAGTGACCACAGAGCTTTAAGTAACACCTCAGTCACTTGATGAGGCTACGCCTTTTTTCTTCTAGTTTAAGTTTTCTCTGCAGTTTTCTGGGCTCTGGGAACATGCCAGGCTCCAGTGGCTTGTGAGAGTTCTTCATGGCCAGCATGGTGGTGACATGCTGGGAACCACATCCTTGCTACTCTTGTGCACTCCTGTGGGTCATGGGCTGCGTGTGCTGCAGCTGGAACAGCTACTGCAGTCTCAGAAACATGAATTACTGGTCACTGTGCGAAGGGAACCCATGGAGATACAGTCAATATTTGCCTTGGTTAGTACCTCTGAAAACTGAGCTCCAGGGGAAACCTCATCCCACTCTGCAGCTCTCTGGAAGGAGGCTGTAGCCAGGTGGGGGTTGGTGTCTTCTCCCAGGTAACCAGCAACAGGACAAGAAGAAATGGTCTGATAGGAAAGGTGTAGATTGAATATTACCTTTCCCTAGAAAATTTCTTCATGTTGTCAAGCATTGGAACAGACTTCCCAAGGAAGTGTGGAGTGGCTGTCCCTGGAGGGGTTTAAAAGACCTGTAGCTGTGGCACCTGGGGACATGGTGGGCTTGGCAGTGCTGGCTTAATGGCTGAACAGTTTTGCAGTGAATAATAACACCTACACCCAGTAAAAAGTCTACAGGTACTGCCCAGTGAGAGAAAATCAAATCAAACACGCTTATCCTTCAACTGCTCTTTGATTTTCAGTTTCTGGCTTCACATATTTATGTATTTTCATGTCCTTTGCAGTGTTTTCAGTTGGTATGTGAGGCAGCTGAAGGTTCTTTAGTGCCTTAGCTGTCCTCTGAGAGGCTGTACCCCTGTGTTAGTGGGGGCTGTACCTCCTAATGCTTGCAGGTAGTAAACTAGGAACATTTTTGGTGAAAGTTGAGGTAATGGACTACAGGAAGGGTTGGGATTAACCTGTGTAACATTTTCTCCCTCAGGTGGAATCATTTATCCACAGACCAGTGAGGGAAGAGGGAGATGAATAAAAGGTAGAAATTTGGGTCTTGGCCCAAGACAACCAACAGGAAATTTTCCACTGACTCCACTGGACTTTCACTGGGAAAACATAATGAGGAGTATTGAGTCAGAAAAGTGAAGTTACCACGTGTGCATGTGGAGCAGGCTGTCTTCCCTGAGACCTGTTCTAACCCCCCAAAGCCCTGCAGGCACGAGGGCAGTGTTTGACCTGTGGCACCCAACACAGGATTCACATTCCACTGAACTCAGTTTGCGTTTTTGCTGGGTCCAGTGCTCAGTCTCTGGCATGGCTGTACAATTTAATTAAGCTTTCAATTTGATGGTGTGAAAACTGCAGTTTCACCTTGTTACATCATCCTCAGGAGTCAATCAGGCTTTCCCTTACATTTGTCCCTGTATTACTCATGTCCTGTAGGAACTGAGGAAATGAATAAAGAACCACCTGGCACTGCAACATGTTCCTCTTTTACCTCTGTGATTCTTTGCTAGCTCTGAAAAATCTGTTTCTATATAATTATTTTTTTCTTACATGTTTGTCTAATCTTACACATCTTTTTCCTCTAAGTAGGAATGATTCCCATCCTACAGAGAGCAAAAATAGCTCCAAAAGCCAGCAACTTCCTGAATATCCTGGGTGTCTAGGTGGTGGAACAGGTCACACCTGTAGTCCCCAGCTCAGACTCTGGGATTGCTTCTACTCCTTCTTGTCCTGCAGGTGAGAATCTCATCCTATGAGCTGAGGAACTTTAAAAAGGTTAAAACTACTCTGCGTTCAGGCAGGTCAAATGGTCTGAGGAGGGCACAGAGCCATGGCCTTGACCTGTCTGGAGTTCCTCTCCACAGCAGGATGTGCCTTCAGTCTGTCAGGTGGGTTGGTTCCCTTCTGTCCCCAGGAAAAGGAATGCGTGTGGTGCAGTGCTTTGTTTTCATAGTGATTTTGAAAGTACTGTACTGCTGGCCTGGAACACTCTGTACAAGGTTCTGAGAGCAATGACTTCTTAAATATATCTGCAAAGGCCCTGATCCATAAAGATACATAAGTCTGTGTTGTCTGTTGAAGTACGATGGAGCTGAGAGACCTTGGGAGCTCGTGTGGGTCAGGATGTGAGTGCTTGTACCAGGAGCAGTAAAATCTAAGAGTCCAACTGTTTTATTGTGGTCCAAGCAAAAAACTTTTCTAAAAAAAACCCAAGCATATGTGGCAAACTGCCATGTAATGATGGTGCTTGATAATGTTGGTGAGAAAGGAAAGAATTCTAGTAAAGGCTAATTACAGTGTTTGGTTTGATAGCTGGGACCTCACAGCCACCACAGGTCTCAGAGTCTGACAAAGTGGGACAGACCATATTAGCCATTGCTGTTCCTGGAAGAATGGAAAAGAGCAACAAAAGTATTTTGAATATCCTTTTTAAATTAAATTGCTAGAATTAGTATTAGATTCAACAAAATGTGGTGGAACAGTTTGGGGATGGTTTGTTTCTTTGTCAATTTTGGCAACAAATACAAAAATAAGTGGCTTCAAACTGACAGGGCTGGGTTAGATTGGGTATTAGGAAGAAGTTCTTCCCTGTGAGGCTGTGGCACAGGTTGCCCTGAGAAGCTGTGGCTGCCCCATCCTTGGAAATATTCAAGGTCAGGCTGGATGGGGCTTGGAGCAACCTGGCCTAGTGGAAGGTATCCCTGCCCATGGGAGGGGGTTGGGAAAAAATGATCCTTAAGGTCCAAACCATTCTATGATACTATGAAAATTTTGAATACAATAGGCATGACAAATTTTGCCAAGCCTAATGGAGTGATATTTAAATGCAGACATGTTTTCCTTTCTACCCTGTATCCTTTGCAATGAACTGTAGGAAGGAGGCTTCGTCTTTGGGCACAGAATCCGAAGATTGCTGGGGCCAGTCTGAGTTCACAAGGTAACTCTGTTGCCAGCATTAGCCTCAGCGAGACTTTTCTCTCAGAACCCTGTTGTTGAAGACAGTGAAATTTAATGAAGTGAACTGATGTGCTCAGAGCAGCTGCACTGCCCTTGCTGTCACATGCAGTGCCTTGTGCCTTCTGGCCAATTGTGCCAGGAGCGCATTTATGTGTCAGAAAAATGTGCAGATTATGGATGTTTGTCAGCATCTTCCTGCTGAAAAACAAAATCCTGGAAAAGGTTATACTGGGTGTCCCAGCCTCCACCTTCTACATCCATGGCAGCTCCTACCTTGGAGCACCTGGTGCAGTGTCTGCAACCTGGAAAGTGAACTCTGTTCCAAAGTCCTGAGGATTTTGCTCCTTTTCTTTCTTGTTGCAAGACCCAATCTCTTCCACTCTCTTTGGTGGTAGAAACCATCACTCCCAGTAGCCCCCCGACACTTCCCTATAATACCACTTTTGGCTTTTGGATCCAGCTATTTGCCCCCCATGTTTTTCTGGTCAACACTATTGTACAGTGTTCTAATTACTCTGGTTAATTATGCTTAGAAAAGGATTTCAGGGTGGAGACACGACCAGCTCATCTGCAGCCAGTTTATTGTGCTGTTCATTCCCTCCTTGAGAAATTGTTGATCTGAAGCTTAGAGGCAGCAGAGAAAGGAAACTTTCATTTTCTGCCTTTAAAATGACAAGGAGATTGTTTTGCTGAGCACTGTAGCATGGATCAGTTGTCACTTTGGTCTCGAGGACTTCCTAGAGCAGGCAGTGCTTTATTATTCTAAGGGAAGAGAAGACACTTTGCAATAGATCCTGCTATTTGCTTGTTGCTATAAAAAGACTGGGAAAGGGAGGTGGGGAGGAATCTGTTCTAAATCCAGCTGGTACCAGCTCAGCCCTTCAGGGAAGCACAGCACTTAATTTCTCTTGTATTTCTTTGACCCAGTTAGCATTGCACAAATGTTCCTGATCACAGGACTGTCTAATCCTCCCTTGAATCCCCCTGAATTTTATCTTGTTGACATCCTGCAGCAATTAATTCCAGGAGCTGACCCTGCACAGCAAGGAGGCTCTTTGTTTTCTGTCTCTGTGCCCTTGTTCCAGCAAACCAGGTTTGAGCAGAGGCAGCATGGAGGGTCAACACAGAATTTGGAATCTGAGGCAGGGATGTCACCATCCCTCGAGGGCTGGGGATGCCTCACACCCCACCACACCTGAAGGAACATTGACTAAGCAGCTCAAATGTCACCACAGCTTGGCTGTGCTTTGTGTCACCTTGTAGTGCCTGAATGAGCAGGTGTTGTGATCTTTTGGAAAGTGCTGGGAGTGAACCAGGCTGGGAGCAGCAGCAGAGTCCCAGCTGCAGCCTCTCCAGCCCATCCCTACCAGCTCTTCTGGGCAGGACCAGGAACTCACCTGCAATATTTGTACCACCAAACTCTTCTTACCTGCAAACAGTGCCAATTGTTAGACACCCATCTGTCCTAAACTGGGGTCTTGAGTAGGACCTGGATGCTTCTGGATTCAAAACTGGGCATGATCGGCCTGTGCTTGTAGTTGCTTCCCCTAAAAAACAGGGATATTTTTCACTGTTTTTCACAGCTGGCTCTGCCGTGAGCAAGGACCATGTGCACATTCCTTTGCTCTTTGTGCAAATCAACCTCAATCTGAAGCTCCCAGCTCATCCCACTAATGAGGCTGGAGTGGCTCGTAGGCTCAGCAAGCCTCACACAGCCACTCTGTGCATTTACACAGCCCCCAGCTGAACATGGCCTGGTGGGAGGCTGGCACTGCTAAACCATGAAGGGTGTTTGTGAGCCAACGTCACAATTTATTCTGTGCAGGTTTTGATGCACAAAAAGGTAGCATGACCTGAGGGGGGATGTGAAGAACATCTGGAGCAAATTTGGTGTTTCTTGTGTAATTGCTTTGGAGCCTGGACACTTGAGATGTGGCATCTCCCTGTTCTGCAGCTGAACTAGGGTAGCTCAGCCAGTGTTCATTGAGTGGAAAGCTACAAAAACATAAAATAGAATAATTAAGGTTGGAGGAGCCCTCTAAGCTCATGGACTTCAGCAGAGCACTGCCAAATCTACTGCTAAACCACATTCCCAAGTGCCACATCAAGTGTTTTTTGAACACTTCCAGGGACAATGATTCCACCATTTCCCTTGGCAGCCTCTTTCAAGGCTTGACAAAACATCCAGAAATTTTTCCCAATATCTAATCTAAACCTCTCCTGGCGCAAACTGAGGCCATTTCCTCTGGTCCTGCCACTTGTTACCTGGGAAGAGAGACCAACCCCAGCCTGGCTACAGCTTCTTTTCTGACAGTTTTAGAGAGCAGCCCTGCACCTCTGGTATAAACCATTTTCTCTTCCACATACTTGCCATCCAAGAAAAAATAACAAAACATTCAGCTAGGCCCAGCTGACTTGCAAATGTCACATCGTGCTGCCAGATGAGATGTGGCAGTGTCCCTGCTGGCTCCTTCTGCCCTCTCCGTGTGTGACCACCCGCTCTGCAGAGCAGGGATTTGCTGATCCCGAGGGAAAAAGCCACTGCAGGTGTGTGAGGCACAGGCAGATAAAGCCTTGTGGTTCACACACAGTTTTTGCTAAGCTCACAGCAGGCTGATGGGCTTTCAGCTAGGTTAATTTAAAAGCTAAGGCAAGAAACAGTTGATACAATGCTAGTACACACAAATAAATAAACTAATAATTTGATTTTCCTCATCAGCTGCTAATAGAAATCTATGCTTTAAATGCAGCGGAAAATTGTTCCCATTACAAGCCCATTCCAAAGCACTTAAAGGCTCCCTTTGATTTAAATGGCATTTGGTCAAACTCTATGTAGCAACAAGCTGGTATTCTAAAAATGCCCAGTTTTTCTACAGCTCTTCGCAACAGTCCTAGGAAGCATTGCCTCCAGGACCATTAATTCCAGGAAAGCTGCCATTACCAGGAACAATATCTCTCTATTTACACAACATGTATTTTGCATCAGCTCTAGCTCGTGTCAAGCAAATTAGATTATACTTGAGAATCCCTGAGCACGAGGAAAGGCCACAAGCCCATGATGTGGTGCTTCAGAGGTCATCCCATCAACTGTGGCCCACAAAAGTGGTGCTAGCCACAAAGACACACATGGGCTCTGGTGAGCAAGGCAGAGAGCTGTGCCTGAAGCCTCTGGCTCTTCAAACACAAGCAGAAAAGCTTTCAGCCATCGTTTCAGATCTCTCTTCTGCCCGTGGTTACAGCTGAAAATGGAAAATACAAAACCTTTTGCCATTAATCACATTGCTGATGGTTCAGTCAAGGTTTTATTCAAAGCTAAGGGATTCCTGCTTAGTCACTAAATGCAGTTTAACTTCATTCTGCACCATGAAATATGAAATCAGTCTCCACTTAGGAAGGCTCAAAGTTAATTAAAATATGCTCTCAATGAGCAATTAGGCCCAAATGCAGGCACTTCAGGGCAGGGGAAAAGCCTGAAGCACCACCCACAAAGCCCCTGCTTTCAGCTGAGCCTGGGTTTTGCCTCGGGCTCAGGTCTGATCTCCTTAAAAGGTGGGAGCTTTAAGTTTTCCTTGGAGCTTTACGATTTGGATTTTTTCTTAAATCAAAAATAGCTGCTTTAATCTTAACTTCAGAGTTAAAGACCTTTTTAGAAACTGATTTTGCTAACCTTGCTCATACCCCTCCTGCATCTCCCTGTTTGTGTGCAGCCCTTCAGTCTGCTCCTGCTTGTCTCTCCCATTACAATCCCTGGCTGAGAGGGCCCCGTTCATGGCATATCCCTGTCTGTAATCACGCTGCACTGGCTCATATTTTAGTTTCTTATCAACATCTCTCTTGCTGGCTGTCTGTGTGAGCACAGAAAGGCCCCTCCTGGGCTGGGTGAGGCTCTCAGTGCTGTGGCTGCTGTAGGAGTTTCTGAGCAGCTCCTGCACTGCCCAGGTCTGGCCACCAGACAGAGGCTTGTGGAGTTGTTGCTTCCTCACCTTTGGTTTCAGCTGATGGGTATCTGTCATTTAAAATACAAGGATCTGAGTAAGGAGTGGGACAGTTTTCTTTCTGCCTCACCATCTCTGGTTTGTAAATTCTGCTCACGATTTTCTGTGTCCTGATGCATTTACTGTTTGCAGAAGGGAGAGGCTGCATGATCATGTAAGAAAAATTGCATGTTAGCTCACAGTTTGCTTGTGAACTGGATGTGAAGTCTGAGACTGAAACCTGCCGGTGGGATTTGGATACCAATTCCCCATTCAAATTAATCCAAATCCCTTTGGCAGTTCTGGTGATCTCAATAAATTAGATTTTTCTGCCAGTGACTTCAGATGCGGAGCCTGTCATGAGATTGGCCATTGAAGCAGCATGGCTTTTATCTCACTCTGTGACCTAAATTCCTAGATAAGGTTTTCTTTCTTGTCTGGAAGCACTTCTGAACAGGCAGCAACTTCTGCAGGCTTATCCTGACCAGTGATTTCTCAGGGGCTGTTCTGCTGAGAGGGAAAGAGGGGGAGCATTTTCTGATGGCCCAGGTGTGCATCCCTGGGGTGAACAGGCAGAAAAGTGCAGTATAACTTCAGGCCATGTTATCCCACCAAACAGCATCCATTTTTTTTTTCCTCTGGTAGGACTGCAGCCGCCCTCAGCAGCTGGGGGGCAGGGAGGCCGTGACAGAAGGAGTGATAAGGCTGCCCCAATCCCCATCCCCTCCCTGAACCAGCCCAAAGTGCATCTGCAGCAGGTGGGTGATGCTGTACAGCTGCAAATCTGCCTTATCCAGGGAGCTGGTGCATATTTAATTGTGCTGTGATTTCACAAGGACCAACATGCTCATTTCCAACAGAGCTGATGGTGAAAAAGGTGAGGACTGTGCTTTTCAAAAGAGGATTTAGCTGAACCTGAATAGAAATGACCATCCCTATCTGCTGCCTCTGTCCTGTGTTAAACCAGGTTTTCTTTTCTTACCTGTCACAGCTTTTACTGCACAGCTGGAATTCCTCAGCCCTGGGCTCCCAGCCCTGACACCCAGCATCCCCCTCCTTCTGAGAGCTGCCCTGCTCACTCACTGACACCACCTGCCCCACATTTCCCTCCTCCCCTGCCTGCCTTGCCACTCCTATGACCCTAATTTGCCCAAGCTTCTTTGCCCCCATCTTTGCTGCAACCCAGCAGCTTTGGCTCCTCTTGCAAAACCAAGTTGCTTGAGTAGGACCTCGGCTTTCACTAAAGAAAAAGTGTGGTTCCAGAAAGAGCCAGTTCACTCCAAAGCTTCATTGCTCCAAACCTGGCTGCACCCAACTCCAAACTCCTGGTGTGCCATGGGCACATAGCAGCTGCTGATGAGCAAATCTGGAACTAACACTGTGTTTTCAAATGCCCCCAGCTCTGAGCCCAGCCCTGCCATCACCCCAGCCCCCACAGCTTGCTCCCAGTGCTACATCAGAGGAGCTGGAGGCTTTTCCCAATGTGTCCCAAGTTGCAGCTCTCATCTGCTCCTGCGTGTCTTTGCTCTGGAGAGAAAAGGTGATGGTTTTCAGGGGCGTAGAGACTTGCAGGATTACGTGGCAGCTGAGAAGGAATCACAGTCCTGGGCAGCAGCTGCTGAAAGAGTGAGGTGTGAAGGCCTGGTGGAGTGAGAAGGTGCTTGCATGGCAAGTCACAACCCATGTGCTGTGGACCAGCCCAGAACTAAAAATAATCCCCTGTGGAATGCAGAATGGAAACAACAACGTGATGGAAGGATTTTATTTGTTTCCTCTGTCAAAAGCAGTGATACATGCAGTTGGCACAAGACTTGTTAGACATTAGATTCATAAATATTCACATGGAGAGAAATTTAAATGACAGCAGAGCAGTGAGGACAAGCATCACTTAAACCCCAGCATTTACCTGAGAAGGGAGGGACAGGTGTGGAGGAGGCAAAGCAGGCTGGGACTTCCCGGGTTCAACTTTCTCCATCAGTTTTAATGAATGCTGGAGCCACCTTCACTTTTGTTCTTGCTGTGTGGTTAGTTCAAAAACAGAGCTGAGAAGCAGCTCAGCTTCATAGCACTAAGGAGTTTCAATAGGAGAAAAAAATATTTGAGGTAAGGCATGTGAGGATGAGAAGCTCCAACACTCTCACCTTTTGATCCTTGAGCATATTTACGCTCATGCTTGTACTGAGTAGAAGTTGCTTTTTCATTTCATCTGCTTGAGGGTGGTTTGGAAATCACTTGTGAGCATTTTTATAATTGCAGCTTTCCAATGCCGTTTGTCAGCTGCTGTTGAGCAAACAGCCTGGTCCCTCTGCTCTCTGCTGTGCCAAAACATTTATTCCTAGTAGTAGTAATAATCAGGCTGGTATAGTTTGCTGTTTTCTCAGCTACTTCTCCTGACTGGCTATGGAGAATGTGGCACCAGACACAGGTGGGTGAAGTTGCTCTGACTGCAGGAGAAAGTGCCAATGACAGATTCTCTGGATGGAGAAGTCTCTGTGGCAGCAAGGGATGGCCTGGGCACGTGCCCATTGCCCCCTGCCAGGACCTTGTGGAATGCTTCTGTCCTACAGACATCCCATGTAGCAATAACATCAACATGAATCACTTGTCTGTGTTATGTGCTGGATGCTTGGAACGTGTGCATTTGTTTTTTCAGTCTCGCAGCACGAAATGAAGCTTGGTCAACATCATCAGCAAGGTCAAGTAGGTGAGAATACAGAAGCACAGATATAAGGGGAAACACCAGTTATTATTTTACATTCAGATTCTGTGAGCACCAGCCCGGCATCCCTAGGCTGCCCCTCAGCCAAGGCTGCTCTTCTGAGCCTGCAGAGCTCTGTGTGGGCTCTCATGGGCTCCTGCACCTGAGCAGCAAATCCTATGGGTGCCTGTGCTGTGCAGCCTGGCTGTGACAGTGCAGAGTCCAGCACGATGCCTGTTTCTTTACAGCTGGCTCCAGAACAGCCACAGCACTGGCAGAGCAATGCCCACCAGGGCTCTCAGCTCTCCTCCTGCCAGGGGTAAGTCCAGGAGTACAGGGAAAGCTGTGCCAGGGGAAGCACCAGGAAAATCCCCACCCAAGGAGTTGTAATATTCTCCACATTGCCCTCCAGCAAATCCTCATAAAAGACTTTTTATGGTTTCTAAGGGATGTTTCTTAATGCTACTGCTCTAACGGATGACCTCTCCAGTGGGATCCTGGTGCTGAGGCAGGGATCTATGATGGGTCTCCCAGTAAAAGTGTGTCAGAGAGAGTGCATTTCATACTGTCCAAGCCTTGGGCAAAGGGTTCCTTTTTGAGTAACTGTACCCAAGTGTGAGCAACACCTGGCTGCTTGGCATTGGCTGGAAAACACTGGTATTTCAGTGTTCCCACTTCTTCTCCAGCACAGATGGGATTTGTGTTCTCTCCAGCTCTCTCCAGCTTTTCTTCATGCTCAGGGCAGTTCTAGGCAGTAGGTGGGAGGAGATGCTTTATGAACTGTTGCCTTTCTAAAATGAAAACTGATTGCTGTTTCCTTAGCAGATGAGACTCTGAATTGTCCCTTTGCCCACGGATGAGGGATATGATGGATCACAAGAGTCTGCCTGACTCACATGCATGTTCAAGCCATGTTTTCTGTGTGAGGACTCCAGGGAGAGCTGCTAGAGCATAGGGTGGTTGTATCTTGTGAATAAAATTATTCTAAGCAGCTACTTCTTCACACTTCAGCAATGGCTGGGAGCAAACAAGCTTTTATCTTTGCTTCTTTCCAGATGCATCTGTGCTCTGAAATCCAGTTACGGATGGAGGCTTTTTTAGGTACCTGGAAAGACTCGAAGTATCTCTGCTTAGTGGGGACATCACCCATGGCATTTTTGTCACAGTGAGAAGTTTCTCTTCCTTCTTTTTCATCTATGCCTCCTGTATTGAACAAACTCTGCCTTCTTGCAGAGCAGGGCAGAGCTGAGTTTCCTACCAGCTTCCCTCTGGCTGAGGGTACTGATAACTCTTCAGTGTTAATGGACACGGGGCCATTTTCTTTCTGACTGTGGTTACTCCCTAAAAACATTCCCTCATCCCTTCTGAGACACCTCAGCTCTGAGCATACTGCTTCTTTCTGAACTGGTCTCGGGGAAGGAAGCCTTGGAAAGCTGAACACTCGTGGAAAACTGCTTTTCCCTGTGTTTTTTTCTTCCAGTTTTGCGGGATGAAGGTCATCATTTGGGATAGAAGAGTTGCACTGTGAGTAACCAGTGCTGGCACTTTCACCACAAGGAGAAGACTTGGAGAAGCAAAGATTTCCTGCATCGGTGTAAATTTGTTCCAGGGGGTCCTCTCTGGACCAAAAGCTGGTTTCTGCACATGGGACTTTTCCCAGTGGCACCACATTAGAGATGAAGTTGGTCAATTTACATTTTGACCTTTCCTGCTGCATCCCCACAAGAGGTGGAGAACCTGACACGTCTTCAAGGGTTTTCAGGGTCTTTCTGTCCTGACCTTTATGTCTGCTTTCCAGAAGGGCTGGGAAGGTGGGTCTGGCGAGGTGGCAGATGGATTGGATGTAGTCGTCGCTGGAGTACGAGTCTGGGCTGGCTGCGGCGCTTCCAGCACGCTTTGGGTTAATGCTTGGATCTTCCATCGCTTCCTCGTGGGTTTCTCGTATGGTTGGGAGAGGCTTTGAAAGGCTCAGTCTGATCCGGGGTGCCATGGCTGCAAAGAACAGAGCAGATATGATCAGTGTGTGAAAACCTGCTGTGGTAAAGAAATCCTGCGCTTGTTTCTACCTGAGCCACCTGATGTCTTCTTGTGGCAAACAGGGCTGTTTACAAAAACTGCATCTTAAAAGGTTGCTGGAAGTACTTTTATATCCATGTTTTCATAAAGAGCTTCATAAATGTACCAAAGAAGCCAAGCCCTTAAATGTGGCAGTAAATAAAAGGTCCATTAAGAAGATCAGCAGTGGTGCTCCTTCCTGAAGCAATGCAAGGGAGCACAGCTGGAGAAGTGTGGGACAGGGGCATGAGCTTGTCTCATTGCCCCTGTTGTAGCAGAAAGGCATAAATTACCCTCCTTTTTTAATACTCCGTGTCTGTTCACTGTGACAGGGCTCTGACTTCACCCTTTGTCCAAACAGGAAGGAGCTGAACCTGGCAGGAGAGGAGCTGCCCTGTCCCTGTGGGGAGCACCACCTCAGTAAAGCAACATTACAGTGGTCTCTTCTAGAAGCTGTAGGTGAGAATGTACAGGATCACTTGTCTGTGCCAGTGGTTCACAAATGTAGTTATGGAGAGGTAGGTCCTCCCCTGAGTGCTAACACAGAGTCAAAGGGATTTAATTAATGTCCTTTATACTAAAATAGTTGTTCTCAATTCCTTTTTGGATGGATTTCCATCAAACTTCTCCCACTACTCAGTTAAATATATTGAATTGCAAATATTTCAGTATATTTTGTGCTGCAGTGTTTTCTAACTGTACTGATTTTTTGTGTGTGTGTGTGGGTCCAAACACTCCCCCCTGTGCTTTGCTTATCTCCCCTTCTGGCAGAAATGACCACATAGCCTGGATTAAATTTTTTTTTTTTTTACTGCTTCCCCCAATGAAATTTGTATGTGACTAATCTGCAGACACAACATAGCTTTGTTGTGTGATTAAATGCAAAAGTGCTTTGCTAGCTATTTTAATGCCTTGCTTGTCATTGCTGGAAAGAAATCTGGCTTTGTTGAACCTCCCTGCAAAGCTGCAGATCACACACGGAGCACAAATGAGCAGCTCGTGCCGAGCTCAGGGTAGAGCTCGCTGGGTGCCCATCCCTCCCCAGGCTGCTGCTGGCCCTTACTGGTTTTTCTCAGGTGCTACTGGTAAAGCCAGCCAAGCTGGGATTTGCTGACCTGAGAGCAGGAGATGCTTGCTTTAAACCTTAGAGCCTTTTTATTATCCTTTTTCCTGCCTGCTCTGTTTCTCTCACGTCTTTGAGCCTTAAAGAAAAACCTTGCTCCTTTGCCTTCCTTCCCTCCCATCCCTTGCCTGAGCTCGGCAGTGTCAGAGTCTGGGCCCGGCAATGACAGCGGCCGGATGCTCCTGATAAGGGGCACGGGCATGTCGTGTTAAATCACGATAGCGCTAATCAGTAACTAAGTCCTGCCAACACGCCCTTCCTCCGGAAGGAAACTAAATTACCTATTTGCAGGAAAACTCTTCCGATGACGGGATGGACCTGGTCCCGCCCGGATGCCATCCCCTTCTCCCTGGGCACCACCGCGCTGGCACGGCCGAGGTCACCTCCCCGTCACCTGCAGCCCCCGAGGAGCAGGAACCCCTGCCCTGCACCTTCCCCTGCACCACGCCTCGAGCATCACCGGCTACCAGCATCCTGGATATTCCCAGCGACCCCCAGGACGCAGCCCTCGGCCAGACCCCCTCCCCTTACCTGCGGGGTGCGGGCACGGGCTGCTCTCCTCTCCCCTGGCCGCGCGGCTCTGCCCTCTCCCTCCTCGCTGTTTCCAGCACAGGAGATGTGCTGTCTAACACTAACCCATGCGCCAGCTCCCTGCCTCAGTCAGCTGATCCCGCTGCCTGTTTTGTTGCTGTTGCTAAATATATCCCCTGGCTGCCTGCCCTGCCCGAGCCGCAGCCGGCGGGCGCCGAGGCACCGGGGCAGCCCTCGGGCACCGGCCGGGCTGGGCTCTGCGGCCACCACTGACCACCTGCGGCCTGGCGACCATTCCCCGGCGGAAGGGACCGCGGGGCCGTGGTGCGGGAGGGGAAGGGCTGCCTGTGCTCCGAGCTGGGGTGGGAAAAGAGGCGCAGTAGTTCCTTCACGCTTTATTGCTGAAAGGGGAATCCTTAGGTTTTTAGGCTGCTTTTGCTCCTTCTCTGTCCTGTTTTGTGAACAAATTTGTGCTGGTTTGCCCAAGAGGCAGTGGTTGTTTGCAGCATCGTTGGTGCTGCTCTCTGCTCTCCTCTGTCCCTGAGCCCATTCTGCTGAGTCGAGCATCCCTGGGCTGGGCCCTGCGTCTCTGGGCTGAGGTCTGCATCCCTGGGCTGAGCCACACATCCCTGAGCAGAGCCACACATCCCTGGGCTGAGCCATACCTGCCTGGGCTGAGCCAAACACCCCTGGGCTGAGCCAAACATCCCTGGGCTGAGCCGTACCTGCCTGGGCTGAGCCGTACCTGCCTGGGCTGAGCCAAACACCCCTGGGCTGAGCCAAACATCCCTGGGCTGAGCCACACATCCCTGGGCTGAGCCACACATCCCTGGGCCAAGCTGTGCATGCCCGGGCTGAGCCACACATCCCTGAGCTGAGCTGTGCATCCCTGGGCCAAGCTGTGCATCCCTGGGCTGAGCTGTATATCCATGTTGCTGTGGAAGCACAGCAGCAGCCAGCCCTGCCACGGCACCTCCCAGGGCTCTTCTCCACCAACCTCCCTCTCCCATTGCTGCCAGCATCATCCCTGTTCGTGTTTCTCTGAGACCACACAAGTGCATTACAGCAAATTGCTTTGCCAGGAAGACTGGCAGCATCTGACCTTGCGGGTCCCTGGGCAGCAGGGATTTGCCTTTGTTTCCTGGCTTATTAACATGCTGCAAACTGATTGCAATTTTAGAATAACCCCAGTGCCTCTCTCACAGCATTGCATTGCGTGGGGAGATAAATTGTTATGTTGCAGCAGAATCTTCTTTCTGTATTTATTTCCCAAGACTGTCCTCAGAGGCAGCCCCAGCAGCTGCTGCTCTTTCTTGGGAACAGCCATCCCACATAGGGGGAGTGTGACTGCATTTCTGAGCCTTGCTGCTCCCCACAACGCTTGTCCTGACCTGCTGGAGGGATGAAGAGAAAAGCAGAAATCCTAGATTAAAAATCACTGCTTTAGTTTTAATGCAAATATTCTCTGTGTTACCAGCATTCAAGCTGGAATTGGCTGTAACTGCTAATTTATTTACCCAAGCTCACACCCATCATTCAGGTTTTTTCTTTATGTCCAGTAAAAAGAAATAAGCAGCTCAACACACTTTTGTATCCCTTCAGGATATGGTTCCCAGCAGATCATTTTTTTTCTGAAAATAGCCATTGCTTAGCATTTCAATATAACAGGTGTGTAAATTTAAGCTGTTTGTCTGGACTTCTGGTGTCAAACAGCTGAATTTAGCTGAAATGACCCACAACCTTCATGCATTAAATTTGCTAACAGCAATGATCAGCTGGGATCATGCTGTAGTGACTTAAATCTTCAATTTTTCCTTCTTGCATGCAGGAATCATAATTATCATTGAAAGAAAAGAAACCCTCAGACACCAGCTATGCTAAGCAGCTGCAGTACAGAACTTGGGAAAAACATTTTGTGAGGAAGATCACTGATCTGGAAACAAATTCCACCTGTGTAGATGTGCATGGATACATTCTCTTTTTAAAGAGTCTTCAAAATGGTTCCTCTGCCCTGGTAAGTTCCTCCTCCCTGATGGAGTTGCCTCCTTCTCAAAGGTCTGATGGAGTGAATAGAACTTGCCAGGTGGGAGGGACAAATATAATATACCTCTTTTTTTTTTTACCTTAACCACAGCCATTTGGTTTCCTCTTTCATCAGCTGCATCTTAAAAAAATCTTAATTTAAAAGAAACAAGGTGCAACTTTGAATGCTTGTTGCAAGACTGCCACAGGTTTCTTCCAAGCACTTGTGAGGATGGTTCTGAATAAATCATCCTGGTTTCCTGTACTTATACTCCCCAACAGTGCAGTGAGTCAGCATTCCTGGGTGCATGAAAACAGTCACCAAATGGGATTAATGGCAAGAGAAAAGAGTAACAGCAGCAGTGTCCGAGCTGTAGAGGATAACAGCAGTTGTTAGTCCTACAGGGCTTAGTTGAGTGTCTGAGATATAGATGCTGACAGTTATTTTTTGGTTTAGTTTTCTGTTTGTTGGGGTTTTTTTCAGAATGCTTCCCGTTTTTGGGAAATCCACACAGTTTAGCCGAGCTGGATAACAGGTGATTATCCTCTGGGCATTTTTGAAGATTGTTGGCTCTCGCCAGGGCTAGGGGACAGGGTTAACATGACACTGACTCAGTGCAGGTCATCTTTGAAGGTGTATCAATGACATGGAAGAGCTGCTCCTCTCTTGCATGTGGGAGAGTGACTTTTTACATGGCAAGTATTGAATGGGACAAGAGAAAACAGTTTAAAAGAGGAGAGATTTAGATTACAAAGAAATTCTTTACTGTGAGTGTGGTGAGGCACAGGCTGCCCAGAGAGATTGTGGGTGCCCCATTCCTGGAAGTGCTCAAGGCCAAGTTAGACTTGGAGAATCCTGGGATAGTGGAAGGTGTCCCTGCTCGTGGCAAGGGGGTGGAATGAGGTGATCTCTAAGGTCCCTTCTATCCCCAACCATTCTGTGATTCTGTCTTTCTCTGTTTGTCATTAGAAGCTTAGGAAAGGAAAATGTTTTGACCTGATTTGTGCCAGATTCCAGAGGATTTGCATTCTCTAATTACATCCTCCAGCCCATTAACCTCCTGCACATTACAGTGAGCAGCCACTACAGAACCAGTGAAGATATTGCTGTGAAACATTAATGAGCTGCTTTCATATTAACTAGAGCTAGGTTGGAAAGGCACCCACAGCTGCTGCCTTGACTGCAGCTCACCCAGCAACTGGTGGTGGCTACATATGCCAACACTGTCACTGGTGGACACAGATTTTCTGTAAGTTCCTGGCTACTTCTTGGCCTTTTTCAGGTGAGGAACTGGAGGGGTGGATGCTGGATGACTGCAGCAAATCACCACAAGGCACAAGGCTTGTTTGCAGGGTCTGAGCCCTCCATCCAGCTGGGAACATGGGTGGAGTCTTGCTGGGAGACTTTGCAAAGGCTCAGAGGGATTTAGGCACTTTGTTGCCCTGGAAGTTCAATGAGGCTGAGAATGACTCCTGGAAGCCTTTGCTGGGAGTTTCTAGGCCATGCCAGTGTCATGGCTTCAGTGGCAGTGGTTGCTCATGGCCAGCAGACAGAGAAAGCTCTTTAACAGTGCAGACTTTTCTTAAAATACTTTGAAGTCTCAGAAGTGCAAACCATGGTGACAACTCGCTGGCAGCTTCCCCTGGGAATTCTCCCCAGGCTATTTATTTAAAATAATAGAAATATTTTTATTTCTGTTATTACTGATCTGCCTATGATTAAATTGTATCTTTGCATGGATGTGTTTTTCACACATCATTTTAGATTATACATATCCCAAAGTGCTGAACACTGGCGTCGACTGCTCCCTTTTGGACACACCACGTGAAGAGGCTGGAGAGCTGAGCACTGTGGTTTGTTGCAGGGCTCAATGAGGGCAGCACTGCCATCACTTGAAAGCCTTCTCCTGGCTGGCGTCACCACCTGTTCTGCCAGCAACCCGGTTCACCTAAAACGGGTTTGTCTTTCCATAGCTGTTGTGTTTCTTTAATAAAAGACTTTTAAAAATTAAATTACAACCTTCAGTGGAACCCCCTGTAATGTCACAGGCCGCTAAACTTTCTTCTTTTCAGTGTAGCTGGGATAAGTTTAGATGCCCTAAGAAATAACAGTCCCAGAAAACAACTTATTCTTGAGCTATTTTCAGTGGTTTGAGTGGTGGGATTGATCATGGCTCTATTTCTCCACTGCTGCTGCTGTCTGTGTTTCTCTCCTGCAAGATCCCTGCTTGTTCTTCAGCCCTCATCCACTGTCAGGGAATGCATCTTCGACTACATCCACACTGTGGTGGGGACTGAGCCGAGTGGGTTTTACTCCATCTGGCCCTTCCTGAGCGCATCTCACCAGATTAAGGGATATTTCAGGCTGGGATCACGGTCCAGCAGCCATTTCATTGTCGTACTTCTTGTGCCGTGCCACCATCTAGTGGTGACTCCACCAGACGCTGCATCTGAGAGGTGAAGCATCCCCAGCCCGCTGGGAACACCAGCGGTCAGCCTCATCGCCGGGGGGATGCTACTGGGAGCACTCTGCTGGTGAACCGTAAAACCCAGCACACTAACTAGGATAAGGTTCCTCCCGCATGTGTCATCCTGCTCTGCTCCTCCCTGTAATGGGATTTTAGAAGTGCAGCTCGTGCTTGATGTGGTTCTGTGGCTCCATTGCTTCTGTCCCTGCTCGGCTTTGGGAAGTTGCTAAAGGAGGAGGGAGTGGGGAAGGTGGTGTGGAGGGGGCAAGGGGAGAGCCAAGGTGAGCAATGCACACACACATCCACATGCAAACACAGAGCCCTAGTGGGGTTTCCAGGCATTCCTCTCCCAGGAAGGCTCAGCAGCATTGTTTGACCCCTGTGAGCAAAACTGTGTTGAGCCAGAACATGGAGTGGGAGGCTGGAAATCATCCTGAGTCCCCCTTGCTGTGGGAAGGGGCAGTCAAATTTGCACGGCACTTTGGAGGAGCTGCCTTCTACCTGGGGTAATTAAAAATAACCTGAATAACTGCTTTCCTGGCCTGGAACTCCTCCCTGAGCTGCCTTTTAAAAATTTTTTCCTCAGAGCCAGATGATGGTGAAAAGGGCTAAAAAGCTGATGTAGGCCAGGAAAGGAAGAGAAGGCCTCGTGTGGGTGTCATCTTTTGGCATTTGAGAGAGAGAGAGCAAGACCATGGGGGAAGGAGAGGTGCTGGACATGGCTGACCGCACCTTGGTCTCTTGTGTCTGGGGTGCAGACGTGAGACCCTTTGCCATGGCCACTCTAAAAATCTCAAAATCTATGAAAGCAAAAGGCAATTAAATATAACCCTTGTCCCAGCTGTAAATGCTGCATGAATTATCACAGTAAATGAACCCCAGGTTTGGGCTGGTTCACTGTTTTATCGAGGCATTTAAGTATGTAAATTACTTCTCCAGATGGTAAAAGTTGAGGTGGCTCATTACCTGATTAAAGAATGCTGGACTTGAATGCACTGCATGGTACTCCCTGAATAATCACAGTAAGCAGGGATCTTTCAAATCCTCAAGCAACAAACTTCAATTAGACAGGAAAGATTCAATTATGCTTTAAAGGAAACCTGGCTACGAGTGTGCAGGATACGGCAGGAGAATATGTGCAAAAGAATTTCATGGGAAGGAGCAATTACTTTATCAACAGGACATGCAAAGCAGAATTCTCTCATCAGTCCTGAATAGAAGCCCAAGTAACTGAGCCTTTTAAAGAGATGATACACGGACAAAGATGGATTTGGGCCTCAAGCAGGTTTAAGTGAATTTGATTAATTTCTGTGCAGTTATCAATTGAGGCTTTGGTCCAGTGACTTCATGATATTTAGCCTTGGATAATGGATGTTGTAACGAGGATGTAGGACTTTAGCAGCAAGTGTATCCCAATCCCCCTTCAATAAGTTGTAGAAATTGAATTGGTTTTGAATCTGAAGATGCTGATTCTTCATCCTCCAGCATCTGTGCATAACATCAACTCAATGAATAAAGCACAGGGAAAAGCCAAACACTTTTTTTGCAAAAGAACACAGACATTTGAATTTAATAAATTATAAAATTAAAGATTCTAATTTGTATATACATTTTTAATATACAAGAAATGGCTATTTATTGCAATTTCTGTTAAGGCATATGTAAGTGAATGGAAGTTGCATATAGATATTCAGATGAACATAGCTAATACTGTGCATTGTAGGTGAGTAAATAAGACATTAAATGCATTATGTAATAAAATAAAACATAAAACCCTTTGAGTACTGGTAAAGCACCATTTCTAGAATTCTCAAAATATCTGAAAGCATTCTATGGAGATGTTGTGAGACTCTAAATATTGAATGGATATATGAATATAAAAAGTGATGCATTCATAATAGATAACAGAAATTTCTAAAGGAATGTTGGTGAAAAAAATGGCAGATGACTGAAGCCAAAGAAACCAGAATTTGCTTGGGATTTTTTTCAGGAAAGGCTGTCACTTTGATTTTAAGTTTAGACAACTAGAAAAATAACAATTGAGAAAGCTATGTACTTGCATGGTTAGATCATAAATTCATTTCTTCATGAGAACACATTACTTTATCTCTCAGATCTCTGAGAGATATTCTGCAGGAATATATTTGTTTATAAACCTGCTTTAGTTTCTGGGGATTAGATTAAAATATCACTTTCTGCTTGTTATGTCTGAAAATGCAGCACCTGGGCAACAGCAAACCTGTTACAGAAGATACACTGCGATGATGCTCTTGCCCACTTACAGCTTTGTAGAAAAGATGAAACAATTGTCAAAGTCCAACCAAACAAAAAAATTACCAAATTTTCCACTGCACAACAGAAATGAGAACAGCTCAGGAGAGCAAAACCCCACCTTTTGTCTGGGGCTGCTTTATCAATAGAGCCCTGCCTTGTGTTTTCCAGTAGAAGTGATGTACATGTTCTTGGGCAATGACCATCATGGGGAACTGCTGAAAAAACACCACCTTCTGAAGAACCCATGGCAGCTTGAAAAGAAGGCATCTTTCCTGGTCTGAAGAGAAATAACTTCCCCTTTCTCATACAGGAAGACTGTGAGGAGAAGGCAGCTCTTGGCTCCAGCTCCTTAAAGAGGTGGTCCATCAGCCTCTCAATGTCTTGAGCGATGTAGACTGAAGCTGCTCCTTCAAGTATTTCAGTGTTCCCCAAGTAACAGCTAAAGAAATATTCAGTAGAATTTAAACCACTGAGAAACAAATCAAATCAAATTTCCCAAAAGGTGAGACTGAGAAGGGAACAAGCCCTTCCAAAATGCAGATGCCACCAGGCATCCTAATGAACGCTGGACCTAACATAGCACCAGACCAGCCTTCCAGGAGGCTGCTCCTGCTCCCTGAAAGCAGAACTTTCCACTTAATCTGGAAAAATGCTTTTTTTGAGCTGTGGGCACTGCCTACTGTGGTATTTCTTCACACTGCCTGGTTGACTAAGCCTATTCCAGAAGCTAAGGCAGAACAGAATCTACTAGATGAGTTACCTCAGGGGGTTGGAGGAATGGGTCTTGAAAAAGTCCCAGTGGGTAAGACTAGTACCCTCCAGGCAGCAAACCTTTATCTCCCCATCTGTGTAAATCCAGCTCCAACCCTTTCTATCCTTGGGTCTGTAAGGGTTTTTTCTAAGTTTCATATGCTTGGATGAGCTTCTAGTCTAGGAAAAAGCTGGGGATTGTGGTTTATTTTTATTGTCCACAGAGCTAAAACAATATTAACTTGAAGGGGAAAAGATGAGTTTTATAGTAACCACATCTGTGTAAAGGAAATATGGAAGGCAAGAAATACTATGACTACAGACTGGGAGTGCAGCTACAGCTTGTGTCTCCCATGGCACAGCAGTTGGAATGATGTTGACACGTCTTCCTTGCTTATAAATAGAATTGTGGGGTTTTTTTCCCTTCAGTGCTCATTACTGCACTACTGTTGTGCACAGATGTGACCTGACCCTACACTGTTATTAAAACTGTTCCTGTCTGTAGGCAACCACAAATCCCTTGGCACAAGGCTCCCAGGGCTTGCCTGCACATCGTGGCTGTGTGACGGCCGGCAGGCCATGGAGCAGGGCTGGGACAGGACACTAAGGATAAGCAGCCCCTGACTGCAGGAAAACACTCCATGTCCCAGGAGTGAAAGCCTGTGGTGAAACTCTTCCCACTGTGCTGCCAAACTCCGGAGCCTGAGTTTTACTTCTCCAAACCAGAACAGATTTTTACTTGTGCTGGCTGCTGCTTCAACATCTGCAGCCATGTCTGCTTGGCCCAGGAGATGTTTCCTAATGCTCTGGACTCTTAGCAGGCCTGTTGGGCTTCCCAGTCTTCATGGTCTTCAGAGTATCTCTCATCCCTGTATTATTGGAGCCACTCCAACTATATCACCTCAGTCCTGTGTAAGAAGGGGCATGTGATGCCACGACACTGGCTGAAAACATTCCATCTCTGCTTGGGCTAGTATCTCCAAGAAGTATTTTTCTTACACCAGGTCTTGTGCTTCAAAAACTTCTGGCCTCAGTTCAGGCCAAAAGAGTCCCACATGTAGGTGCTGTAAAGCCTGAGGTTCCTGCAGGCTCTTGCCTCTTTCCCAGCAGGAATGGCTCATCTGGAAGAGGAGACTGGGCAGTTCATTCAGTCGTGGTGGTCAAGGGAAGAAGGGACGGTCACAGGGAGCCACATGTGCTTTGCCTTGCAATACCTGTGAAGCTCTTTGGCGGCAGCTGGGCCAGAGAAGAGTTCACACATTGCTGGGAATGCAGCACATTCCCAATAATTCTGTGACTCTATATACGGGATTATTGCTGGTGCCACTTCAAATCAGGACCAGCTCAGGCTGGAGGGTGAGATCTTCCTCTCAGACTGGAAAATCTGAGCTTGGAGCCACCAGACCTACCTAATGACAAAGAGAGGATTTCAGGGAAGCCCCAGGCTCTGCAGGAGGTTTACCAGCAAAGAAGAAACAAATGGAAGAATCCAAGCCAGGAAAAACTGCTCAGATGGCACCCACAGCAGGAACCAGTCCATGCTCCCTGTCTCAGCAGTGTTAGAGCCAAGCTGAATTCATCTTCCATTCTCCAACCACGAATTCAAAATGACCTATGAAAACCATGATGACCCTGAGGGGAAAAAAAGTACTCAAAGGGTTGTCAGGTTACACATCTAAAAGTTTTCTAGCAGACCTGATGCTATGAATACACGTGTCTCTGTGTGTGTGTGTTTTCATGTAAGGGCAGAGCAAATAGTTGTTCACTTCTGCACCAATAAAGCTCTCCTAAGGAAAGGAAGATAATACAAAATTATTTCCTCAAAAATAACTACATTCTATATGTGGGGGGAAAAAAAGTTTGTCTCAATAAAGCACCAAAGAAAAGACAACAAGAATCCAGTCATCTTTAACTTAAACAGAATGTGGGTAGAAAAAAATCAGACCAATAAAAAAAGCACCAACCAATAATGATCACTGAGGCTGCTGCCTTACAGGAACTTAAAGACTATAAAAATATGGATAATTGTAAACAGAAAGACTAGGATGTTGTCAGTCCAAGTTGGCCAGATCTACCCTACTAAATGTCTTGCATGTATCCAAAAGTTTAGGAGAATCTTTTGAAATTGTTTGTGGAAATATGTAAACTACTGTTTGTCATTTTTTAATTTACACATAAATATATGGCTACAGAACTGTCTCTATGTTTTCTTACACAGTCCTGGTTCAGGAAGCTACATGAGCACATGCCAAGCTGTGGCCACAGAGGCAAAGTCAGCCAAACTGAGTCTGGCATGTCCTAAGAACCTTCCCGAAGTGGGCTGTGTTAGTGCCAGAATTTGTGCAAAGCACAGAAGCATCACAGGGTTGCTGACCCCCTGCTTGTCAGAGTTAAAGGGATTTATCATGTCTTGGCACTGCTTTCCTCCATACTAAGTGTAACTCCCATTACTATTCCCAAGCAGTTTTACACAGGCATGGAAGACTTTAAAGAGCCCATAACTGAGAAACCTGCTAACCTGGCCTATGTAATGTGATTTGTTTGGATTTGGTGGGACACTCTTGGGATATTGCACTAATACTCTGCCGTACCCTGTACACCTAACCTAGCCATCAAAGTGTTCAGATTAGCACTTATGAAACAATCTGTCATTTCCATTTATAGCAGGCTTGAGAATTTAGTATCTCTGCCATAGCACCACTTTGATTTTTCCCCATTTTTAGTCTCTACAACGCCCAATGATGTTGGTAACATCTCTATAAGAGAAAAATGTTGTTTGTGCCATATTTCCATTTTAGTTTATTTTCCTAAGAGTCTCTTTTTTCATTTTCTCAGCAATCAGCTCCTGAATTCTTTGATTCCTTGTCCTTTCATAAGGCCTCCTCCGTGTAATGATGTTGTGCTGTGGTACTTCGTTATCCAGCCCATCAACTTTATAGGGAACATCCACAGCATTGATTTCTGGGCGCTCCTCAGTGGCATTGGAAGGGGGTGCACGTGTTTTGGGAACACGAGGAGGGCTGGTGGCAGGCTGTGTGGTGGACACTCCCAAGGGAGGGCTGGGGGTTGTCAGGAGCTCCTCCTCAATGACATTATTCTTATTCACGGTTACATTGCCGTCCCCTGTGACGTTGCTGTAAGTGTTGCAGGACTTGCAGCACAGTTTATTGTACCCAGGAATGGAGCAGTAACGGGAGAGGACTTCCATGCGACAAAACATTGACTTGTCTCCTTGACAATGATCTTCTGAAAGAGAAAAAGGGAACAGATAAATAAAGAGCATCTTCACATTAATCAGAAAAAGAAACACGGCTGAAGCTTTGGCAGTGGGCAGACGGTTTGATATTTAAAGTGGGATGGGAAACTGGCAAATGAGCCTTCTATAAGCAGAAGCAGGCTTATATTCAACCTAAAAGTCAACTCACTTCAAGAGCTGCAAAAGCTGATCTGAACTGTTTGTACCAGCCCCATCCAAGCTCTAGACCATAACACTTGAATTTTCACCTTCACATCCTGGAAGCACTACACTGATGACCGTTAAGCCACAATAAATTGTGTTACTGTCTTGGTTTAAACTTCAAAACACACTGATTGTGCTATGTTGTTGCTAAAACGACATTGAACTCCCACAAAGTCATCAAGCTTTATATTAAGAAATCTATTTTTTCCCTCTTTGCTCCTTTTAATGCTTTTCTGCAACCTAACAGTGACTAACCCTTGTCAGGGGTAACATATATTTATTTGGACTGTCTCAGGAAAGTCAAACCCTTTTTGATGTGTACCATGTAACCCTCAGAATTAATCCATCTCCCATTGGAGTGATATTGTTGCCAGGTACCTCTACTCTGAAAACAGCAGCATTTTCTCAGCGTGTCTCTTGTTTGAGAGAAAAGTGGTGCATTTACCATGAGGTTTTCTCCTCCTCCTAGAAGGGAGCTGATATTTTTGGAACAACAAACTCCACTGCAATGGAGCCAAGCCAGTCCATTAATGACTGGAAGACTCAGTAACAAGCCCTGATTTTGGTGTCAATGACTGTAATAAAAGAGAAAGAATGATAATCGATAAGCTTTAAGCTGTCGATAGCTGTTACAGCAACCTGCATTATAACAGAGGTGTTAAGGCAGATCCTGATCTTGCTGAAATGCAGGTGGCAAATTGTAGGCTGAGGCATTAAAGGTGAAGTGGTCAAAGTGTTCCTGCCCGAGAAACATAAACAGAAGCCGGATCAGAGTTTCCCCAAAGCCTTGTGATTTCTGCTCAGGGGAGGCAGAGGACTGTATGAATTGGTGGCAAATGGATGGTGAGGGTCTAGCAGGCTCCTTGAAGAGAAAGCTGCCTGTCCTCTGTCCTACATAGACACCCTCAGCTCCTGTGCCTCCAGGATGAAGTAATGGAGCCAGGCACTGCAGTGAAGGAAAAATCCCAACATGCAGCCCATGCTGAGAGGAGTCAGAGGATTTGCAGGAGAGGAGAGGGCTGAGGAGAAAAGCAGACTGACCAACACTTGGCATCACCCATAACAAAACACCTTCTCTGTGACCAGAGTGCTGAGACAGACATCAAATCACTTGTGTCTCTACGCCTGCTCTTACTACATTTCCACCTACTCTTACAGTAAAGGATGAGTAACTCCAATTACTCGCCTTTATTTAGAGTGCCCTTGATGGCAGACAGTGCTCTCAGCCTGACCCTGGAGCTCACATTTCACCCTCCTGCTATGAGCACTGGCTTGTGTCCGCACCCTCTCAGCAAAGGAGAGAAGCAGAGCAGGTTCAGCAATACCAAGGGGACTCAGAAAGCGTAGGTGCCACTCTTCACTCATCCTCAGTTAACAAAACAGGGCATTGTGGGTGTTTAATTGGCAAACATATCAGTCTAAAATAAACTAATAACTGGTGCTGCTGCTTTAAAATGCTAGTGCTGGCTGAGGAAGGTGAAAACACCCCCCTTACATTGTATCTATGCCCTGATTGTTGCATTTGTTGCAGAAAGGCAAAATTCTATTTTCTACATTAGAATGTGACAGTTAATTTTCATATTTTTGAAATGCTAAACTGAAATGCTGCTGAGATTAGAATGACTCCTTCCTTAGGAAACTAAGAATAGTACCTCGGTCTTGGAGAGATTTTCAAACCAGCCTTTAAGAGCTGGAATTGTTCATACCTGCATGCACAGCTCCATAAAAAGGTCTACATGTGCCCATACAGCTCAATATATATATATGTTTTTACATACCCCATAAGAGTCCCCTTTGAAGATTTTGCCTTGTGCTGCATGACCCTTATGCACGTTCCTCCAAATGGCTTCCATAATAAAAGCCAACAGATATAATATTTAAATGTTGTTTTAACAAGGCATGTCTGTTCTTGACTTTGTAAGAATCAGTAACAGCACCTTTAGAAAAATGCCTTTTTCCTAACAAAAATATGCAATGTCAAGCTTAACAATACATGGAAATAAACCTGCGTTATGTAATAAGTTTAGTGACATCTGATAAGGTATATAAATAAACTCTGTAATTTCTCAATGCCAGAATGAAATTTCGATTCTCTGTCCAAACCAAAATATCCAGATTTGCTGAACTTTTATTTATTTTTACTTGCAGTATGCATGACAGACTGGAAGTATATATTCAAAACATCAGTAAGAAAAAAATAAATCAGTTTCACAGTCACTTTGGTACACATTAGTCTCATAAAAAAATATTGAAAAGCAAACTGAATTGGCACATCTTTAATATTATGTTAAATACATACAAAACACTAATAAAATATCCCTGATAAACCAAAGTGCATATAGACATAGTGCACAATGCCCAGATACTTTATTGCACCATTCTCTATAGCCACCCATCTCTTGAAACATCACTAAACATTGTCTATTTAAAGGTAACAGTCATGAATATATTTATACAGTTAAACACCGATTATTTTACATAACAGTATTCAGTGCCAGATACGTGTCTTTGCTTTTTCACCTTGTCATGTAAATTGTTAACATGTTTCAGGAAATATTAACAGCAAAATTTAAATATGTGATCACATGATAATGACAAGTTTGAAGTGCTACACTGTTGACGATCCAAAGATTCAAAAATGCCACTTTTCCAAAAAATATGATCAAAGCAATAAGGTAGTAATTTGCTCCAAGACTGCAGTTTTATAGTTGATACATTTCTACTATTGGTACTGACTGTCACAAAGAAGTTTATGACTTGTGAATTCCAAATCTTCAACACAAACACGGAAGGTGAAGCACGAATGCCAGTTAAATTTCAGTAAGTCAGGCCACAATCCTGTCTCGATGAAGATATGGATATGCACTGTGCAAATTAACCTCCAATTAAATTTACTGCCTTCCAATAATTATCGTTCAAGTAAAAACACTCCATATGAAGATTAACTCAAGGTACCAGTGTACTGTTCATATTTAAAGCTGGATCTGGTAAATTAATGCCATTCACATTTCAACATTAAGGCATTTTTCTAAAATTCATCTCCTAAGCAAAAAAAGCAATAAAAATTGAGGTAATTCTGTAGTAGTTCACACTGTTATGTTTGCCAGTTGACACATCTAAGAGCACACACACACACACACACACACACACAACCGTACCAGTCAAGTCAGACATGCACATGGTGAAAAAAGACCAGAGATGGAATGAGTATAAACAGCTCCATGCTGAGCAGCTGGAGACATTGTAGTCAATGAAAACATCATATTGCCTCCGCCACGTTAAGAAAAACACCACCACGCCACCTTCACCATGGACCATGCCTGTTCTGCTTTGGGTTTGTTTCTAAAGTGAAAATAAGCAAAACTGGCAAAAATTGTGCGACGGAAAAAAAGAACGCAGCTTTTCTCGAGAAGAAATCCACCAAACAACCACCGGAGTCTGGCGAGAGCGACGGCATCGGAGCAGCGCGGCAAGCACCGACAGAAACTCAGCTCCTGCCTCCCAGTGAGCCCTCCCCGGGTCACAAACGTAAAGGTGAGGGGTCAGGAATTAAAAATGAGCAGCAAGGGTGAGGAAAGCAACAGCACCACAAAGGAAAATGGAATGAAAAAATTCTTCCACTCATCAGACCACCCTGTCAGCGAACTGAAACCAGAGAGTTACGCGATTTCGGGTTTTTAGATAAAGGAGAACTTTAGCACTACAAGGTGTCATTATTGTGATGTGATCACATTCACAATAAGTTCTCAGTTTTGCTATCAAACTGAACATCAGGAACCAGTAAGAGCCTTTTTTCACCATCACCAAGCAAACAAGCAGACCGATTCCAGCTCCCTTTCAGAGGACTGCAACATACTGTGGAGATCCAACTTCACACATCCAACACTTCAAGACCTCCATCACCAGTGCTACACAAGCTCCAGAGAAGAAAGACACCGAGCACTAAGTGCCTGGTGTGAAAAAACAGATTCAGCCCAAGATTTTAACTTGGCAAAGTCAAGGGAACTTTCCGCATAGAGAGAAGAAGAGAGCAAAAGGCAAAGTCCACATTCGATGTGGCATGCATTTAAGGGCAAAGGCAGAGTTATAAATGGGTCTTTTACTTGAAGATATTTTCTGGATGGGGTAGTCTGGATCAGGTCTTGACAGCCATTGTATCATGTAGGTTTTCTTTGAAGGATCAGAAACGTTTCCTTGAATAGAGGAAAACAAAAAAAGATGCAACACAATATATGTTAGACAGCATTAAATTGTTGCTCTGTCAGAAGGGGACAAGCTCAGAGAGCGAGTGGGCTGCAGTTGCTACAGAGCCCAGGGAAGGATTACAACCAGGCTGTGTGATTTTGGGCAAAGGGTGATGTTTGGGGAGTTTGCTACAACTCGTGCCCAGCACTTCAGAGCCATCACAGAAGACAGCCCAAGGGAGAGTTCAACAGCAGCACTCCTCGTGGCAGTGTCACACATGTCCCCAGAGACATGCAGTCTAGCTTAGTTACACAGCCTCATTAAAATCTTTGTATTGGAGACTATAATTGACAGCTTGCTTCTAATTAATTAGAAATCAAAAGCTACCCTGAGAGATATATCAGGAAAAAAGAAAAATCTGAATTACTTAATAATAGGAATATGTGAAATGATCTCACAAGTATCATTTGCAAACAGCTGAAAAGATAACAAGCATAAAGGCCTTATTGCCCTGGATTAAGCAGGAACAAATTAATTATAGCTTTTAAAAACAGAATTAGATAACCCCCGCAGAAAAATTATGTTTGACAGAATAGAAAACAAGCCTGGAACTGTCAGTGGAGATGAGGAAAGCAGAGGCATCCTCAATTAGCCACAGCCCAGCAGCCTCTTGCCAAGCCCCACAGGTCTCAGGGGTGCAGGGCTGGACTCAGGCACTGCTCCTCTCCCAGGGCAGCTGACAGCTGCTGGCCACATCCAGCCATCAGCACCGTGCTGAGCTCTGCCCCAGACTCTCAGGCTGTCCTGGCCCCAGCAGGAGAAGAGCACAAGGAGCCCATCAGCCACACAGCAGCTCCACATTTGGAATTCTGCTCAAAACAGGCACTATGAAAAAGTGTCCCCCCAGGCAGATATAGCACACAAGTATCAATTCAATGAAGGCATTGCAAAAAATTAAATTAATCCTTTTCCAACAAGTAATACAAGCTATAGAAGACAAGCCCTTACTGGGACACGGAGGTAGTCTGCAGATCCTTACGGTCTCAGGTTTGTTCTCCTTGCACAGGCCGATGGCATTGTCCCTGGTCCGGCACAGCACGGGGCGATCCTGGGTGCCATTGCCACAGCTGACGGAGCACTGAAAGGACAGGCAGCAGTTACACCCCAGCCACCCTCCGGAAACAATGGATTAGAAACTATTTTCAGTTTTAAAAGACTGCCCTTGATCTGAGCTGACACAGAGCGTTATTTGAGCCCCTGCAGTACCTACAGTAACCAAGCAAGAGGGAGAGCCACTCACTGCTTCTTGTGGTACACCAGTAACTGTGAAATACTCCAAGAATGAGCTATAGTCTGAGCAATAAACAAACAACTGTACATGCGAGTCATCTATTCCCAGAGCCATCTATTCACAAATTCAGGGGTTGCATTACTTGTCACGTTCATTCCACCCAGTCAGAAATTTGTTGTTTGAGACCTCCGGAAAGCAACTGACCTGAGACCAGGGTCCTATTCTCCACTGTGCTGGACACAGCTCCCTGTTGCAGGGCCTCCTGCCCTCTGGGCGGTCATTGTTGCAGTACTTGGTGTGGACAGAGCGATTTGTGTTGTCGTGGAGGGGCTGGATGCAGCGCACAGACCGTACCTGATACCCTGTCTTCCCACAAGATTTGCTGCAAGGCTCCCATTCTCCTGTAACCCATCTGGGTGGGTGAAAAAAGAGTGAGAAGAGTAAAATGCAAACTGTTGATCTGTAATTCTCAAACACAGGTTTGACAGGATGTTAATACTAGTTCTAATAAAGAAAAAGATAAGATAGCAAAAAAACATGGTGAGGATTATTTGACTGCCCTATAAATATCATTAATAAGACGCAGATCTTCAATATTACTTTCTTATTATCGCCAAGATAAGTATTATACTTACTTGGCTGTATTTGCTTTGCTTTTAAGATGCCCTTTCCAAGACTGCACATAAAAATATGGTTGCTTTTATGTCAAAAGCAGCCACTCAAGGGTGCTGCTGATCTTCCCAGGTCTGGGTGCATGAGAATGAGATGTGCCTTGTCTCATAATGCAGCATGAACCAGCTGTCCCCACAACTGGTTCCCACTTGAGTGAAGACAAAACCTCTGAGCTAGAAATGCAGCTCCAGCCTGGCCTGTATCTGGGCACTCCATGGACAATATCCCTGGCCAGACTCAATCTCTGAAGCACTGGCAAACCCTGTGAGTGCTGAGCTTGGGCAGATCAAGGTCCTCATCATCATAAATGCTTGGTTTGGGGGAAGGGAACACTCCACCAAAAACCAGAAGGTTCAAGTTCATGATGTCTAAATCAGTATGGCCACTGAGAAATAAAACCTAATGTTTGTAACGTGCTGCGGTTGAAAACCTCACTGATCACCCAAACCAGCTCATTAATTAGAGCTACAAATGGAAAAGAACTTAGAGAAGAACATCGGGGACAGACAAGACTAGAGGAAATTCATCTAGGCTACTGAAAACTGGGCTATAATTAAGTGAAGATATACAACAGTCTGTAAATATTTACAGAGTGCAGAGATTGGCAAGATGGAAATATTGTTCCATGTAAACAGTATTCATGGGATAAATTTAACCAAAAAACATACACAGTCTGGAGAAACACCCTGGGCTTGAAGGAATTGTCTTAACGTACTCACAAAATCCTGGGTTTGGAAATAGTCAAGAAATAGCACAAGGCACTGCACTACACACTCCAGTTAAACAGAAAGTAACAATTTCACCCAACTTTCTCTTCGTAACCTACAGAAATTGCACAGCTGTGGAGAAAGGCGAGAGCTGTCAAGCCCTGAATCCTGAGGTGACTTCTGAGACAAAGATGAGTTTTTCCCAGTAGTGAAGAAGCAGCATATTAGTATAGTGGGTGTCACAGAGCTTTGTAAAACCCCTTAAATAATTGCCTCTCCTATGTACAAGAGCAAAATGCTTGAATGACATTCTATGGAAACAGACCTAAGTGAAACTTCAGGAATCCAAGCACAATTTAGGACCCTATTGAGTCTTTGTGGTACCTGGACCCAATTATATTTTCAGCTGAAAGGAGAATACAGTCCTTCCCAGAGAGCCTGAGATACAGTTAGGTCATTACTTCAGTTTTCCAATAAATAAACATTCAACCCTGACCCATGCTGAGTTTATGGGGCACAGTTTCTTGCCTTTTCTCTCTTTCAAATCTTTTTTTTGAAAGGAAGTTAGGAAATATTGTGTGGTATGTTCTATTTATTTGCTGTGATTCCTGGAACCTATATTTAGTCCCCAGAGACAAAAGCTGGGATCAACATACTCATTTCTTGTTGCAGTAGCAGCACAAAGAATATATTAGTTCTACATGTGGCAGGAATAATCTGCTGCCAGTCAAAAACATCACCTGTAAAACATGAGTTAAAATATTTATAACACTTGACAATGTAGAGCAAAAATGAAGGCACAAGAGGCATTTTGTGCTGTACAAGGGCAGCCAGAGAAATCTAACAGGTCAAATATTTTCCCTCTGTTCAAATGTCCAAAAATGTACTGTGAACTTTATGAAGATTTGGATTTGAGACTGGATGACATTGATTATCGTCTGTAGAACTCTGTACATTTGTTCTGACATGGTTAACTCACACTGTGCAAAATCCGCTGGTGTAAATTGAATTTGTGTCTATTTTGTATTACCTCAAGGTGGCCTGAACACAAATGTCCGGATCAAGACAGCACTTCTTTCCTAATCCAACTTATTTAAGAAGTCGTAGGAACCAGCAGTCACAGAAAGAGTATTTCTATGAGCAGAATTGAGCATGACATCCTCACAGTCCTGGGTCTCCGTAATGACCATGGAGGTGAAATTAAAGCCCCCTTCCTTGAGGTGCCAGTGCTGGCTGGGTGTGGTGCCCTGCATCTCCAAGGGAGCAGTGCTGGGGTGCAGGGATGCTTACATGGGCTGGGAGCACTCCTGGAGGTTGCACACCCTGCGGATGGGTTTGGGCTTCTGGATGAGCTCGCAGTAGCTCCGATGAACCATCTTGTGGTCTGTCTTCCTGCGGCAGCCGTACTTGGTGAACTGGTAGCCTGGGGAAAGACACTCCTCTTATTCTCAGAACTGGCAGAGCTCACAGAGGGCTCGAGTTTCAAATGAGCTGCACAAACGCTCTCAAGGGCTGCAGTAGGAACTGCAGGTGAACCTGCTACCAAAGGAGCTGTAAGCTGCACTGAATAAACACTTACCACACAAATTCAACACCCAGACTTGCTCGCCCCCTTTATTTTTCACTACTTTAATGAAAATAACAGCCAGATCCAGCATCTCAAAAACATTCTGTAAACCTGCCCAGCCACAAACCAACACTGCAACCTGATCATCAGCCTGGGGAACAGCATCAGGGTTCACATCTGGCCCCAAAACAGGAGTCTGACATTGCAAAGACCACATCACTGGATGAGGATTTACAAAGGGCTGCCCGATGGCATCTTGAGGTTTGATACCTTCACAGCTTGGAGACCCTCATCCAAATCTTGCTCATTTGTCCAATTTTTCAGTTTCCTAACCATAAATCAGAAATTAACCAGCCCAGATCTGCCCCCAAATCATTTAAGTCACATTTTAACCGCATTCACTAAATAACTTATTACTTAACTAAATTAAAACTCCTCCCATAATCTGGTCTCCCTAAGGTCTCATGGCAATGAATGAATTTTGAACAATCTGTGGTATTGTTTTTACCTCCCCCACAAGCTTTTGAACACTGGGACCATTTCTTCAAAGCCCATTCATATGACACTGAGTCCTCTTCCAAAACGTTGTTGTTATCTACATTCAAGGAATCTTCATGGATCATGTACTTGTAAGTCAAAGATATCTTGGCACCACCATGAGGAATCACCTAGTAAGAAAAACAGATGTAAGGAAAACAAAAAGATATGAAAGACTGATATCAGGAGCTCTGTGACATGGCGTGAAATAGTCATCATGGCTCACATATAAAAACATCCCGCTGGGATTTCAACCTTTTAGCTGAACTCAACGTATTTTTACCCTGATGAAAAAGTATCTCTATCCTTATGACACAGAGTTTCTAAACTGCATGTTAAGAAAGACTGTTGTTGATTTAGACTTATTTTCCTTGCCAGCATTGGACTGACATCATGATACTAAATTTTTTCCATATCCCATCACAAAGGAAGGAAATTTTGTACTGAAACAATAACGGATAGTTTCACTGAAAGGCAAAGCAAATTCAACTGCAGAAATAACTGAAAGTGGCAAAGAAAATTATATTTCTGATAAAACACAAATATTCTTATGATAGTCCTGGAATTCTGCAAAGCTTTTTACTTATTCTTGACAGAAATATAAACTATTTAGAAAGAGGTTTTGTTATCACACTGCACTAAGACAAATGCAAGAAAATGGAACTCAATGTGAGCAAAGTGCAAAATATTGGTCCTTTGGAAACATAATATTTATTGTCTTTGAAGTTCAGCTGGTGTAGATCAACACATTAGAGTTGTTTTCAGAGGGATTTTAAATCAACTCACCCCTGCTAATTGAAGACTATTGCTTGCTAGTTTGCAATGAAAAAATAATATATTTGGCTGGTTTTGGGAACTGTGGAACTGGCTTTGCCCTGAAAAAGGGAGGCAGGAAGCACAAAAATCACGCGTCTGCCTTTGCAGGATACATTGACAAAACATGTATGGGAGAAGGAGGTATTAGATCTAGATATGAACCACTCTGACCTTTTTTTGACTAGTGCTCACATGTCAGATAGGATAAGTAAGCTGCAAAGTCTTTACTCAGTAGCTGATTGCCAGGCCATCCACAGGAAATAATCAGGACAGCTGGTTGCACAATACACAACCCTGAATTATAACAGCTCTCATACAGAGCAATGAATTAGGAGAAGGGAATTAAAATACATCTTCTATTGTCTTATAATTGAAGCAGATGTCTTCTTGTAACTCACAAGAGGAATCTGAATTACATGCTAGCCCATTATGGCTCTGTGGAAGGTGGTTTTCATTTGACTTACCAGAATAACTATTCCATTACGCAGTGGCCCCATGGTCTGCACCGTTTCTCTATCATCATCATTCCGATATTCCCACTCCACACCCATGTCAATAAATACTTTAGAGTCTGGCACATAGTTGTCTTCACTTAGAATGAATTTCCCTGTTTCACGATTTTTAATAGCTGGGAACAAAACAAGAAAAGTGAATATGAGAGGTTCGCTTCTCATCTCCAGTTTTGTTCTGCTCGTGTCCCAGCAGAAGAAGCTGAATAGGCCAGTGTGCATTTTCCCTCTGTTCCCTCACAGGTTTGGAAAGACTTTTTCAGGTGTTTCACTGAACTGTCAATGCTTTTCTGCTCAGCTCCAGAAACATCAGCCATCCTTTTTTATAACTTTTTCATAGCCTGCCTTGCCAGAGAAATGAGGCCAGCATGGCTGCACCACAGGGATCCAGCTGCCTGCTCCCCTGTAACAACTTCTGAAACCACTGGCCAAATCCGAGCCAATTTGAGAGCCAGTGGGGGTCCCAGAGCTATTCAGCTCTTTCATATGTTGTAAGGCAGCTCAGGAGGCTGTTACTGCTCCATCAGAGGACGGCTACCGAGCTAACCCCCAGCAGGTCTCCTCAGTGAGAGACAGAGACACTAGAAACAGTATTAATTCTCCTGCTCAGATCCAGTCCTGACACCAACACAGCCCTGTTAAGCTCCTGCTGCTCTGCAGGCAGCTGCCACTGCACACAGAGCCTGGTTCCTCTGCTTCAGCTCTCACCAGTGCTCTGTCCTTCACCTGGAGAGACTTCAGCCACCTTTGTGTGAGGACAGGTTTTCACCTGAGATGGAAAATTTGCCCTCCTCATTAGAAGAAGCAGGGACTGTTTGTTATGTAACACCAGATTTGAACTCCATTCTCTCTCTGGCAGCTACCTGAGCATCCTGCTCCCTCAGCAGTGGCCTCGACAGCGAGCCAGCTCTTCATGTGCACTCACCCCACCCCCACAGAACTTTGAACGAGGATTGCTCCCTGATCCACAGGGCCAGGCTGCCCTGAGCAGCAAGGGAAGCTTTCACTGGGAGAAGCTGGGATGGCTCCCACTACAATTAGCAGGCCATTAGCTGCAAACCTACTTCCAATTAATAGCAGGCCACTAGTCACTGCTTCCCATTGATTACAGGGCCCGGGGAGGAGAGGATCCCCATTTCCTCCTAAACTGCTTGATTTATTTGGCAGCCTCGTGTCAATACTGTTAGCAGTGGGGCAGAATCTGGAACAGATCTGGATATAGCTGGGAAATGACTGAGAGTGGGAAGCACAAAAGATGCACACATAGAATGGTTTGGGTTGGAAGAGATCTTGAAGATTATCTAGTTCCAACCCCCAAAGATGATGCATGACACCCTATAAAGTAACTCAGTGCCTCTTCCAGCAGCTTTCACACATGCACATACGAACACAGAGATCTGGCTGGGACACCCTGGAATATAGCACAGGGAAATCAAATTGCCAAACAAGCTTCCTAATTTAACATACTTAGAGAAAGTACGTGGTGTGGGCGGGTAATGGGTAAACAAACGTATAAACACATTGTCAGCCTCCAGAGACAAAAATAAACAGGAGAAAAAATTATTCTGACTGAAAATTTTCGTACTTGTTACTTACCGAGATTATGAGCAGTGGCGTCTGTTTCCTGTATAAGTAAATGTCTCGCACCAGCAGGAATTTCAAACATCTTTACGTACCCTATATTGTAGTATTTGAAAAGATCATTATGGATTAATATAAAGAGGGAGGGTTTATCTTAGGTTTTTAAATAAATCTTATTTTCTGAAAGCAGGGTGTATTAAACAAGATGAACTGAATCCATCATTATTCCCATCCCCATTTTTGTACCAGGTGATGGAACACAACAGGGACAAAGAGCTTTGGGTCAGAAGAAAGATGCCTGAAGTATCATCAACAGATTTTGCTTCAGACTAAAATGGCCTTTGAGTGCCATATATGCACTCACAGAGCCCACACAATCTCCTGCCTGACAGTACCTGATGAGGGCATGTTAATGCAGCTCTGCAGTGACTTGGACAGAGCAGCTGGGTGACAGCAGCACAGGTACACCCATAGCTCTGCAACAAGGAGCAGGGAAGGCCTCTACTATGCATGCACAGGCCCTGGTGTCAGCAGCTTTAACTGATCACTGGACAAAAGTCTTATTTTCAAATTATAAACACATCTGGAAGTAAGTCCAGATCGTTTATTGGAATTAATGATGATGCAAATGTTTTGTAATTGTCCTGGTACTTTCCATGAAACATAAGAGATCAAGAAAAAATACCCTGAATTCTCCAGGACAAACCACACTGAATGTACTGACCTTGTTTTTTTGGTACTCTTGAAAACGTTCTTTTCACCACTTTGCAGTGGGAATTATCTCCTCCACAGACACCACACTTATCTTCCTGCTTTGTGGAACCTATGACCCTGTCACACCCAACTTTCTGTGCACAAAAGAGAGAAACAGTCATTGTTATTTATCCACCCATCAATTCAAATGAGCCTTCACCTCACGTATACATTCCCCAGTTTCTGCTCCAGCAAAGCAGCATGCCTTGCAGTATTCTCCTGAAAGATCAACACCTGAACAGATTTTAATACTTCCAGTTCCTGTAACAGCTGTCAATTGGGTGATTATATTTTTATATTATGCTTCACAGTGGTTCTCTTCCTGAAGGAAAGCAGCATGGTTAAGGAAAAGCTCTTAAGCCTCAGCTCATCTTAAGACAGATGCTTAAATTCCAGGAGAATCTAGGCATCTATATGAGGATAAGCACCTCCACCAGGGCTTTGCTAGTCAGAGACTAATTCCTCTGAAAGATGACCTACAGCAGATCCTGTCTTAGAGGAACTGTCATTGATTTTTTTAAAAACAGCATGATCAAATACAGAGAATGCACACCAGCCCTATCCTAACACCCCTTTCCTTGAAAGCTGCTGTGCCTTCCTGTTTCATTGTACATCCCACCCCCACTAAACCTCAGCAGGAAAAGCTTTCCTTGAAAGCTAATTGTAACAGTTCCTCTTAAAATACTGCACGAAATATTACTTGTGTAGGTAGGTGCTTTTGGAACCGAGTCACACGCATGCCAACTGTGAATATCACACATAATATTGTGACAATAACCCTAATGAAATCTCCTTATTGCCCAAAGTGTTACTATACTTAGTCATTCTCGGAGAGAAACGCTCAGGGTACAATTTTAATTGTTTTCACAACACTGAGCTCTGAATGAGCCCCCAAGCACTCACCAGGCACTCTCCCCGCACGCAGATGCTGTAGGCATCCTTGTAGGAGCAGCGAGTCCCATCGTGCACCATCCTCTTCATGTACACCACATCCCCTGTCTCCTTTGACTCGCAATACAGGTGGCACCTCTCCTTAGCTGAAAAAAATAAAATGACCCAAATGGTGCATGTTCAGCTCTCACAGTTTAGCTGCTGACTTTGTGAGCAGCACTCTCAGTAGTGTTGGCTCCCCCCTTCCTCCTTGCACACATCACAGAGCCCAACGTGGTACCCATAAATCATTGATGCTTATCCCCTTTGAAATATCCTGTGATCTCTTGGAAACTGCTGAATCATAAAGCATCCATGTGTCACCATTAGGAGACAGACTTAAAAATAACAGATCATTGACTTTGATGGGGAATCTATTTAATCCTTTGCAGATGATGGAAGCTGGTAGAGCTTTCCTCAGTTGCACAACTACCTGTGAGAGATGCTGGTTTCTCCTGCACTGCACTTAAATGAACAAATGCCAAAGTAATTCTCCCATTAAAAGCAGCTGTTTGACACTGAGTAAACCTAGCATCCAAAATTTCTTCAGAGATATCTGGGCGGTAGCATTTCATCCTAACCACAAAGTTAATTTTCCCTCATGGTTGTGCTTTTATTTATGATAATTTAAACCATTAAACAAGATGAGATGTCAAAAAGATTCAGACAAAACCCATTTTTTTACTGCTAACACATGCACAAACAGCCAGACAAGTGGTATTTTCTCTAAGCTGCTCCAAAGAGGTAAGAACAAAAAAATAAAGCTGAAAATGACTAGTCACTGGCTGAATAAAGTTGTATTCCACTGGTGTATTTCATTTTATCCATGTCTTTTGCTGTCCTCATCCCCATAATAGGATTCGCTATGCTTTCCTTGGCACTGAAGAGCAGATGGCCTTTCTGCTAGATGAAACAAATACAGATTCTGCTATTTTAACATGATTAAAAGTTGGAATGCTTTTCCCACCATTTAAAACAATAACAACCTTTCCATTATAGCAGTTCAGCTGAAATAAATCTTCACAAGCCCTTTGCGTTCCTCCCCTGTACAGTTCCACGGCCTCTGCCCTCTTTTTATAAAATCCTTGTTATTGCTGTTGATGTCCTCAAGGCCACTGGGTATTGGTACATCAGAGACCTTTGTTACTGCTCCCAAACAATGCAGAGAAGTCACACTGAAAATCCAGGATCTAGTCTGCTAAAACAGGTACTTCCTTTTGGTGCAAATTCTTAATAGGAGCCTATTAAGACCATAATAACGGCAGACCTACTGTATTTGCATATATTAGAAACATTAGGCTATGCACAAGATAGATGTGTACACACCAGCCCCAGGTATGCCCCCATGTCCACCCCACACATACCATGCATTCACTGCATGTGATTAAATGAAAATATCAGCAGGTCTGACTGGGTGCCAACAACTCTGTACAAGGGCTTTATTTTAGAGATGGTTCTGTTCCCACTGCTCCATGGGAACGGTAAATGTGCAAGGGCTGTTAAATTAGACCCTGTTATTGCAAAAAATTGTTTTCTTCCTACTCACTGGTGCTGGGCACAGTAGAGGTGCAGGAGCAGGGGTGTGATGGTGTGACTGTCCACTCCCTGCTCTCTGTGAGTCCTTCTCATTTAACTGAGGCTGGGAGCTCTTAGCCAAAGTCACTCCCTGCTGCTCTGGCAGATGCACAATGCAGGAGTCTGTGAGCACAGCAGGGGCAAGGATATGGGGGCTCAGAGGGCCTGAAGCAGGAGACAGGACATGGCACAGCAGGGCATCAGGGTGCTCAAGGACACACTGGGGTGTGCCCCAGCTCAGTGGCTTTTCTCTGCCCGCAGCATGAGACACTCCTCTCTGTTCCTATCCCCTGCACAATGTGTCAGACACGTCCAGCTGAGCTGCCTGTGAAGGGTATGGATTTATGTCACTTCTGAGCCACAACTGCATTATCCTCACAAGTATGTCACTGATATATCTTATCCTTACAAAAAGGACTTTTAAATAGATTGGAGTTCAAGAATAAGCTTGTCTCTGGCCTTGTTTTCACACAAAAGCTGTTCCCTCTAATAACCCTGCACAGGTAAATGTAACTCTCAAGGTGTCTGCAGTTATACCATAGTTATATGGGAAACCAGCAGTGCCCAGGGATCAGTGCTCAGACATCAATGAGATGGTTTCTGACCCAGAAGCCATTGAATTTAATAGAAAAAAAATCTGATTTGTTTCAGTGGTCTTTGCAGCAGACTGCTCCAAAGGCTAAAGCATAAGCAAAGGTCCTGCAGGCCACAGCCTTCATCCCCTCACCCTGTGCCAGCAAAGCTATTTCATGAAATTAAGCTATGAGGCTGTGTCTGTGCCTTTGAAAATCCCAGACTGACCAAGATGGCATGAAAAGAATGAGGGAACTCTGAGAACTGTTTGGGAAGAAAGTCAGGCGAATTAATTATAAGGAATTTGCTATTAATTTCTGGCAGAGTATCCTCTCACTGGAATGCAAAATGATTCACCCAAAGCAACCCTTCCCCTTCTAGCAATGAGACTGGGCTGAGGATGGGGTAAATGCTCAGAACCTGGCCCTTGCCAGGCCAGCCCTGCCCTCAAGAATTTGTCATTCAATCGAAGTTACAGCGTTCAAAACCAGTGAACAGCCCACATTGCTCATCCAACAAGCTGAGACTCATTGCCCTCTGCCTTTTTGTTTGGTAAAACATCTCAGTGTGTTTTCTGGCAAGAGCTACACTTGCATTGACAGTTGAGCCGAGGCATTAACAGGAACAGGAGCATTTTTGTTCTAGGAGGTGATCTCTGTCAAGAGGCCACAATATCAGCCTGACCGTGCTGGTTGAGAGCCAGCACCCATTCAACCCCACAGCTGCCTCCAACAGTGCCAGCAGCATTTGCAGGAAGACACAGGAACAAACTTGAAACTTTGCTCAGAATATTCTCCAAGTTCCTCCTACACTGCAGCTTGGGGACTTCCAAAATCATGGCTGGAACTTGGTGTTTAACAGCTCTTAATGGACTGTAGAACTGTCAAGAATTTTTCAAAATAATTTCTAAAACTTCCTGTGGCAGTGAGTTTCAAGATCATTGTACTAAGTCTTTCCTCTTATTTGTTTTAAATCTGCCACTTGATAATTTTATTTGATGTTCCCAGGCTTGTGTTATGAGAAACTCAATAATCATTCCACGTTCAGTCTCTTTGGGCCACTCACAACTCTGTAACTCTATCTTTTTAATCTACATCCTTGCTTTTCCAGGGTGAAAAGTTCTGATTTATCCAAACTCTCCTCATCCAGAAGTCATTGTTTGTTTGCTTTATTCTGGTCTCTCTGAGTTCAGCTGTGGGTTTTTTAGCAGCATGGCCAGCAGTGAGATGAGCACAACCTGAGCTGCATTGGCTGAGTATTTAACACGCAGATACCCAGAGGCAGAGCAGTGTTCTTCATCTTTCCCTTCTCAGTCACTGAACTGATCTTTTCCTAAAGCTATTCCCAACTTCCAGCCTTTCTCTTCAGAGCCCACCCTTGTACAGTTCCATACACACATATACACCAGTTTTTATTCCCATAGCTATTACTGGCATTCATTTACATCAAATTTCCTTTGCCTTCTTGTGCCACTTAGTGTCACAAGATCCATCTGCAGCTCTCAGAGTGGGCCATGCTCCCGTGCAAAACTGTTCCCTTTAATCTCATGGTAAATCTATTTAACAGCTGTCATTGGGGTACATTTGTCCAAAGTTTTTGAAAATCCAAGTACATTGTATAAATTGGATCACTCATACACTGATACTCACTGGTCTCTCCAAGCAACTCCTGACAGGTTTAGGAGGCATGATTTCCCAGGAAGAAGTTTTACCCCTCTCTATTAAATTTTTATTTATATTTGCAATGGATTTTAGTTTTCGCAGGAAAGGAGCTGCTCACCATCAACATGTTCATAGGGGAGCCAGTGGTGTTTGGTGTTCTGGTACTCAAAGTAAGGGTCCCACTGGCGGCACTGCTCCTCTCTGAAATCCTCCAAGTCCTTGGGACAGCTCTGGGTGTTGCACAGCTGGAACTCATAGCTCGGCCCCACACATGTGCGGCCTCCGTTGGCAGGACTGTGACAGGGAGAGAAACCCGTGGTTAGTTTTGCTATAATTTCATTGATCAACTGTCTATCAAATCTTCTGAGGAGAAATTTCTTTCCCAGCCATGCCAGTAGGCACTTAATGAAGCCACAGCTGTCCTTCTGATATGTAAAATTTGTATTTCCTTTCAAAACCCATTGTCACTATTTAGCTTTTAAAAAGCAAATTCTGCAAGTAGAGGTTAAAACCACTTGACAAAGGCAAGGAAAGCCATTTCTTGGTGTAGCCAGGAAAGGAAAGCACAGCAGAACTCATTCACATTCACCCCTAATGCAGCAGCAAAGGCAGAACAGCCCAGCTCAGTGCTGTGCCCCAGGCAGATGTGCACCAGATCCCTGGCAGATCTGGCAATGCAGAGCTCAGAACCGGTAGCTGGGTTTGCACCCTCTTCCAGGAAACACAGAAAATGTTTTCAATAGTACATTAGGCTTTTCCTACATGTAAATAGATTTTACAACTAAAACTGTGCCCACAATTATAAAGGTCACTTCCCTGTTGCCAAAGTAATAAAGGCTGAAAAGAGAACTGGCAAATTTTTTCTTAACAGAACAATTTGCATCAGAAATACTGCTTCATAAAACTCAATTTAAAAAAAAAATCAATGATAAGATGATTTTTAACACTAGTCAAGTTCAATTGCTTTATCAACAAACCGAGAAATTCAACGTTAAAAATATTCTCTCTGTTAAAATCATTTAATTCTGACCATTGTTTTAATTCTTGCTGTTAGGATCTTGACATTTTGTGATACCACACTAAGATAGCAATAATTGCATAGCTCATATCATTTGTATATACCAATCTTTTTTAACTATACTTTACTTTCACTGTTATTGGAATGGTATCATTTTACATCCTCTAGATGACCCACATGTAAGTTGTTAAAGCAAGACAATTCAAAATTCCTAAAATTAACTTAGGGGAAGATTCTGATGTCAGGAGCTTTGTTCCAACTTGGAATGAAAACAGTTTGAAAATAATTTAAGACCTTCTTGTTGAAATATCCTAAAAGGTGGATTAAAGAAAACTTTTTAAAATGTTTTTTTAAAAAATCCAGTAAATCACTTCTATTATTTCATACTCACATTTAAAAAAAAGATATATATAGGACCCTAAACTTTTCCTTATGCTTTAAACAGCACTATATCAGCATTTTCAAGATCCTTGTAACTGCATAACCAGTTTAATGGATGGATAAACTGAGAAATAAAGATGATTCATGAATTCCTAAGGGCCAAAAGTAGAATTTCTGACAACTTATGCTATAGGTCAGATTTAACAAGCACTACTCCACATCCTTTACTGCACTGCTGCACTCAGCATGCACTGAGGATCCTCCCTGTGCACATCAGTGAAACTCATGGGGGTGTCACTCACTGTGGGTTGTCACACTGCCGGGTCCTGTACTTCACCCCAGTGCCACACGTGCGGGAACAAGAGCCAAACTTACTCCATGCCCCCCAGTGTCCATCCTGTTTCAGGATGTCTGGTGTGAGCCAGATGCAGTGACCTTTAAAGCAATGCTGAAAGAGAAAAGCAGATGTCAGAATGATTAGATGAATAACTTATATCAGTTGAGAAGCTGTTGTTAGTATTTTAGGCACAAGTTATAGAGGTTTTTTTCACCTCTCCAGCAGAAAGTAGAGGGACTTGATGTCAGATTGTGCCCATGATCCCAAACTCACTCAGATTTTATAAACTTACATGTCAGTATGCACATGTGTTCATGCAGGTTTTAAGGCTACCCAGTTTGTTACACTGTTCTCAGTGTTACATTTCCTCATCACTTGCCTGCAGCGGGGATATCATTTAAGGGAAATGGCAGAATCCCAAATCTCGGAGGCTAACAGTAACGTCCTGGCTCCACTATTGCCTGCAGCCTCTCCAGGTAGCACTGTCAGGGGCTCTGGCCACAGCACCATCCTCTCCCACAGCCCAGCCACTCCCAAATCCGTGCACATATTCCTACAATAAATGTGATCAGCAAAGTGTTCACGAAACCAAAGCAAGCTCACACTGTAGACATTAGCGCAATTAAACAACTTTTGCAGTGCTGCCGTGGAGACCTCATAGTAAACCTGACCAAAATACCAGGAGGCATTCCTTAGGGACAGCCCTGGACAGTTCTACAGCAGCACACATCATCATACCCTACCACATTTTTTCCTTTCTTTTACCTGGTTTTTAATACAGTCATTTTACAGCAGTTGAAACACAGAATTTGCTACATTCCCCAAACCATTAAGGTATTTATTTTATTTCTTTAAGAGCCTTCAATGATCCAATACTAATCATCTCTACTGTCATCTCCTGTTAAAGAAACCTGTCCTTTCCACCAGTTTCTCCAGTCCCTAATCAAGGAAATTTTTCATAGCTGAAGTCAGAAAGAATTCTTCTCAAGGATCACAAGATTCTGGCCCCTTTTTAGTACTATTTCTGCTTTCATAAAAGTCTACTGATGAAGTGTGGGTGCTGGAAAATATATTCCAGCAAACAAATGACTTTGCATGAGACTGTCACAGTTTGTCTGCATTAACGGTTACTGCCGGGATGAGAGCTCTGGCTCAGGAGCACAGATGGCTGCAACAACAAGTGAAATCAGTCACTTACTTTCCTTAACATTCAAGTCAACAACAACATTTTACACAGCTTAACGAGCCCTGGAACGCAGGAATTTGGCAGGCTGCACAAGACAAGCATATGGCTAAATGCATGCTGCCAGCAAAAACAAAATCAGAAGATATATAACAGGAGAGCGTTCTTGAGCATAGAGCGATTAGTGGTCTGGAAGGCAAATTTAAAAGTGATGGATAATCATTAATAATGCTGAATTTAAAGAGAGAATCATTAGTAAAATGGTGACAAGGCACAGCTTACTGATTCACTAATCTGCTCAGTGACTGGCTCTTTATTCATGCAATTTATTTTGGGGCTGATTTGGTTGGACAAGAAGTAGAAGAGATAGTAGAAATTAGGTTTCAACTATTTTTTTCTTTCCCATGACTTCAGATATTCGAAGTCAAAACCTATGAAATAGATGAGTTACCACAAAGCCAATTATACCAATCCTGCTCCAGATCTGTAATGGGCACATTTTTCTTAGATGTTTGACAGAACAAGAGATAATTCAGCAAAGCATGAAAGAAACGCAAAATGCTAATATGTCCTATGCTTTTTTTGGTTTAGAAGCTAAGGGCTATACCCTTCAGGGACTGTTTACTCGGGGCTTTAGAGAGGTTTGTTTGAACAAACAGTTTGAATCGTGGGGCCCTGCACAGCCAGAGAACCATTCAGAGATGCGGGGGAAGCTGGCAATGCTTCAGCTTGTCAATAGACATTTTCAGCTGGGCTTGGAAGCAGATGTGAAGTGACAGCTCCTGATCTGTGCTTGCTCACACATCCTTTCATCAGAGTGCTGCATCTCTCAGGTCTAAGTTCCATTGCAGTCACCAAATCCATTTCAGGAACCATTTAGCTTATGCTTATTATGTGATGATCCAGAATCCAGTGCTTGGGCTCATGGGAGGAACGGGAGAGACATGATGACACTGTTTCCCAACCTCTTCCCTGTTTAGTCAGGAATAGAGGGTTGTAGGTTTGCAACTACCTCTAATAAACCCCTCTCTGATATCGAGACTGGTCCCTGAACTGGAAGACAAACATGGAAAAGTGTTATTGACTTTGCTGTGTGAAGGAAAGAGCAGCACTGATTTTTAGTGGAGAAGCTGCTCAGATGCTGATGGGAAGCTGAGGCACAGCTATTAGGAGAGAAGCATTTGTGTAAAATGAGTCATCCACAGCTCTGCCTTTTTTGGGGGATTGAAAGAAAGGAGCCTACAGAAAACAAAATGATTCACTAATGAATCTTACCCTGTGCAGATCCGTGCAAGAAAATGCATGAGAAGGTAAAACCAGAGACAGAGCCATCTCCAATGTAATAAAGGAAGTTAAAGCCAACCCTTGCTATTGCTACTACATTAACTACATAATGAGGTGGGAAAGAGCCAATTTCAAGCACTATTCCCTTCATAAACAGGGGGTTTCACTTAAAGAATGAAGCATATTAAAGCAATTTTTTTAAATGAGAAAAAAATTAGTAAATGCAAATCGTTTTCTTAGTTGAAGACAAGAGACTTCTTGCAGTCTCGCCTATTTTTCTGGCAAGCAGGACGGTCCAAAACAAGTGCAATTTCCAGGAGAGGGAGCTTAAATTTCTTGCAGTAAAACATTCCACTGCTGTTTTCAGCAGTTCTTTGAAACAACTGCTGTGGATGCCAAAAAAAGAGCCAGTGTGTTCCTTTGAGCTTAACACATCTGCAAGTCAATTTTCCAAGAAGAGACTTGAAGATCTTCTGTGGGTATCTGTAACTATTTTATATTGAGCAGCAATGGGCATCGTTCTGATCTCCTCACTTGACACCCCAGGTATCTACCAAGTGACTCCTCATGCTGCACCATGCCTGGGGGTCCTCTGTTCTCCTCACTCTCCTGAGGTCCCATCAGGAGAGGGTTACTTATTTATTTGTATTCCCCATCACACACAGGCTGGCCCACTCTGCTCCAGCTGTTTGAGAATAATTAGTTGCAAGGGATGAACTGAAAGTTCCAACGCTAAGGACTACTCTGAGCCAGTAAAAGTTTCTGCAGTGGAGAATCAAGTATTCTCCCTGTTTCTGTGGTGACTAACACAGCACACACTCACCCATCTGTCTCCTGTCTCCGAGAGAAGCTGAGGTCAGCTTTCTCAGCGGGAAATTATCTGGATTGCTTTGAGCACACATTAGTGTTTTCAGAAACCTTTTTTCTTGGTCCATTTTTCTTCTGAAAAATATCTATTTATTTCAATATTTAATCATTCCCTTCCTTTCCTGACAGAGTGAAAAATCATTCCAAGTTTGACTCAGATCATCTCATTAGCACAGTGCAAGCAAAGAGAAGATCTGCTAGGTTTGTGCTGGATCCTTGGCACAGAAGCCTAATCCAAGAGCAACATCAGCTTGGTTGGCAGGGGCAGCTACCAGGCTCTTACCTCTCTCCAAGAAAAGAAAAAAGGGAGGCTCAGGTGGTGCAAACCTTGATGTTAGTCACTGCAGCAAGCAGATGGACTCAAGCATGTGATCTTCCCTGCGTGACTGACTCTGGGTTTTATTTCTACCCTGTGGAGAGCAGTTAGCTACTTCAGCCGACATAAATGTCTCCCCAGAAGAGTAATATTTCTTTAAAATGGAATAACAAAAAACGATGATATATTTCTGAAGTTTGCCTGGATTCAGAAGCCTGAGGCTAATGGCAGAGCTGACAGAATTGTATACCAGTAAATAAATTATCAGCTAACAACATATGTTTTCTTTCAATCTACAGAACGCCGGGCAGAGTTAAGCTTTGTGCAGTTATGTCTTGCCTGCATGGTTTACTATAGCAATTTATGGTGTGTCTCTGACTCTACAGTAAGACTCTGAACCTCCATGTGCTTAACTTTACACACTGGAGTTATTTCATGGAAGTTAATGTGACCATCATCAAAGCTTCACAAAATTGATAGAAACTTCCCTCTTGTTATTGAAAACTCAATCTGGTTTTAAAAAATCAAGCTGGGAGCAATATAAATTATTCTATTTCCTTTAGGATTCGGTCAAAATAGTAGTTTCTTTTCCTGTCTGGGAAGCTCCAGGAGAATATGTTATTTTTTTATCTTTAAACCCAGAGAATCATTAGTTTGTTGCCAATTAACATAATAGTTGCTCAACATCTCCATTTGCACAAGAAGACTTATTAAGAAGTTTTTAAAATGGCAGAACCTCACTCTTTTGGCAGCATAGCTCAAATAACCACATGTGCAGAAGAGTTTACATAGGTTTACATAAATAAACACTTATCTGTACACATACATACACACACACAGACAGCCTCATCTTCCCTTTCAAAAGGTTGGTGCCTGGATCCAGGACACAGCCTGGGTGTGCAGAGACATGACCCTTATCATTCTGCCTGCTGAAAATGTGCTACAGATTTCATATCTCCCATATGGCTGTTCTTGCCCCTTGACCATCCGTTAGGAATGAGGCAGCTGGACTGAATTCTCCTCAATGGCATCTTGCTAAATTTGGGATCAGTTATCAGTTGTGTGAACACCAGCCCTGGGTGAGAACATCCATGCACCACACGGCGTGTTCGCCTCCCCAACACCACTTTCATTTCTGGCATCCGGTCCCCTCAGCTGCAGCAAAGCCAGGATGTTTCTGTGACACATCAGCAGTGTTGTGATTGGTTTGTGCTTAAAATAGGCCCTGGGAATTAGAGGTATGAAATCATGAAAACTGCAAGTCTCTAAACCAGGAAACAAATGAATCTTTCTCAATCAGCACCTTTATTGCTTATATTTCTGTATTTTTCTTTTCTGGAATGATTCCAAAGAAAATAGGAGATCACGTTTGAAATTATTTTCCTTTTTCTCAAATGCTGATGAGGTATCATGGGAGATGTACCTGAAAGGAAGCTTCCCCACAGCAACTGAATCCCAGCTTTGGGCAATAAATGCATTTTACAGCCCTGTACACTTGGGCAAGAGCCTCTGGTATTGTCCCAGCTGGTGAAGACAGTGAACAGGGGAAGGTAAAATCAAGGGCAGGGATGAAAAGGAAAGGAACAGATGTAAAAGCATTGATCTGATGTACCTGTATTAAAAACACCAACATCTAATAAATACACTGGTCAAATGCTGAGCTCAGATACATAAAGTCAGCTATATAACCTTCAGAACCCACACTATTTAAAAAAACCCAAAACATTTAGTTCAGACTACTGAGCCTTATCTAATAAAATGGTTTTCATTTTACAACATTTTCTCAGGTTCTTCTGGAAGGTGGCAGCAAGTTTATTTATCAAAAAACTGGGACAGCTCCCTTGAGAATAAAACAGTCAGTCCTATCATCTACTGAAACTTCAGAATGTGCACATACTCTCTTGCATCTCTGCTGAGCTCAAAAGCCTGGCTGTCTGCACAGCTTGCTGAAGCCTTGGAACCCAAGCTCCAGTCCAAAGAAAATTTTTACAGCTGAGTTGCATAATATCCTGACAAACTGTTTATAATGGAAGCACTGACAGATCTTTAACTGTGGGGTTACAAATTCCTTTTTTCTCCTCATTTCTGTTCAGGTACTAATATGAATGAAAAGCTCAGGGAAGAGGGTAATGCAACAAAATGGAATACAACTGTATTTTTCAGTTCGGGGTCATGAATATTTTTAATGTAAAAATCAAGACAAAGAAAAGCATATCCAAATAAATTGTCTAAAATTTTTGATTGTAACCTAATTTTTTTTTTTTTTTAAACAAGAAACAAAACTGTCACAACAAGAATAATTTAAAGAAGAGAAAAACAGAAGTGAGTGGTTTATGTAGAGCGTGACTTGCTGGGGAATTAATTTAACATAACATTTTCATTAAAAAGACTTTTCAAACCATAACAGCAGCTGCTAATATGGTTCATTAATCACATAAATGATGTCATACATTGGGTTATGAAAAAACCTTTCCAAGTAGCGACATCTTCCTCTCCCCCTCAGTCACTGCATCCAATGCCCAGGGAAGCCAGATATTTTTCAGCAGACTTCAAAGGACTTGGAGTTCAGACCCACTCTGAGCAGAGTGTGATCTCCATGGAGGATAACTGGGGCTGGCAGCAGCTCCAGCGTGGTGGTGAGCGGCCGGAGCTCTCTGAGCCTTTGCCACCTCACACCATCCCTCCACAGCTCCCCATGCCTCCCTGGGCTCTCATCAGACCAGCAAATCCACCTCCACAAACCTGCCCTTCTGCCCTCACAGTCCCCTTGTGCTGTCACGTTGGTTCTCTCTAGCTGGTACTCACCTCCCACATCCATCCTTTCCCTCTGGGAAGCTCCAGCAGCTGTGGCTTGGCCGTGTCTCCAGCCCCCACTGCTCTCTGCATCCCCAGACAGGGGAGGCCAGTCAGCACCACAACAACATTGCTGATACAAGCACAACATCCTGACCTCAAAAGAGTCAGAGAACAGAAATTTTCCCATTTCTGGCTTTGCCACAGAGACTTGCACGGGGCAGACACTGCCATGACCTGCCTGAGGACAGGGTTTAATGATCCCAGAGTGGCCATGCAGGACACACCAGCCCTCAGCCCATGTCCTCCCCTCACACTGCTCAGAATCACAGAATATTCTGTGTTGGATGGGACCCACAAGGACCACCAAGTCCAACTCTTGAGTGAATGGCCCCTAGAGGGATCAAACCCATGTGTTATTAGCACCATGCTCTAACCAGCTGAGCCAATGCTCAACACTTCACTTGCACTCAGGAGTTTGCCCCATATCTTAGCAACCCTCCAGACAGGTTCTTCTCTTGTTCCTCTTGATTTTGAGGGGAGCATCCCCAGCAGCACACAAACACACGTGTGCATGTGGGCACACAGGGCACCAGCTCTCACCTTTCCTGGCGCACACATGGTCCCGTCCAGCGGAGGCCCTTTCTTTGTCTTGCAGAAATAGGGGTTCTCAGGGTGGCTACACCACAGCTGCTTGCAGGGATCAAACGTACGGAACTGGAATACAGGAAAAAAATCAGAGTGGATGATGCTTTGAGAGAGCTCCCGCTGGAAACTGCAACAGAAGCTTCAGTTCGGGGTGCTCCTTTCCCAAGTGTAAAATGCCAGCTGTTAGCACTGATTCCTGAGGAACACTGTGATGTCTCTGGATTGAATATTTTAGTTTTCATACAGAATTGTGATTCTGAGGTGAGATCCCACTTGCATGTGATGGAATAAAGTCAGGCAAAAATAGTTTTACACAAGTGACCAACCAGTTTCCCTGGGCAGTGAGACACACGCTGCCTTTTCTTACAGCTTCTCCAAATGGGGCTGCTTCATTTGGAAAACAAAGCAAAAAATCCTTCTGCACCCACGGGAGATGGAAATGAGCTGCTCAGACTTTAGCTCAGCTGTTGGAATCCCTCTCTTAGGGGGATGGAAATTTGAGATCAGGTCCTCAGTCCAATGAATAAATCGGCATTTTACCTACAATGCAAAGGCTTCCATAGGAGAGGATGGGAAACACCCACCACAAAACATACTAAATCATGATGTCTGGACATGCTTTTGGCTGTTCTGAACAAAGAAGAATAGAAAGCCTCCACGTCCAGGCTCTGGAGGATGGCTGTAAGAAAAGATTCTCTTTGGCTGGACCATTCCTCCAAGGCAGCATCAGAGGGAATTGGTTCGAGACACAAAACTACAGCTCACGCTCTAAAGGTTCTCATCCATTATCTAGGGACAGTGTTTGCACATCTATTCCTGCAGATGGGAATGAAAGCAGAAATGTTATATGTCAGCAGCTGCCAGCAGCTGAAAACATCTCTTTCCATTTAATATTTTGTTCTACTTGAGGAGCTGGAGTTGGGAGGCATAGCCCAGCTGCAGAAGACTCTTCTGAGGCCAGTCCACTGAGAATTGCACTAATTTTGCCTTGCTTTAAATTTAGACATTGCCTCTTGTTTTCCTTATGCACGAGAGCCAACCATGTCATCAAGAGCCCTTGCAAGTTGCTTTACTCACTGTCACGCTTTTTTTCTCCTGCTAGGTATCAAAATGCATCACACTTTCCATAAAATTGGATCATAAAAGTATGCTGTCTTGTGGTAGCACTCCAAGATGTGGCAGAAAATCCATCTTCACATCCGGGTGGGAGTTTTGTAGTAAAATAACCAGCTGCCAGCAAGAGGAGGCTCAATAACACAGCAAGTTTTTTTGCTTGAAAACTACAGATATTTATGAAGCTACACAATAATTACTTCTGTAACTCCCGTTTAAAAATAAACCAAACCAAGAGACATTTAGAATAACATAGAGGTCAACATTCAGTTGTTAATCCTTGCTTACAGCTAAGAGGGCATAATATCTTTCTTTGTGGGCTTCACTATTCCATCCCTCTTAAGGATATTTCAGAGACACTTAGACCACTCCTGGATGAGAAGCAGCAGAAGCTAAAGTTAAGTACTCACAGCTGTGCACATCATGTATCCCAGACCGAAGTCAAACCGGCACTGCTCATTCATGGAGTAGTGAATCCCTGGCAGCTGTGGAAGGGAAGGCCAGTCGTGTTCAAAGGGATCATCCCGCAGACAATCGTAGGAACTGCAACATGCAAAAATTACAGGAACAGATGGGGCTGTGAGGCTTGCACAGTGTTTGTGTGTTCATTCTTTTTGTTCCAAACAAAATAGAGCCTACAATTTCTCAGATGCTGGTCCTGAAGAACAGCTAATATTGCAATTACGCTCACATTTACTTTTAGCATGTCATATCCCTTCAATGGATTCTATGTATCTTTTTTTGAAGCCGTTCCATTGTAATTTCCATTTAGCTTGCAGGTAAATTCCTATAAGTCTCCAGGTTCCTTATGTGAAAGGAATCAAAGGAAGAATACACATGAGACCACAAAGAAAAGAAATTTTAATTAATTTTCCATTTGTGGAATTTCTTCCTGCCTGCAGCTGTCTTTCAAGTGAGGTTTCAAAAGCAGAGGCCAGGGTAACCAGCCCAGAACATCACTGAACTTAAGAGTTTTCCTGTGTCCTCCCTGAGAAGCAATGACTCATTTACAGACTTACAGAGGTACACTTTGCTGCCTGCGTTAACCATTTGGGTTTGTTCCCTCTCTCTGCTTCTCCTGATCGCTCCCAACTCCATCCTTCCCTCTCTCTGCTTCTCCTGATCACTCCCAACTCCATCCATAGTTTAAAATAGGTTTCCTTTCTGTGTGATGAACATGGAAGTTTCTCCTCTGCTCCTAAGGAGTGAGGACAGAATTACATCTGACCAAGCCATGTCAGGACAAAGGACTGATGCCAGTACCACCAAATGGTTAACACAGTGTAAGTTGTGGTTGATTCACAACACCAGCACAGTCCACAGGATCTCTGCAATGTCTCCCAGTTATTTAACAGACATGAGGACACCATACACAAGCCTATCCTGGCAATCATTAAGGTGGCCTTGAAGATACCAATAGCTGGAAGCAGAATTTTGAGGTTTGATTTACTTCAAAGTAAACCATTGTTCTGCTTTGTTATAAGACATTTTAAAAACAGTTGTATTCTAAAGAATGTAAAGCAGCCCCCTAGGCCAGATGATTTTTATTTAATGGCTAAAGCTCTGGAGGATCTTGCTAATTGAGACAATCACACTTCCTTCACAATATTTTTATTTCTTATTGCCACACCTAAGATATCCATGATAATAAAAATACTGAAAAAAAATCTGACTCATGTTTACTTCATGTATTTTTCTGCACTTTTTTTCCTACTCATTTTCAGCTTTTGCTGATCATGGTAGTAGTTTCCCCATATTTTTCATATAACTTGCACGTAACAATAAGGGGAAGTTTTTTTCTCTGTAAGGAGTAAAACAATTGTCATAAACAACAGAATTTGTCAGGGAACTCCCACACAGGTCTAATGCCCGAAGTGTCAGGTCCAGAAGGAAGGCAAGGGGCATGGATGAAGCTGTTCAAACAGTTTTTGCATTTAAGAAAAAATGCAAAGAAAGAAAAATTAACAACTGAAGAACTAATTCTAGAACAGTGTGTGCTCTTTAGATATCTCCTAAAGTCAAGAAAAGTCCTGAGCACTTAAATGGCAGATTTTCCTCTCTAGGTAGCACCATCTTGCCACTGACAGGCATAATAAGCAACAAACGGCAAGATCATGCTGCTGGGTAGCCAAGGCACTCCTCCAGTTACAGATTACAGTAGGGAGGGAAGAAAGTTAGCAATGAGATTCATAATAGTGCCTTCCACCATCCTTGAGAGGACACTAAATACACCCTCAATGTCCAGAAGATGAACAGATGTAAATGAAATGCAAACAATTTAAAATGGGCTGACATCAAACTAAACGTGAGATGCAGAATTGTTCTTAGGCACTCCCCGCTGGAAGGGCAGAGGCTGCTGAGGAGTACTCACTGGAGGTAGCGGTTCAGCTCCTGCTGGCTGCAGCGGGACCAGTGGAAGCGGTGGAAGGCAGCCTGCACCAGGGGGGCCATGATGCTGCCCAGCCGGACCTCGTCCCCGCAGCGGTTCCCTTGGCCATCGTGCTCCATTCCTAAACTGCCCCGCACACGACAGAGACACAAGAGTGATGTTGCAGGTGGCCTCTGGGCGCCCCAGTGCTTCCCTCTCCCCAGTGCCACCAGTGGTTGATGCCAACACGGTTCTGAAGGCTCATGTGGCCCTTGTCCACATGAGCAAAGTCATGAGAAATAAGACAGGGTGAAGTTAGAGAACTGGCCTGGAGTAACTCCCACATGGAAGAATTGACTCTTGAGAGTACTCTCATGTCATTAGCCTAATTCACTTTCAAAAAAAAAAAAAGCTTTTTCTGGACTTCTGTACACACGCACATTTGTGAATTAATACAGCTAAATGGGAATCCATTTCTGAATTACTGAGCCTGTCCTGCCTCCAGGAATACTAACAGAAATGTACTCAGGCTCTAATCTGTAGCTATTCAGGAATTTATATAGCTTCTAAAAAATCACACCTTAGCTTAATTCAAAGAATTTTGCAATTGTAGACAAGTCCTTCGCATGGAAAAAAAGAAAGGCGCCACACCGAAATCTAGTTCAGACAAGTTGCTGCTGTTGCCCAGGAGCAATCCCACATTGTTTAAATGTGAAACAGTCTGGAAAGTGCTGGGTGCTTTCTAGAAAATTACCTCAAGTTACAGATATTTTAAAATTTCTTTTTGTCTTTATTACGAATATGTTTGCTTCTTTCCTTTGTTAGGATCTTATATTGCATTTTTAATAAGCACTATTGAATTAATATGGGCAATATCTGTCCATAGTTAAACCAAATTAACAGATTGGGGCTGAATATGACCTGAGGGATAACAAACTTTCTTCAGTGCTGTCTCTTTTAAAGCTCACACTGCATTCTTTTTAATCCTGATTCAAAAATTCTGGAATCAAATACTATCTGAGTATCAAATAAATGTCTCTGTCTATTTAAGATATGTTTATAGTGATTTCAATAAATTTTGGCACTTTATTGTTTAAAAAAAGAGAAAGGGCCTGCAGGCTTTCTTAAGGAAAACAGAATAGGTGGAAACTCTTCAGAAAAAGCCTTCTGGTAACTGTTATTCTACCAAAGAGAAAATGGGAAATCAGTGGGAGTTCTCTGCAAACAGGGAAACCAAAAAGATCTGGGAGAAACCAAAGCTCTGACAACTGCTGCCCAGGCATTTCTTCAAATCATGTCAATAGGTAAAATAATTGCATTTTTTATGTGAGATATACAGAACAGTTTAACTGCGGTGCTTGGCACCTCGCTTCTATACAGTATTGTTTCCTTTATCAGCAGTAACATATAGCGATTATGCGCTAATTTAGTATGGATTGCTTGCAAGAATACTGTGTTCCACTGACTAAGTGAATTCATATTTATTATGAGTACTTTACATTTCCACCAGGAGACTACAATACATCATTCAATCTAGTCTCACAGCAACCCTGGAAGATATTTTGGTATTAGTTCTTTTTTCCATTTGAAAATCCCCAAATATAAAGTTTACTTAAGATCTTAAAGAAAGCTTTGTGAGAGCTGAGGCCTGAAACCAGAGCTAACCCAGAATATTGTTTCTTAACATCACGTGCATCTGTCCAATGTCATCAGCATTTGTCTGTACCAAAAACCATTTAAGGTACTACACAGATGTCCAGTTGTACTCACACATGTCCAGTTTCATGAGCCACCACAAATGCAGATGAAAAACCATCTTCATGGTTGAGAGTGCAGCTTCGGACAGGATGACACATCCCAGTGACGGGAGCATAGCCTGTGAGAAACGTCAAGAGTTTCAAAAAATGAACCAAGTACAGAAAGGCAACACGGTGGGAAGCTCTAGGGCAAGCATCTGTCTTTTGTTGTGACACAAGTATAGCCAAAGTGGTCCTCTCAAGACCCCTTTCCCCCCAAACCTTTAACAATGTGCTTCTTCATTTATGAAACAAGTGAAACCAGCCAGGTGAACAAATCAAGACTTCTTGGGCTCACCGAAAACATTCTTGTCACCTTTTGGGCTGCTCTACAGTTGCTTTTTTCTAATGTGCACAAGACAACAGAGGCCAAGGACAGCACAGGCTGCTNTCAGGTGAACAAATCAAAACTTCTTGGGCTCACCAAAAAAATTCTTGTCACCTTTTGGGCTGCCCTACAGTTGCTTTTTCTATGTGCACAAGACAACAGAGGCCAAGGACAGCACAGGCTGCTGTGTGGAGGAGCCCAATACTGTTCCAGCCCTCAGGGAGCAAAGCCCCAGCCCTGTGCCGACAGCAGTTCTGGCCAGCTCAAAATGAATGGGAAAGCTCTGAGATTTCTCCCCTCTGGTGAAAAAACTGGTCTCACAGGAGGCAGAGGCCTGAAAAAAGAAAAGTGGACAGAGCTTGGCCCTGCTGTTCCAAGCCTCTCCATAATAATGTTTCTTGGCAATCTGGCTGTGACACAGCAACAGCTTTGGAACTTTTTAAACACAAAATCTATTCTTTAATGTTTGGGCATTTTCAGGACTGTTTACATATGGATCGAATTTTCTTGGCTTCAGTAAGAGCACAGAAATGATCCAATAGGTAATCAGTAAGAAAGGAAAAAAATAATAAGTGAAGCAGTTACAACTGAAAATGGCCCAATGCGGAGCTCTTGGGGAAAGAAAACATTGAGCACAGCTAAGCAAAAGATATACACTTAAACCTTGCATGACTAGCCTGGCTCAGTGATAAACGCAAAGGCAAAACAAACCCAGACACACACCTTGCATGCCTGATGGACCAAAATCCTGCCTGGTGAGGAAGATGGCGTGGTCATGGTACTCGGCGTGGCCAGTGTCGGGTTTCTGCTGCAGGTAGGCCCAGCGACACACATTCTCCAGGCTCTGCGAGGGGTTCCCAATCTCTATCAGACTCATAGACTGCAGTCACACAGGGAAAAAAAAAAAAAGACACCAAGAGTTATTTATTAAAAGCCTGGGCAATTTTTTCCCCAACTTTTTCAGGCATTTGACTAAACATCCCATTTCCATTACAAGTTTGGTCTTAATTAAGAGATACTTACACTTCAGAAACAAATTTTACTGGACCATGAAAGCAAGAAAATAGCTAAAGTTCATGGTTAGATTGTGATTTCTGCATTTAATGAGATCTAAGATACAACAAAAGTAAAAAAAAATAGAAGAGAAATGAAAAGATGGGTATTTTAATGACAAAACTGATACTGGGTTGCGCACTCTTATTATTTCTATGCCACCCTGACATCAGTTTACATCACTTTATTGTCTCTTTACCATCACTTCCAGTCTGGATATACAGTTCCTGGTGGAGCCTGTGTCCCTGTAGGAAACACAGCAGGTCTCGACCAGCAGAGACTGACCCAGTGTGGGGAAGAGCAATGCCTAATGGCCAAAGGAAGCCAATTGCAACAACTGCAGAGAGCCAGCACCCTGCCCTGTTCATCAGCTGCTTTTGTCATGAAACTGAGCTCTTAAGGCTGTTCTGTCAGACCTTGGCACACTCCTCAGTGCTCTGTTACTATAAAACTAAGTGTACTTTTTCAGCTGTACTTGAATCATTACTTCCAGAAAGGGACTTTCTCAGTGACTGTCTTTTAAATTGCATTTTCTTTATCCCATTACTCATCTGAAGATCTTTCAGAAGGTAGAACAGATAACTTCCCACTGTGGGATGCCGTTCTCCATGTAAACTGCACGTTACACGGGCGGCGAACTGACATGGCTTGGCTGGCTCCAGTGAGCTGACGTGATAGGTGAGGTGCAAAGGACAATTCTCTTGAGCAAGGAAGAGAGATTTTTAAATCCAACTGTTACATTTGCCTTTTTCCTTTTTTCTCTTTTTTTCCAGTAGTACTTTCCCAAGAGTACCCAGCTAATTCTGCTTGATACTGTGCACTGCTGACTTTAGAAAGCTTATTGTATGTGGGATACTATAAAATGTATGACTCACTGACCTGTCCTGGGTCTTCCAGGATTTGTAAGAACTACAGATGTGAACCCTGGCTTTTCATTTTCAAAAATTTTATTACCATGACAACACCATAATCATAACAAAAACCACTACAATTTAGATGCTATACTGTACTGCAAGCATTTGTCATTCCAAAATAGTTAACGTAGAGCAAAACTTAGCCCAGGCCAAAAATAAGAGAGAAGTAATACAATTCATGTTTAAATACAGATGTATTTGACATGTCCTCTAATTGAGTGCATGATGGAGTACATAGAGTATTGACTACATGAAAAAGAAAATCCTCAAAGGGTTGTGGAAGAACAACTGGAATTGATGAAAGAAGTGTCTGCCAAACTGAGGTCTGATTTTGGCAAAACTAAGATATTACAATTCTGCAAATGTTCAGAAAAACAAATTTATAAACCAAATAGAGGCACAGTTTGGATTCTGATACAACTGTGGAATGAAAAAGTTGTAATATAATCCTGCACAGGATCATACTGCTTCCAGCCATAATCCCCTTGGAAATTGAACTAATAAGTGTATTTTAAATGGTGGGACAATTGTGGTGCCTTTATTGAATCTTTGTATATTTATAACAACATACTTAAACAAATTTATTTTTGCCCTGTATCACTAATACAGGGCAAAATCCTGGCTCTTCAAGCAAAAATCCTAGTCAGTTAAACAGGGTTTGACTATTGCTGAGGTCTTTAATAATATCCATCAGTGGTAAAACAAAAACAAACAAGCAAACAAACACAAAACTTGTCTACATCACCTCCAGTCTTCTTATTTCTCCAAAACTGCACAAAGGAGATCAATCCCTTAAGGAGCTCAGTGAAAAGTCTGACTGCAAGACTCAAAAGCAAAGAATGCTGTAAAATGAAGTTGAGAAAGCTCTAGTTGTGAACTGTTTGCTAGTACTTCCTTACGTCATAATGACCTCCTTGTGTACATTCTACCAAATGAAAATCACATTATTTAAGACACATTGATCAGAAAACAATGAAAACACACACCCTATCAACATATGCTTTGTTTAAGGGTATCCAATTATTTGCAAAGAAATCTTGAATTTGCATGATCAGCAAAAAAGCACAGAAAATAAAACATCAATTATTTCTTAATAACCACTGCATTATAGCTTTCCTCTGTCATCTCTTCCCTGCCTGCTAAACCAAACCCTTGTCACTTGAGTCCATCACAAAAGCAAAATTGTCTCTGAATGAACTCAGAGAGCAGGTTGCAGCACTCCTCTGATTAACACTGAGTCTGCCAGAGGCCAGTTCAGTCTGGCACAGCAAACCCACAGCTCCCGTGGTTCAGGCACTGCACTGGCATCTGCCACGAGTCAACAGCTCTTTCACTGGGAACTGAAGCCCATCCCAAGAGCAAAACCACAGGCTCAGTCCCAGAGAACCTCAAGGTTTACTTATCAAAACACTGATTTTAGAGTTTGTCTTCAAGCCAATGAAGTTGGACCAACTGGTTAATGTGGAGCATTGTGGGGTTTTTGTATCCAACGCAACAGGGACAATGAAGAAATCCCTTTGCATAAAAGGGGAAACTGAGAACACACAAGTCCTATAAAAGATGTTTCAGCTGACCCAACTCTTTTCCAGTGACACAATTTGAACACCATAAAACTGAGCCTTACTGCTCTTCAAGTTGGGAAACAAGACATCCAAGTAGGAAGTCACTTTGAGTGTCCACATGCTATGAATGTAAGTAGGAGGTCGAAGTCCTGTCAGTGAGGAGGACTTCGAAGAGTGAGAGGAAAATCTCAGTCTGCCTGCTGAGTACACCAAGTCCACTGAGCACTCAAATCATCTGGTCACTAATCTGCTGTCTTTCCTCACTGTAATGCAGCAGCCTGAAAAGAGAAACTCACTTGATTCCTTGCAAATATTCACCTGAAAACTTCACCGCCAATTTTCTGCAATTTGCCAAAGACTTTCAAAACAGAAAGGCTTCAACAGTACTAACAGCAAATATTGCATGGCCAGGGAACAATCAGTCTGACAGGGAGTCGAGTTCCCTGTGCTGTGCAACTGCACTGGCTAAGACTGAAGAACCACGAACACCATGGTCCTCCTCTCCTCACAGTAGGCAGTGGTATGGCCAAGGAAGGGAATTAGAGGTAGTGTTTCCCTCCAAAGAATCTACAATGCTCCAGTGGTCTTTGGATCAAAGATTTCCTAAGGCAGGTATGCCTTTATATAGAATTCTATCCACTTTTCCAGCTGCTTTGCCTTTGCAGATAAATTCTGCTGTCCTGGAGAAAGAAACTTAGGAATTCATGAGACCAGGCAGAGCTTGTTAGTAGATAGGGCAGATGTCATATGTTTTAGAAGGATGTTGTCCAAAAACTACTCTTGTAGACATATCAGATAACACTTAATAATATTTTCTTTTGGAAGTCAATGTGGGCTTTCATCAGACAAAGGAGAGCCCAACCCCTTATTAAATGGACAAAGCAAATGAGAAAGAGGAAAAGAGATGAGCTGTGTACAGTAATAAGGGCTGAAAGGTAAAATTCCTCTTTATCACGCTGCAAACAGGGGAAGTTTGGGGGCCAGCAGGCTGCACATGGAGAAGAGGTGTAGGTGCTACTCTTGGCCAGCAAAGGCAGGAACACACAGGTCCTGCAGCTGTCTGGGAGCTCCAGCCTGGCTGGGAAGGACCTCTTTCCAAGCAGGACACCAGGCCTGTGGAGAGCATTACTCAGCTGATCAGCAGGAAAACTGCCAGTGGAAAGAGAAACTTTCCTTCTCACAGCAAGGAAAGCAAAAAATCTGTGAACTGCTGATGGAAACAGATGGAGATGTTGGCCAAGAAGTGGAAAGGGCTCAGCTGGGAAAACATCCCCCAGGCGAGGGGACACCACAGAGGTTGACGAGGACAGTCTGCCCTAGAGAACTAGCCCAAGCCTTTTCTCTGGGAAACTCAACATCTACCAATGCTGTACATTTTCCTTCCTTTTTTTGATTCTGCCTTCCTTTTTTCTCCACTCTCTTCCGTCTTAGATGGAAGCAGCAAAAAAACCCCACTTAAATACAAATATAAGACAATGGAGTTGCAACTACCATTCATACAAATAGGCAAAGCAGGACAGTAAAAAATGGTTGAAAGCCAGAGAAGTCTCTGAACCTTCTTTGCTACCTGTCTTATCCTTTGGGAAGTTATCAGTGTGATGTTCAGTTCTCTCATATGAACACACTGAAGAACAAGTTATTCATGAAGCTGACTGGAAAGTCCTTCAAATACTTGTGGAGATTGTGGGGCAAGGAAAAAATATGTAATTTTTTTTTTTTCTTAACAATGTCAAAGGTATCTTAGAAGAAAACTGCAAATTTAGTCTATATTCTACCCAAACTTTTCAAGAATATTCAAGTTGCCAGCCCGTGTGAAAGACACACTGGTATCACACATGAAATGGAAGCTCCCCCTAAACAACTGTTTTATTTATTTGATATTTGGCATCACTGGGTACAACTTTGCAAAAGTGATGATGAGCAGGTACTTGATGATAAGAACATAAGAAATTTAGGCTGGTCAGAAGCTAGGGACCTTTCCTCACTCATCCATTAGGTGGTGCTCCAAGAGTACCAACGGAGAAGGCTTTGCAGCTCTTCAGTAGCTCCAGGAGGAGCAGAAATATTCTTACCACAACAGGCTTCAAACTATGGCAGCAAAAGTTGGACCATAGCAGTGCACACATTCAGGAAACAATTTAACACATGACTTTTCCTTCCGGAATGTATAAAGTCTCTGCAAAACACACTGTTTACATTGTTTCTACTTGACACTTCTATTGTTCATTGGATATTGGATTAGAACTTCTATATTCTCTCATCCTAAACAAGACAAGCAAAAGATAAATAAATACAATTATTGAATGTCCATGGTAACTGAAAAAACAAGAATAGCTCATTCAGCAAACTGTCATTTTGCATTCAAAGGATTTGTAAATCTTTCTTATGGCAGCAGTTTGTAAACATTTTTCAGTCTCTAATTCTGTATAAATGTAAGCAGATCAGGAATACAAAGCACTGTTTATGCTATCAGCCAGCTCCAAATTCTTCAAGGTCCCAACAAAACACACTGGGAAATTATAAGCTCTAAGTCTAATATATAAATAAGGGAATTCAAAAATTCACCCAGATAAAAAACAGGAGGGGCAGTATCTGTTCTCTTTATCCCCATATGAAACATATGGAAAGAGTGCAAAAATATGAACAGCTGCCAAAATGTTATATCATATGTAGGTTCTGGCCTTGCAACTCAGCCTGTGCAGAACTGGTTATTGGATAGGGCCAAATGCTGGGGTCAACAACTCCACCCTCAGACTCATTGGTAAGGTCAGGGCTTGATTCCTGCTGATTCTTTCAGGTCTTCGGCATCTACCAATGTCAGTGGAAAAATAAGATACTCAACTCACATTCGTGACCTAGTACAAGGAGAGGAGGAGGAAGCTCAGGAAGATCTCAACGTATATAAATACCTATTGGGCAGGGAATAAAGATGACTGAGACAGTCTTCTGAGTGGTACCTAGAGAAAGGAGAAAAAGTAATGGGCAAGAAAGAAAGCCTTTCAGGAGTGTTACTGTAGTTTTACCATAAGAGTGGCCGAACATGGGGAAGGGATGTCCAGAGAGGTTATTGAGTCTCTGGAAATATTCAAAACCCAGCTGGACAAGATCCTGAATAATCTTCTCCAGGTGACCTTGCTCTGAGCAGGACAGTTGGGCTAGATGATGGCCAGAGGTCCATTCCAAGCACAGCTGTTCTATGACCCTAATGTGCAGCTAACAACCTCCTTGCCTTGCCAGGCACAGGTGCACTCAGCCAGAGCCTTTGCACCTTCCTGGGAGAGGCAGAGGTAAGTGGAGGTACTCATTCCTTTCCCTCCAGGGAAACAGCAGGGTCAACAGCAAAATAGTTCAGGGCAAACACCAGATTTAAGGGATAAACCTGATTTGTACTTCGAAGACTGCCCCGTGGGAAACAGAGAGAAGAACCTGACTCAGACTGAAACAGCACTTTCCATCCCAGCTGAACCAAGAACATCTCCCCTGCTCTCATCAAGCTTAGACATGAAAAGGTCAGATGGCATAGATAAAGAAAGCATCGTTTTATGAAAAGATCGAAGGTAAAGTCCTGTCCCAAATGAAGGCAGCAGGAGCTGTACTAATATCTCAGACACACAAAACTGAAAAGTCCTTCTCAGTTGAACAGTCCTGTCCTATGAGGCTGCAGGCACCCACCCCATAATACCTTCTTCCTGAACTGCCATCTTAAACTCATTTGGGTTTTCTTCCCTCCTCTAAGCTGTTTGAAAGGCTCTCTGCATTGGTAGTCAGATTCCTCTTTCACTCTAACCAAGCAAACACGTGGTCACAGTTCAGCCTCTTGTTATAGTGCCAGCACTGGTTTACAGCTCACGTGAGTTTTCTCTCCCTACTGGTTGCATTTCCAGATGCTATGGGGCAGATCCAGCATCCCTCAGCCCATCCCAGCCTGCTCCAGGTGGAATACAGGCCACTCGGGCTCTGCAGGGCACCAGAGGAGAGCTCAGGGGTGTCCTGCACTGCCACATTCACATTTCCCAGGAAATAACCCTCACAAATCCTCAGGTGGCTGCATTTATTGAAACCCCTTGAAGTTCTTGAAAAATTCTTTCCAAGGGTTTTTTCATTGTATTAATTTCACTGTATTAATTACACCCATCCCAGCTAACATGTGCTTTCCTCTGCGCTGTGCAAGGGCAGCTCATCTGCACACAGAGTCACCATTGTCAATGGACAGAGCATGGGGCTGGAGCCAGGAATTTATGAAGTCTTATCCCCAGCCTGCCAGTGGCCTTCCGTGTGGCCTTGGAAAATAACACTTAACATCTTTGTTTTTTTAGCTGTAAAATGGGAATAATAATCTTTATTCATTCACCTCAAAGAGGCGATGAGAGGATTTTATGCAGTGCTCAGTATTTAAATGTTTCCAAACAAATTTTAGAATAACCAGTCAGGGTTTTTAAATGCATGCTCAGCTCATCCCTTGCAACCTCCTCTGCACTTGGTGCTCGTGGTTGCTTTGCTTATTTCCCTGAGTATTCTAGAGCTAGCTGGATTACAGAACTGTTACAACCAAAATAGGTCTAAGTGGAATAATACGCACAAACATTGAATTCTATTAATCTCAAATGTATCTGCAGTTGCCAAAATTTAGAACCAATCTTCCTACTACTGAAGTCAAAAAGGCAGAATTGAGCCAGCTCATCTTTTTCCCATTTGAAGAAAAATGCACTGCATGTACCCTATTTACTTATTTGCAGTATCCCACCACATCAAAAAAGCCAGTGACTTTGGAAGCCAATGTCAAGAACATGCAGAGAAATGCATTGTGGCTTCCGAAGCCAACACAGATCTGGAGCAGCCTTTGCAGAACACATTTTTCTATCCTAATGATGGAATTGATAAATGAGTGGGCAGCAGCAAGGCACAGCTGAAGCCTTCACCTCAGTCTCTGGTACATCATTTACTGAAAGTACTAAGAGAAATGTGGGGAGTCAGGGAAAGGCTGGCAGCTCCTGAAAAGTCCTGCAAAGCTACCCCAGCCCCAGCCCAGCCACACTCTGCCTGCTCCCCAAACACACCACCCAGCCAGAGCCCAAGCCTGGTGCTCTTGGCAGGGCTCAGCCTGCCACCCCCTCAAAGTCCTCAGGTGATAACTCACACGAAGTGCTAATTCAGTAAAACCATGTCAGATCTTTTGAATTCATCCCTGAAGTAATTTCAGCATGTGATCACCAAGGAATATCTTCAATTTTTTCATTTTACATGGGCAATTAATGCTATTCCTGAAATTACTGAAACTTCTGCTTGTACAGTTGCCTGTGTTCGAGAATATTAAAAAATAAGTACATTTGAAGGAGTGGAGTACCTTCAAGCAAGAACCAGTGAAAGGTTGGTTGCTATGCAACTCAAGTATTATCCATATTATTCTTATCAACAGATGACATATTGTATAAAATAATATAATCATTAAAAAAATCCACAATACAGTGGAAGACTGCTCAGGGGTGGAGAATTGGCAATAGCTGAGAGTGCTGTCATAAACCTGATGTTGATGGTACATACTTCATCAATTACAGAACTATAATATAATTATTATGATTATTTAAATGGCACCCTTGATAATATATATGAATTGCCTGCAGTGAAGCAAATGAATCTGAAGATATCAGCTCTATGCTTTCAAAAGAAATGCTTACTCTAACAAGACTGGGATAATATTTTCATGTTGTGAAGCCAATCAGGCTGCTTCATTCATGCACTGCCTTACCTTGTACATGTACCCTACCTAATACTATGTATTTTGAATATATATTCCTAAGAATCATTAGTGCTGGTGTGTGCAATAGTAAAATATTCAAGGCTTTGTTCTAATTCCCCAGAACAGGTCCAAAAAATAAGAACCATACACTTCTTCTCTCTGCTTTTCTGCTGCTCAGTTATCCCAAACCTCTAAAGAAAAATCTCCTCACCTTCTACTCCCTGGTACTAGTCCTCTGATCAGGAGCTTTAAAAACATGAACAGAAAAGGATGTATTCTTATACAGCCATGGCATGCAAGGCCCCACACCATAAAGTAGAAGAGCTCTGAAATTATATCTTTTATATATACTTTTTGCTATTTTTAGAAGGCCATAGATTGTCTTTCATGTAAACAAGAAACAGAAACGCAAATGCAAGAAAAATTGTCTTTGGGGCGAGCTTCTGATAGCAGAATCATTCCACTGAAACCAGCAGGACAACTCAGCAGCTAAAGCACTGTCCACTGTAGATTCTGGATGTAGAATCCAGCAGCAGAATATCCAGAAGCAGATTACACAGTCCTACAAATGCTACTTCTGTGATGTGGCCAAAGACCTGCCAAGAAATTATGGCTTCCGTCCTCCACCCCAACTCTCCTCTCTAATGAACATGAAACTGATAACTTCCAAATTATAAATGGATAAGACTTTGCTCTTCACAAGAAAACAGAGATCCTTAAGATGAAATGATGACTGCTGTAGCCACTGTCTGTCATCAGGAAACTGGCAGAAATTACCAGGGCTCAGACTGGTGTAGGTCTATAGGGCTAAGATGGTCAAACATAACAATTATGAAATGCCCATGAACTAAGGATTGCAAAGGAGTGACAAGCCCAGGTACTTGTTTGGCTGGCTTCCACCACTATTGCAACATCAGATTTGTATGAGAGTCATAAGTCAATATGCAATCAAATTTTTCCATTTCAGCAATCACAAGGATATTTCAACTACTTTGTAATTCTATGTTAACTACACACTCCATGAACTTTCAATCACAAAATGGCAACTATGACCTTTTTTACCTTTTATTTTATGACATACATCTCATTAAGTTTATCCAAAATACATAACTACATCATCAACATCACTGCAGGAAAAGCAGAGATTGGTGTGTTTAGCTCTCAGATGGGGAAGCTCCAACAGAAAAATGTAACCCATATCCAGGTAATCAATCTCCAGCAGAGTCCAGACTAAACCTTGGAGCTCCTTCATTTGCACCAGGGAGGGAAATTCTCAGCTAATACTGAGCAGAGTAAACTGGTGAATGCCAGTGGAGCTTCACCACTGACACCATCTCCACTGGCTCTTTGCTGACAGCATTCCAGCAACTCCCATGAACAGACATGGAGTCATCCAGAATCCAGGTTTACTGCATGGATATGCAAATGTCAGCAACTCCAGTCACAGGAAGGTGCATGAGATTTTAATACTCTGCTCTGTGCAACTGGGCCTGATGCTGCATTGGAGAGCACTGAAATCACATGTCCTTAACCAAAGTAGTTATCAACATACTTGAAATGTCCTGCTCCTGTTTCCATGGAATCTGATCTTGACTTGGCAATAACAGAACACAGGTACTAAACAGACCAATACTTTTGAAGCCCATTTAACATTTTGTTCCTCTTTACCCAAGTTTTGCCCGTGGAACAACCCCTTCCACAGAAACTGAGAGAAAGAACACTTGATGTTGTTAATTACAAATTTGACCTGCAGAGCCCTTGCCTTCTGGCCCCTATTCCACAGAACTCCCATTTAACTTTAAGCACATGTGTAGTTCCACTGATAATAAGCACAAGTATAAACAAGTTCTTAGAAAGAGACTGTAGCCCTCAGCATCTTGCAGAACTGACCTTGTGTTTACTGTTACTTACACATAGTTCTACCAGAACATGCTGTGTTTTCCTTAGGAACTAAAATGTTCTCTATTTTTCATATACTATTCCAAACAAATCTGAAAAGACAGACTGCCAGAGCTAAGCAGTAACTTCAAATGACACAGGGACAATCCAGAAGAAATTGCTTGAAATGTAAAGTTTGAATGATAAACAGACATATATAAAGATGAAAGTTCTTTATATTCATAAAGAACTGGTTAGGATAATGTATATTAATTAAAATACAAAACAAATATATGTAACCAGTAACTGCACTGTCCATAAAAGAATGAAGTCTATAGATATTGATATCCTCCATTTAAATTAACCTTTCCTTACCTTGCCGTAGCTCAGCAGGATTATCCTCACCAAGACAACATTAATGTGAGCACCCAGGGACTCATCATGGTAAATTTCATTAACCTGCAAAAGAGTTCAGCACTTTAACAATGGTAACTATGAAGGCAGTGATACAGTTGGTACATTTTATGCTCTGTCATAAGGCCAGACATCACTTTGTGATCATATTTAAAACATGAATGATTCCACTAATGAGAGGGAATGGGTTTTTTTCTAAACTCTGTTGTAGTCTCCCAACAGGTAATAATTTAGGGGATCACTAAAAATAAATATATACTCAGAGACTTCAGATTAACAGGTATATAAGTGCTAGCCTAACTGGACTTGGAAGTATCGTGGTGCACCCACATGAAGCAGCTGAGCTGACCCACTGGAGCCTGGGGCATGGCAAGCCAGGCAAAATCCCATATATATCTCTGCTGAGCAGGACCATGCATAGGGAAGGGGATGATTGAGCAGAGACACAGGACTGCTCTCCCCCATGAGTCATTCACTGGATCAGTTCAGCTGCGCCCTGTTCCTCTTCCGTCTGGGACACATCACATCACACCCTGCCAAGAGGATGTACCTCCCCCAAAATGCCTGTCAGACACATGGGCTGGCTTTATTGTGTGTCAAAACCCATCAGTGTTAAACTTTGCAAGCAGAACAAAAGCTACAAAATGCCAGCAAATTAGAATTGTCTTTTTTTTTTTCTTTTTACACCAGAGCTACATAACTGAACATGCACATGGGGAAATCACCCCAGGAACACTGAAAAGAAAACTGTAAATATTTAGAGTAGAGAATGAAATTTGGATGAATAATAATTACTTAGGAAACACTGCTACAAGCAAGCTGGGCAAATATTAACTGTTAAAGAGGCCGACTTAAGTATTCAGTGATGAAGACTGCATGAGACTTGCCCAAATGGCAGGGGTTTAGCTTTACAAATTAGGAGAGGCAGATGAGATCCCTGCAAGGCAAGTTCCTTTCCTAAAATCTCCTTCCCTCGGTAAAGGTTGCACAAAACTGAATGGTTTTGCTGGCTGAACCTAGATTTCATTTATTCCTACAAACTAGATTCATTACTTCAAGCCAATAAATAACTTTCAGGGAACTTTTCATTTGAAACATGGTAAATAATGTCCTGCTATTTCAATCATCCCCAATTTTAATGGCCCATATTTTATCTCTTCAAAAATCATTAAAATTAAATACATCAGTGTAGGTTTTGCTAAGCAATCCCTACTGACATTTTAAAGTGGATTTTAATTTGTTTCATCAGTATTTTTTGACAGAAGAGCCTTATTTTATGCCTGGTAGACATCCAGGTTTTCAACAGTCCTGAGTGCCCTGCTGAACCTCCAGGAGGAGGCTCACACCCTCCAGGGCACCTGGGGAACGTTCTGGGGGATGCCTGGGACCCAGGTTCATTACCGGTTGATGAGCAAGCAGACTCTTGGATTAAGATGGTGGATGAGGAGCCCATGGCTATGAGCGGCTTCAGGGGCTTCTGTTTTCATTGCGGTGTAGAAGAAGCTGATTATGTTCAAATCTGCTTTGTAAACAACCCCTCTAGAAATCAGATCATCTCTTTGCATGTTTAAATGAGACTTTAGAAGACTAACTTTATATTCTGAAAATTTAAAAATTCTCTTATTTTTACTTTGAGGACCATTGATGAACATAGATTATAATGAGGTTAAACATAAATACATTTTGCTTTACAAAAATTCTTTCACCCAGGAAAAAGACCCTTGAATGCTGTCAAGGGAGTCAGGGATATTAATTTGCCTCCCTCTTTGTATGGTGGGAAGAGAGCACTCATGACGAGGATATGAGGCTGAAATAAGCTGTAAATTACCTGTACATATAATGAGTATTAAACAAAACTGCTGTGTATAGAGGACAGTAAACACAGCATGTAAATAAGTATTTAATTAGTTCATAAAGCATAATCCAAATTGGTGCACATCACTCTCTCATTAACTTCCAGAATTTAACCTAAGCCTCTTTAACAATCGTTGAGTAACTGAACAACTGTATCGCTGTTGTGTGCCAAAGGGAAACTTGGCTTGAAAACACTGATGGAACAGAATTAAAACACTGTTTGACTATTCATGCAAATGACATCTAACAAACAAACTGTGAATGAACAGAAAAGCACAAGCACTGTAAAAAGCTGCTTGGTTCTCTGGGGATCCTGGATTTTCTGCAAGACAGTGGGCCAATTCAAAGCTCTGGGTCTTGGTTTCATTAATAAGGACAAGCCCAAGCCCTCTTCACACAGCATCTTTCCCTGAGCTAAACTGGTTTGCTAGGAGTGTCTCACTGCACATGGATTATATGCTGAAATAGATGCCTTTCTTTTTCTTCAGCAAGGCCTAAATCACACTTATTTGTTTCAGGAAGCTGTTAGAGATACAAGATCCAAGCAAATGTTGTGCTCTCAAAGGTTCATGAAAAGCGCACACATTGAAAGAGCCACCACAATCCCTAGCTCAGATTCTCCACATTTCCACCTGTTATTTCAACAGGAAAGCAGAGTCAAGCTAATGCAGCTCAATGTACAGGGCAGAAAACCACCAACCAGCCTGGGCAATCAGAAAGCTCCTGGCCTGAGAGCAACTCACAGCTTTGACACTTACTGCTTGAAAGCAGAGATAATCACACAAGGGAGATACATGTTCAGATGTCTGTGCAATAAATACACACAGCTGTGAAAAAGAGTGCAAGTACTTTTCCAGCACTGCATCTCCATGTACTTCAGCAGGACATCCTGGTTCACATCAACAGAAGAAAAGCCAGAGTCAATCTCCTGTTGTTCTTAAATCAGTAAGTCTCAAATTAAGTTGCTGGACAGGAAAAAAAATGTGCACAGAGACCATCCCAAAATCTCAGCTCCTGAAATGAAGGCAGTGAATGCATTAAATCTTGATAGATGTCCTACAGTGATTCAGCATTTATAGAGGGTGATGAAGAAGGCTGGGTAAATCTCAAAGAATTCAAAGCACAGTGAAACACTATAAAGAGACTTTCATCAAGCTATTGTAGTTCACTAACTATTTTGGGATATCTTTGGTTTCCTTTTCTGGGATATTTCAAAGGAAAACATGCATTTCTATTTAAAGTTTCTGTGTAGAAATCAGGCTGGCACAGATTGGTGCTACATAAGAAAAACAAAGACTTTATTTACTTTTTTCATCTGTCCCTCTCTGCTAATTTTATAATTCTTCTGCCTTGAGCAAGTTTCAAGTCAGCACAGTAAGCACATAGAATACATCAAAAAGCTAAAGGCAAGCTAAGCACCTGTGAGTGCTTTACATGCTTTGTAAAAGAAGCACTGGAAAGTTTTGATTACTGAGCAAAGCACGGCCTGATCCTAAAAGGGAATTTTGAAAGCTCCTGTATCACAAATAGTAATCAACAGCCTGCAGTCCTGCTAGTCTTAGTGCAGAACAGGTTACCTGCTGATAGAGCTGGCATGATTTTTTGGGAGTCAGGTGGTTCCCTGTATCCCTAATTAAACCAATGTGCCACAGGAGAATAATCTGCGTATTTTGGAAAATTATCAGCAAACTCATTCATGCAGTTTGAAGGAGTTCCCAGCCTTGCAGAGTGTGTTAGTATCTGCTATGCAAAAGGCAGATCATTCCATCACAACGCAGCTCCTGAACCAGAAACCATCGTGCTCATCCCGAGGCTCCATGGATTGCTCCTTCCACCCGGGTAAGCGCCGCTCCCTCGGGCTCCCGAGCACACACCCCTGTTGGACATTCAGCAGCTTCAACCTCAGGCTACATCAGTGTCAAACAGCCCTGACCCAGCAACAGCAGCCATCAGAGGGCACATCTGACAATTTGGAGAGGGGCACAAAACAAGAGTCATCTGGTTTTGCAACCACCACAAATTGCTGATCCATCCAAGCTGATTAGCCTGCTCTTTGATCACCCAGCATCCTCACACAACACTGTTGCAGGGATTACTGACGGCTACATGCTCCTGGGCAGAGCTGGGACCATGTGTGGATCTCTGCCAGAGTGATATTGGAGGACCTGGAGAGCATCAGCTCCTTCCCTGTGGCATGGCAGAGCTCCTGGCAAGCCATTGTTAGAGCCCAGCCCGAGATGCAGCTCATTCATCAGATCATAATTATCTGCAGCAAAGCCTTGGTGCCTGGTGGGCATCCAGTGATTGTCTATTTCTGTAAGAAACGTCTGGTTTGAATTACAGAATAGGAACCAGAAATGTCATGGTGGATGCTGAGCACAAACTTCTGTAATCTGACTCTCCCAAAAGTGTTCCCCTCTCACTTTATTTTTCTGTGGTCCCACTTCAAACACCACTATGCTCTTCGATTTTCATCACCTCCTTTATGCTTTTGAAGATCCCAAATGAGCATTTCTGACATTCCCAAAGCTTTATCTTAATCCCACAGGAAAAACACTACATCGATTCCTCTGGTGGATGTGCTATGGTCAAACAGAAAGTCATAAGGCAAAATCAAGGGCTCCTAGTCTCCCTTTCTAGTCCTTACAAGGCATTTCCTCATTTCCTCAGAGAGGAACTCTTTTTTTTTCCTGAAATCTTTGTTGAGCATCACAAGGAAAAAAGAAGAATGAAAACACACAACACACATGAAACTTAAAGGTCAAACTCTAATCTCACATTTGGAAAACATCTATCATTCTGCTCAAAACCACATACACCAGGCAGTTTTGCAAGGGCTTGGCAATGTACATTGCAAAACAGAGATAAGAATCTCGCATTTTCTATGCAAATATGAGTCCGAGTCCTGATTTACCTTCCCTAGTGTCAGAGTCAGTAGATGTTACCAAGTCCAAGTTAGCTGCTTCTGATCAAAATGAAAAACATTCCCCAGCAGATGTGTTGGCAAGGTACTAGGTAGCTTCATGTTACAGGTCTCTATCTCATCTTCGACTGTAGCATTGGCTTTAAAAAGGTCATAGACTTTGTTTTCTGACTTCATGACTAATTTATTTTTCTTAGTTCCTCCCGCAGGCTCTTGGAACTTCTCATTCTTACTCATAAACCACTGCTGTGAGAAGTTTCTCTAAACACTGTAAATTACCTTTGCACCAACAAAGGTAATTTACTGTATTTTTCTGAATTACTGTCTCAAGATCATGTTAATAAAATCAACTATAGCATCATAAAATAATTAAAGAGACTGATTTATCACTCTACTACAAGGGATAGGGGTGTGGTATCAAAGTAATAAACATGGTGACCTCTTCAAATCTAAGTGGTTTGGTTAAGAAAAGCATCCAGAATTTGAAAGCTGATCCTAATTATCCACACTCCATCACATAAACCACACTGTCACAACTCAGAAGTCCCTGGCTGAAACATTTGTGGCTAAAGCTCATGTTGGTATTTGGAGTAAAGGAAAAAATCCATCTTTCAACAGTACCTACCCTCTGCCTTGAGGATGGTACCAAAACCTGTGTGATAGGGCAGCAAGGCACATTCCAGTCACCAATAATGAGCAATGCTCACCTAATTGACACTGGGAATAATACCCCTGTGAAAATGAGCACAACCTCTAAGAGCTCTGAGAGGGTCTTTCCTTGCAGGAACCCCTGAATGGCCAATCACAATTACAGCTTCCACTGTAGGGTGGCAATCAAGATAATGAACAAAAATAACCTCACGGAGGCCTCTTCAGACACTGTTCACACCAGTCCCAGCTACTGGTTTATAATGAACAGTCAAAACGTGGAGTTAACTCACATACATATATTTAAACTTTCAAACAAGCTGTAATTCAGCTACTGACAGCTCAAGTCCCTCAGATGGATAGAGTTGGACTTACATTTGTTATTTGTGGAACTTCTTAGAGTTAGTTCAAATCTAAAGTGCCCATATTAAAATAAACTGATTTTAAATAATGAGCATTGGAGCTTATGAATTATTTAATTTTCAAAAATCCAGTCAAATTCTACATTATTGAACTATCCTTGCTGTCTAAAAAAAAAAGCTTTTTAGTTTAAAAAGCATAATTCTGAAGACAGGGAGCACCATTATTTCAATGTATTCAATCATCACTTTCTTTTTAACAGCTTGAATTAGACATGCTTTCAGGTTTTTATCCAACTGTCAGCTAGAAACCGATGGCATTTCTGCCCTTTCCTCTCATTAGGGACTTGCTGTTCTGTACCTGCAAATCTTCATCCCTCATCAGCCAGAGATATGAGAGCAGGAATCTCATCTATAATAGTAGTATCATGTACATCCTATTAAAGAGAACAGATAACACATTCAACCGCGCCTCAGGGCCACAATTTCAAAGACATGTGTAGTGCTGAAAGATGCAGGTGAAAGACTCCAGGGACTTTCCAAAGCCCCCAGCTGCATAACTCTCATTGATTTCAGTTATTCAAATGAAAAGTTGTTTAATGTATTTGTTCTGGAGTTGAAGTTTCACTTGAAGGCTGGGGGATACATAATCCCATGAGCTAATTTTTAATACTGATTCTCACTGCTTTCAAAGGCAGGTAAATTACTAAATACTCAGATAAATCTAGCCCAGAGTGAGGAATAAATCCTGTTTAGGGTCTCTCTCCCTTTGAAATACCAGCAATTAGGCACTTAGCTTCTTTGAGGAGATGGGGTTTGGTATCACAAATATTTTGGCCATATATCCATTACACAAATATAAATATTGTAATATCAGTTCTTTACAGTAAAGCAATAGAAAAGAAATTAAAATATTTTTACCCCTGAAAATTGCTTAATCCCAGAAACTACTTTTAAGAGGGTTATGAAAGGACCAGAGAATTTCAGCACCAGGGCTGGCTACCAACAACACCTACTTCAGAATCAATGACCCCTTTAGGTTGGAAAAGCTCTTTAAGATCATCAAGTCCAGCCATCGACCCAGCACTGACCAGGCCACCACAACATCACGTCCCCAAGTGCCACATGCAAACATCTTCAAAGCACCTCCAGGGACGGTGCTTTGCCTGGGCAGCCTGTTCCAATGCTTGACAACCCTTCCCATGGAGAGATTTTTCCAAATATCCAATCTAAACATCTCCTGAAACAAGTCGAGGCCATGTCCAGATCCCACTGCAGAGCCTTCCAGCCCTCCAGCAGATCAACACTCCCATCCATCTTGGTGCACCTGCACATACACTAAGGATGTACTCAATTCCCTAAACCAGATCACTGATATTAAACACTGCTGGCCCTGGGCAATACCACTTTGGACTGGCTGCCAACTGGATTTGGTTCCATTCACCACCACCCTTTGGACTTGACCATCCAGCCAGTTTTTTGACCCTGTGATCAGTGCACCCCTCTAAGCCATTCAGCTCAATGACATCCATTCAGCACCCTTCACCTCCTCCCAAAGCATCCTTCAGTGAAAACCTTTTCTTTCCCAATCAAAAAGGTAATTCTCCAAAGCCACTTCTAGCCTTGCACTTTTCTAACATTTCCCAAACAATTGTACAAGCAGATAGAATTACCAGGGGTTTGAGATGCTTTCTTGCTGAAATTGAATTACCTTCCCTGTTCTTGAGTAACTGAAGAGCTACAAGATTTCACCCAAATATCTCTCCTCTATGGCAATGCTCCTGCATGCTATAAATACAAAGTTAATTTGTGCAATGTGTGGGCTCACACTTGGAAATGCAGAGGACTGTGCAGGCCAATATCCTACCCAGGAAAAAACACAGCATGACGTACAAATGAAAATGGTGCGAGCAAGAGGCAGCCGAGGGTCTCTAAAGTGAAAACAATGGAATATTTTCCAAAGGTGACTGAATGTCCTGGTGGTGCTGAGCAGAGAAAAGAGAGGAGGTCAAGAGAAACCAGAGTTTTGTCAGAGGAAATGACTGGAGAATGAAAAAGGGGAGGCATGAGGCCGAGCTCACTGCAGTGGAACGGCTGGCGCACAGTCAGACGATACGTGGCTGCAGCCCAACGCGTTAAAAATCCTCTGGCATCTATCACCATTTGTTTGGGAGTGACTTCATTTCCAAACTTTGGGATAAATATTAGCACAGCTATTCAAGATAGCCAGGACAGCCAGCCCCTGTTTTTTCTCACTTCATGGCTTTTAGGTGTGGACTGTAACACATCACTTAAGCAGCACAAAACAGATTTTACTGAATTTACAGTCATTGCACTGGGCTTGAAAAAAAATTATTGTTTTGATTGGGTTGGTGGTAGGGTTCCACCCAAGATCCCTGGGAAAAGTTAGTTAAGGACAACTGCTCACGCCATCACACACAAGGAGATCAAGCACAGTGGGAGAAGCAGCCATGCTGGGAGTTGCTTCTGGGAAAGTAATGACTTGCCCCAGGAATGACAATTCACCTAAGATTTATTTCATTTTTGGAACCTCAGAAATTCAACTATTTTATCACCTGTTTTATCTCCAGTAAATATCTTCACTATTATTTTATTTTGTTACCATGCATTCTTGATTTTATGCTTACTGCCTTGTTACCATACAAACCTAATTGATTCTATGCCTTGTTAGTACAGGAAGCTAATTGATTACATCCCAAAACCAGCAGGGTACACACAATCTGATGGTTATGAGAGGATTTCTGATTAGATTTAAAAATACAGCAGGAACTGTTTGTAGCTGTCTCTTTTTTTTCAGTGACCTTGGACATACACATGTCATCAGAAACACACTGCATACATGTGACCCCTTATAGCCAGGGACCCCAGCACCTTTTATACTGGGCTCATTTTCTAAATTAAAATCCCCAACTATTCAAAGAGGTAGAAGAGAGGACAATGGGGGAACCACTGTGAATCTCAGGAAAGGAGATCAAAGCCATGTTCTACACAGAATTACACCAGCAGTGAGGGCAAGAGCTGGGGCTGCCCTGCCAAGGGGAAGGAGAGGTTCTGCACTGTGATGTCCCTTGACACAATACAGGTCCCCAGCACCACCCTCTGCAGTAACAAACTCCTCTTGCCTCTCTGTACTGGAGCTGGAAGCAGGACTGGTCACCATCACCCACCCCTCTGCTAAAATACAGACTCTACAAATCAGCTGAGTTTTGAAGAAAAGACTAGGACAACACTGATGACTGCCAGTGACTATCCAGAGCCTCTCAGGAGGCCTTGGGGATTTCAAACAGCTCCTCGAATTTGGGCACAAGGCATGGGACACATCCTCAGTCCCCAAAAGACATGTTTCTGCCTCAGAGCTCTCAACAGAACAATTGCTGCCTATGCCAAGAGCTGCCGTGCCCTGTGGGGATGGTTACACAGGCTGCACTTTCTAAACCACTTGCAGAGACAGGCTGCTTAACAGTTGTTATTTCTTGCAATTTGTGTCTTGGATGGTTTACTAAAATTAGGAAAAAGTATATTCCAGAGCTGGAACATTTATGGCTTCTTTACCATTACTGTATATTTTAATTCTTAAAAATAGATTTAAGTGACATGATAAGTAAAGAGTCCTGTTTAATCTATTTTGGCCTGTTTGCCACATTCCTGGTTTGGCCTGTTTGACATGTTAATTTAGAGATGCATAAAACCATCTGTTTCACTGTAGACTTTGTTTTAAGCCTCAGAGGAAACAAACCACACAAATAAATGAAATTCACTATGTCATTTCTGTTAGAATATATGCATTTACAGCCATCAGAGCAGACACCAAGTACCCCATAACTCCAATGTTAGGACAGGTTTTTAACTATTTACAATGCTGTTATAAAAAGTCATAACTGAATTTATATCACACAAGGGATTTTCTTAAATTGTATTCCACCTCTCATTTAAAATGAAAAACAGTGATATTCTGCACATTGCTAAAAGAACATAATAAAGAAAGAAAAAAGCCAAGCTTCATAATTGAAAAAATATATCTTGGAAAAACTACATCCCAGGCAAATCTACCTAATAGCCTGGATTTCTGCCTCTGTGTTTTGTAAAGTGAAAGGAGTCATCTACAAACTCATCCTCTTGACACAACTGTAAACTTCAGCAGTCAGACTCCATTTGTCAAAAACAGAACAGACCTACAGCTTTTTGCTCAACACTATTTTACTAAGAACACACATTCACTGAGCCCAAAGCTTTTTCAGAAGTGTGTTTTATTGAGAAAAGACTCCTGTTCCAGATGAGAAGAAGGAAGAAAGTCATCCCCAAATGAGTTTCCTCTTAGGGGGGCTATTGCTTACTTCTATTTTTTGGGCAAAAGAATAAAATACATTTTGGTCTTGATCTGGGATGATTTTTCAAGTCTTGGTTCTTTTCCAAAAAATAGTGTCCTTGCTTACTGTCTGGGGTGCTAGAGAGCTGCCGCATTGATATTTAGAAATAAAAAGTGATTCTTTCAAACATAATATTCCCCAGTGTCTCCTTTCACCAGTCCTACACTATATAGTTTGTTGCACAGACTATGGTTCAGAAGATTAAATATTTAACTAAGGAAACCTAAAGATGTCAGTCATGGAGTAAATACTAAATCAATTTAAGAAATCTCAGTGTTATACTGCATAACATTTTACTGCAGTGTGAGCAAGGAGCAGGGAGGTGGCCCAGGACCCAAAGGGGCTGTTGAGAAATCAAAGAATTTAGCTGAGTAGTATTAAAAATGTAAAAGCCAACTGTAATTTCTGTTAGAAGCTTATTTGAAGACATTTCTCCAAACCGTGTTCCTCAGCAGGAAGCTTAGGTTAAAGGAATATACAGCGGAAACATAATGACTTCCAAAATCCTGAGCCCCTGACCTTGTGTCCCCACCCACCAAAGGACATAAGCAGGACTTTGAACATTTTAACAGTCCCACACTCAGCTTCTGTCTTGGCTCCTTTTTCTTTTTTTTTCTTTGCTTCTCCCCTATTGGATTTTCTGAAAGTGGCCTGGATTTCCCTCCTAGAGTTATTTTATCTCCTGCCACGAGAAAAATCTGTTACATCTTATTCAAATGGCTTACCCAACCTACATTCCCAGCCCTTTCAGAGCCTTCCCACAGGGCAGGTAGCAGGGCTGTACTCACAATGTTCATCAAGGTCAGCAGGTACTTCTGAACGTGTTCTTTCCCATGGAACTGAACAACTGAGTCATCAACCCCCAGGAGGACCTCGATGTTGTAATCATCCTCTGTCGTGTGCCTTCGACGGCGCCGCCTCGATCTCTGCACCTGCTCCTCAACAAGGCCCAGCGCACTGTCGAGATTGTCCAAACCACTGAGGTTGGGGGCTGAAACCAAACACACAAACAAAGGTCATCATCCAGGAGACATTCAGGTTTCAGCTAAGATAAATTTGAAGTAGCAGAATTTGTTATGTTCCGAGTGTTATATAACAGCATTAGTTTCACGTAATGTCAGTTAAAAATTACGTAATTGAGAGAGAAATATAACCTAAAACATTTTTATTTTGCAAAGTAAAAGTAATAATTTCTACAAAGTAATACTGCATGATAAATACAGGCCCAAAAGAGCAGCAAGTCATACCAGTGATGAGAATCTTGATGAGAAGAATGGAGCTGTTTGCAGTAAAATACTTGTTGCTTAAAAGTACTTCTGTCCAGAGATCCTGTGCTACCCAGGATAGCCTCTAATTAGAACAGTTTAAGATAGATACATACTTCAGAATCTGATCTTACTGTCCACAGACTCCTACTTCAAGGTAAGTGCAGTTGCCAGTATGGCCCTTTGCTATCCAGGCAGGTACTACCAAACCAGTCCCCCCAGCCTCAGCCCATTAGCTCCTTTCCTAGTTACACACATGCAATCCAACAGTGGTGACATGGATCCTATTTATCATTATAGCTCAGTACCAAATTTTAGATACAAGATTAATTAATTTATAGCTACTTCCACAATTTTTTTAACAGCTTTACATCCTTCGTTCCAAATTTTCCATGTCACTTTGCATTACTGCATGTCAAAGTCCAACCCACCAGGGACAACAGTTGTCCCCTTCATTACTAAATATTTCTAACAGTTCCTGTGGCATGAAAAGCATGTTCTCTGACAGGATGGACATGCTTCATGTGGCACTTACCAACTAAAAAAATTAGCTTGAAAAGATGGAATCTTGACATTTCATCATACAGAATAAAAATGATTAGTATTAATATCATTATTACCATTTGCATTACAAGAGACTGGAATCACCACTAAGAACCTCTTGATTTTATCAAATGTCAGAAAAGACTCGCTTATAGAGGTCAGCAAAGGTGGTGAGAGGGCTGTGGGTTGAGTAAAGGTCCCAACGCTTCATCCAAAGAAATATAACGGGAAGCAAAGGGAGGAAGCCCAAGTCATCACCTTCAAACCAGAAATGAGAAATAGCCCTTGGAAATGTTACAAAAGTGGATTCTCCATTTTCATTTATTGAAGTTTTCACATCAAAAGTGGCTGCTGGGGAAGGGAATGAGTCACCAGATCACTGGGCTCATCACAAGAACATCTCTGCTCTTGCCTAACTTCGTTGCCTCAGGCTGCTGCGTCAGCAGGTCCTGGGCAATGTGCAGCCTGAGCAGAGTCCTCCACAGCTCCCCACTGAGGCCATAACAGCACACCAACCTGCACAGCCTCCAGCTGCCAGGAGGGACACACACCAGGCATCCCCAACCCACACGGAGCAGTTGTTACTGCCCCAGGTCCCAGGCTGTGCCTTGTGTGGTGAGAAGCTGGTCTCTGTCCTCCTTGAAGAGATCTCCAGGCAAAGGACAGCCCCTGAAAGACAGAGCTTCTTGCCATTTTCCAGCAAGCTTCAAGGACACGCTTGTCCTGAGATCCACAGCTGCAGGGATCTCTTCTGCCCTGCACTGGCAGGGCTCCCCTTGATCAAAGGAAAAGGTCCCATGCCGTGGTCCTACATCCCCATGGAGCCCCAGTGTTCTTCTCCCCAAACAGCAGAATTTAATGTAGTTAACAAGCACAACCACCACGTTCTCAAGGCTCCCAGCAGCTTCTGCTCCTGAGGCCACAAGCTTTTAAAATTAGTCTGGTCAGAATCCATGATTCAGCATGAAAATTCATTCTTCACACAGAGCCCAGCTGTCACTCCCAGCTGTACCATGGAGAGCAAATGAGCCTGGCCTGGCAGCAGTGGAGGCAGCTTTTTTTCAGGCTCCAGACCTGCCAGGCAGCCCAGCTCCAGCCCTGCCTTGTGGTTTACTCCACCAGGAAGACTTCAGAGTTAAAATTTCCTTGCTAGTGCTCAGAAGTAATGACCAAGCCACCACAGTGAGGACTTGCTATGGGGCCATGGGGCAATCATGATGCCTTAAATGGCTACCTAGAAACAGAGATTAGACAGGAATAAAGGAGGTGTTTATTTGAAAGGCCTTCAGAGGTACACTCTGGGCTCCAGAGGGTCCTGCCTAAGTGGATCCCAAAATGGATGACAGGTCACAAGTTCTTCACACTTTTATATCAGCATAAATTCCCCAAGCAGAACCCAGCCAATGATGGAATTTCCCCAAGCTTGCCCCCTTCTCCCCAAGATGATGGTTTACAGTTTTTTGGCCTAGGATGGTCTAGGTGTGCTTGGAGAACAAGGTGGAGAGGCTTTGTTATGTCTGTCTTATAATAACAGAACAGCACTTAACGAGCTACAGGAAACTTCAGAGTTACAGTAGCAGTATAGGATTTGAAAAATATAAAAGTTAAAACCTAAGGCATCAATCATATATTCATGATTTATAAGACAAATCACAATTACTGTAAAATTTGACCATAAATCTTAAAAGCAATGTAGAAAAGTAAGCCTAGACTGGCAGGGGCTACTGGTCATGTCTTCTCTCTGCTGCTCATAAAAAGCTAAAGCAATCAGCAGCAAGGCAAAACCATCAGAGGTGCTACTGCAGAACAGCAGTGCTGGGTAGAGGGAGAGCCTGAGCCCTGCAGTGAAGTTGTGGACAGGAAGCTCTGCTGGCTGGGGGGCCATTATTTGGGTGGGTGATTGGCTGTCAAGGTATCTTGAGCTTTTGTGCTTTCATTTCTTTCCCTTATGTGTCAAACCTACTCCTGGCATGGTTTCTTTATTCCTGCTGTGAGTAAATCAGCCGGAGGCAAAATGTGATCCTACCATCCTGCAGTGAAAACTGCCTGTCCTCCCTCTTTGCTGCTCACTTCATCACTGTCACACTAGAGTCCCTACAGTCCTGCCAACTCCAGAGAAAAGTTAACAGGACGTTCCCTGGAAGTCATCTCACCAACCACTCTAAATTTTCTTTGGAGGGTAAAAATTCTCCATACACACAAGTTACCTTCACCCCTCAACTATTCCCCCACAAGACAGCACATCCAGTGAGCACTGGTACCTCTGAGGTACCAACCCCATGTGCTTCCCAGCAGAGAGAAAGCCACACTGGCTCCAGCTGGTGCTGGAACCATCCCAAGACCAGAAACACAGCACAAAACATTTAGAACAGTAGCTGCAAGATTTCTGGTTCATATCCCAACTTCCCACCCAGTGCTCTTTCCCAGAGGCTGTCCCCAGATGGGCAGGGATGCCTCCACACACGCCTGACCACAAACCCCACAGAGACCTCCTCCACTGCTGTTCTACCTCTCTGGATCCTGGATGATGAATTGCTGGATTTGCTGGACCATGCGATGTTATTCCCATGTTCGATTTGCTCCCAAATGACAGTTACACGCAAGTGAAATTAATACCTGTATCTTAGCAAACAGGAAGAGAAAGAAAGCTCCATCTGTAGTAAATGAGAAATTTGTGGTGTTTTAGAATCTCAACTTTCGTTAGTTAACGTCAGTAACTTTGCTGTATCATTGTATTGCTAACAATATGCTGGAAAAGCTCAAGAGAAAGCACAAAGCACAAAATAAGACACCAAACTCCTGCTTCACATTTTGCACATTACATTCCTTCTGATCACCCCTGCACTTTGAACAGTAACATCACAAAAGTAATCTCAAACTGCACTGTTTTACTAAATCATCCCAAGACCTCTCCCTCAGATGTCAATTTTCAGAAACTTTTGCCAAGTCAGCCGCTAATTATTGGTGCCAACTTTGTTCTCCATCTCCCAAGAGCAGACACTTGGCATTTGCAGAGCCTCACAACAGCCTGTGTTGACACCCTCTTGCTCCTGCTAGGAAAAATTCACATTTATGAAAATTAACCACTCAGAGACAAGCTTCTATTTTTCTCTTTTGCTGCTCATTCAGGATAAATCAAAGGACAGCAACACTCTAACAGTTCATCCAAAAATCCCTCAACCTCTCTTTTTTTTCTAAAGCCAGCGAAAAACTCAGTGGTATTTCAGTAATTTTCTCCTACAACTGCAGACCATCTTCCAGAGAAGGAATAAAAAGTGCCCAAGTTGTAAATTGGTGTTGTCTTTGCAGGTCTTCTGAAGAATTCTGCATCTGCAACAGTTTGAGATGACACCACCTTATTTTCTGGGAATTTTTGCCTTGCTCATGAATGTTTGATATCATGTTCTTCATGAAAACCCAATTACATGACATCTCCTGATTCTGCCTCACCCATCATGGCAGGCAAAGCTCAAACAGATGCTCTGAGTTATTGAAGCATGAACACACTGCCTGCCATGAAAACTGCCTCTCCCTGTGTTTTCTGTCACTCCCTTTAGGACATCCACCAAACCCACAGTTGCTGGCTCATGATCTTGTTTTGTTTTTTTCATGACCCCTTTCAAAAAGGCTCAGGAAAATAAGGCTGCACCTACAGTCCTTACAAAACAACTGCACTTTAGCAGTACCAGCCTTAGGATTCTCCAATCTCACAGCAGCAACATTGTCCTAATAAAGCAATTTCTAATATTTTACCTCCTCTTTCTGATAGGGAGAAGGGAAATTTCTGGCAAGCCCCAAGCAGAGACCAGGATGAGCAGCTGGGAGGTTGAACTGTGTGTCATGTTCACAGCCATCATCTGTGGCTTGTCAGCACAGCAACAAGCTGGAATTTCATTTCAAACCCGAGTGTGTAGCATTCAGACCAGCCAGGCACCATTGAAATGCAGCTGGTTTGCTTTTGTGGACAGTTCATCTGTCAGCGTGGGAGCAGACGAACACCTGAGCCGACTGCTGAGCACCTTCTCCGCAGCCACACGAGGATCAGCACTTCTGATGTGCTGCTTTGCCACTCATCCCCATTCCTGAGACACACTGTCGAAGGAACTCCCAACTTCCCATTCCTTGCTGCAAACCACCAGCTTTTGCGTTGTTTTTTTTATGTTTCTCACCCCAGTGACTCAGACTGAGCACCAGTGAAGCACAGCTGGAACCCATTCTGCTATGGTGGCAAATACATCTGTGAGAGCACAGGAGCTCAGGGCACTCAGCCCTGCTCAGCTGCACCACAGCTGGCAGCAGTGCCACTCCAAGCCTGGGACTACAATCTCAGTGTAGGTACAAGCCCATCCATCCCTCAGTGCTGCAAATGCAGGAGGAACAGGTTGTGTGGTAGAGAAGCAGAAGCAGGCAGGGTGGACTTGCTTTAGCTCTTAGCTTCCCACTGCTCGAGGACGTCTGCACCTCTGGAAAAGTACCAAACCCCATTGACAACTTGACAGAGAACTGCTCTTTTGGGAATTGTACCTTAGATCATGAGCCATCCTTCTGCAGCACTCCCTGCCACTCAGATCCTGTGGGCTTCTGTTGCATCAGTCCTCTGTGATCAACTGACTGCCTAATTAGCCTCCAATTAGCCTGATCATGTATTCTACCAAAACCCTCATTTGTCTTCCTTGGTAAATTGAAGCCCAACCCATGGAGGTTGAAGTCAACAATGAACAGACTTCAAACCTATTCTCCCATTTTTAAGTTCCTCCATTTGGGGTTTTGTTTTTCAGTCCAGTTGCACACAATCATGTGTTTCGTTCATTTCTTAATCAGTAGTTTCTCTGATTTTTAATTTCCTTTTAAATTTATTTCTGCTGGTTTTACAGCCCTGCTCACCTTCCTACCTGCTCTCTGCTTTGTTTTCCAAATGTCCTCTACTTGTCTTTCTTCTCCCCCTTAACCATCCTGCTCAGCTACATTGGTGTTTCATAATTTATAAATCCCTTTCCCATACTACAGGCTGAATTTGGACCCTTCTGCTATAGATCACTCATAAGAAAACTGGGTAAAGCCAGCAGGGAATTAAAATGGGAGAGAGCTTCTGTGAGGTGAAAGCAAATTGAAAACAGCCTAAACAAGAGAAGGAAATCCCACAGAGTGCACTGGGTACAGGATACCAAGTCAGTCCTGTTTAAAAGGCATCTCCAGGAGGACACTTCCTCAATGCAATTTTAACTTGGAGCTCAGTTTTCACGAGCCATTCTTGAACCACAGGTTAACAATGGCTGCTACTTGGTAAAGCGTTAACCAAGAGCAATTACTGCAGCAGAATTCTCTTGAGGAGTGTGATCAAATTCCTCCTCTCACATTTTTTTACATAAACCAAAAGCAAGATCACACTAGTAAACTAAAGCTTGGGCGTGCACCAGGCATCCTCTCCAAAGCTATGAATCGTTGTCCTGCCCTTACCTGAAAAGAAGCAGCCACCCAAAAGGAAACTCTTCAGCTGTGTGTCTTGCTGACCATATGATCTCATTACAAGCTCCCTGCCTCTCAGTTATGGTAATGCCATTTCTGGTCAAAACACATTTTAACACAGAGCCTGCTCCACCTTTCATCTGGCCAGGGGGAGTTTGCCACAGCTGTTGGGGTAAGTTGGGCTGGGCTCTCCAAAAATTGGTCTCAGACTTGAGCTGCACAAAGGCCAGCAGATACAGCAGCTGAACTCCTGCTGGAATGATCTCGTCCTGGCATTTGAAATCAGGAATTCAAAGTATTTAACAGTATTTCATATAGAGAGCAATTCTTGTAAACTCCTTGGGGCAGAACTATTGTCCCCCATTTGTAGAGTGAATGCACATTCCTGCAAACACACAGGCACAAGCAATGTTCCTTTTTTTCTTGTCACCTTTGCAACAGCACAGTGACACTGAAACTGGGGACATGCTCAAGTGCCTGCCTGAATCATAAAATCACAAAATTGTTTGGGTTGGAAGGGACCTTAAAGTTCATTTTAGTTCATCCCCCTGCCATGGGCAGGGACACCTTCCACTATCCCAAGTTGCTCCAAGTCCCCTTCAACCTGGCCTTGGACATTTCCAGGGATGGAGCAGCCACAGCTTCTCTGGGCAACCTGGGCCTTCCCACCCTCACAGGGAAGATCTTTTTCTTAATATGCAATCTAAACCTAGATCAGAGAATCAGGGTAATGAAGAAAACAAAGATGAACCTAACGAAGTTGAAAAACAGAGGACTTAAAAAAAAAAAAAAAAAGAAAAAAAATTTTAGAAAAGTCTTTCCAAAGGATGAACCAATTAGTGCAGTCAAAATGGCCAGGTGGACACAGTGGCAAGTGGCCAGGCCAGATGCACTAAGAACAACCACAGCTAGGTGTTGCCACAGAGATCTTCTCTGGCATATCACAACAAAGAGAAAAGATATAACAATACTAAAAAGATAAGTTGAAAACTAAACTGATCTCATCAGGGCCAGAGTCACACAAAGAATAACATAAAGATGAGAGATAATTGCACTGTTAGAAGATTAAGTGAAAGCAAGGTAATAGAACACCCCAGGCTAAAACTTTTTTTTTAATGGTGAAACACACTGTTAGAATTTTAACTTTCGTCTTACAACATAATAGTCAAAAAAAGGGAAATGAAAGAAATGGCAAACCAGCCAGGAAACCAGCCAGTCTGTGTGACCTGGTTGAAATGGAGCTCTCTGAGAACCGAACACAATTTTTTTTCCAACAGTGAAACTTATCCTTTGGAAAATTTTCAACAATCAGCCTTACTAATGCAAACACAGGTTTCACAATTTAACACCAAATAATGCATGAGCAAGATGTCCAAACTCAGTGCTTAAAAGTAAGCTCAAAAAGGGGCAAAAAAAAAGCTACTAGAAAATTAATTTAGGGGCCAACTTCTAAGTTTCACTGACTTAATTGATTGCATCTGAGAAGTGCTTTCTGGCAAATATTTCAGCAAGTCACTGTAAGCTGGCCTGTATTGCAGAGCCTGTGACTTGCAAAACAAGGTGCCTGATTTACCACACCCCACCCACTCCGAGAGCCCACATCTGGCCTGGGAAAAGGGCTCCATCCCTCCCAAGCCCTGGAGCACACATTGTGCCTGGGAAAAGCAGGCTTTGCTCTGCATCACTCACAGAGAGCTACAAAGGGAGCTCACCACTCTCAAATTCATTTGCAGCTAATGCATATTTAATTAAACTGCAGAGTCCAGCCACACTGCCACACTGGCACTGGGTGCAATGCCACAGCTCCATGGAGTTCTACGAGCCCCAAAGACCTCACCTGAAGTCCCAAAGGCAAAGGATCAGGAGCTGACCACAACTCGCTTTTCCTCACCAGGCTTTTACAAAGTTTATGGGCTTTTTATGGGCTGTTTCAGTCCAAGTCTGCCACCGAGATACTCAGATGTCCAATCCGTATTCCAAGCATGATTAAATTACAGCAAATTAGCACATTAAGTAAGCTGCCAAGCTGACCCCCTGGCTTTGTAGGTGACATGTCTAACAATCCCACTTGCATTTTTAACAGAATGAAATGCCAAGCTGTGGTACAGGACCTGAATAACAACAGATTATATGGGATGGCAGTTGTCTTTCCCTTAGTATTCTGCAAGGAGGGGAAATGAATTTTAATTAAAGTTTAATAAAATAATATTAAAAAACACACAGGTAACAAAAGTCAAATTCCTAACCAGGGCAGGAGGGTGAGATGAGGGAGAAAAGACAAAGAAATACATAAAATAACCATACATCATTGGAAATATTGCTGAAAATAATGGCTGAAGCAAATATGTATATTTCCTATGCTTTTTAGGCATAACCTCAAGTCTTGTCTTTTGGTAACACTTCCAAGTGGAATTATTCCATCCTTTTAAAAGGGCAGCACCATTCTCAGTTATAAAGTCTCACAAAGTTGTAAATTATACAATTGAATGTTCTCAATGTCAAGCAGAATATAAAACTCATCAGTGTAAATAACGTACTGCAAAAATGACAATGCAAATAGCTCCTGTTTCCTACATAATCATAATGATCTTTTAATTACACAAAGTAAACAGTCTGCTCGTTTCACCTTGTGAGGAGAAGTACAGGAAGAAATTTTCCCAAATTCTAAGGTAAAAAAATGTGTGCATTTTGCAATATCGGTAAGTTCAACCAACTTCTTGTACATCTCAGAATATTATGCCATAAATCAGCAGTCACACAGACAGGAAAAAAAAAAAAAAGGTTAATTTGAGTACTACAAGAAGAAAACCTCATCCGGACAGGCTGAGCAAAGGCAGTGCAATACATGATGCCTTGGCCACTTACGCTGACAGGATTTAAAACTTAATGAGAAGGAGTTATAATTTTACCTATGTTTTGAAAATATCCTTGCTGCTAAATCTGCTTGGAACTTCGGCAGTAAGAAACCCATCTGCAATTGATTAGAGACTGTAGGAAAGACAAAGCTCACTTGGAGGATGCAGAAATTTCTTAAACTTCAAAATGACAGTAAAAATCCCTGAAAGAGAGAATCAGTCTCTGCTCCAGTGGAAGCGCATGAGGTTTAGTCCCAAGGCATTTCAAAATCAAGGGCAAAGGCTTCTTTTGTTATTTGTACAAGAGCTCTGAATCTGTCAGGCCCTAAAAAAGGCAAACTGTGAAATGCTGCCCTTCTATTGTGTAGGGTGGGAGGGAGGAAGAGAGATGGGTCCTGGCAATGACAGCAGGGAAGAGAGGCATTCAATGGGTATTGCTCTTCCTGAACATGGATTGGGGCTCGAGAGAGGGGGGAGGATGGTAGGGAAGAAGGAAAGAAGATGAAGGGGTGCAAGGATACCAAAACCCTCTCGTGAAAAGGCAAATTTAGAGGCAGAAGTTGTGAGGACACAAATGCAAAAAAGAAAAGTGAAAAGAAATCACCATCAGTTTTCCTGCTGCAATTCCTAGGAAAGAAAAGCCAGGGCTTCCTCCCACCTCCCACTCCCCATCCCTGAAAGCTGTGTCCTGGGAACAGCTGCTGAACTTCAGGGAACACAGGGACAAATGGCAAGGTTTGCCAGGCAAACCTTCTCCCCAGCACCTGCAGGCAGGGCTTTAATGTTCCTTTCTGAAGATAAATTTAGCATTAATATCTGTGAGCTTTAGAGGGATTAGAACAGGTCAACATGCATTTATTTAGTTTTCTGGCAGGTCCAAAATATTTTTAATTCCCTTCAGGTCAAATGGACTTGAATACTGAACTTTTTTTTAAAGTGAAGAAACAAACAAAACATTTCAGTTCATCTGAAATAATGTCTTACTCATTTGATATGAGAAATCATGCAGTTTGAGTCTCAATGCAGAGAATTATCTAAAATTATAATATTTATCAAGGGAAAGAAAGGAGATGGTTTGTTTAGAATGCACTGTCATGAAACCCCTCAACATTTTCAGGATTTTTCTTTCTTTATCCATATGAAGTTCAGTGAAAAATTCAAGATATTCTATCACCAATAAAAAATATCACCCAACTCAACTATAAGGACCAGGACTACAAGGACTTTCCATTTTCCTCTTTCCACCATCTACCCCCATTCCTCCAAAGGAATGATCATCATTTCAGGACCTCTGTATTTTTGTTGGGTTATTCACATATTATTAATAAACAAGCTGTGCTCAGCACTGACTGACTTGTCTTTCAAATTGGCTTGTAGCCTAATCAAACTCAGGTCATTTGTCTACTAAATGAGATGTACTTGGTAGGATGTAGTGCTCCTTGGCAGGCAACAGACAACTCTCCTAGAGGGAGAAATCAGACCTACCTCAAAATAAAAGCCTTTCAATAATTAGGTAGCAAGGAATTTATCTCCTGAATTAAAGACATCATCTTTGTGCAAATAAGGCTTAAAGTGGTCAGAAACTGCATTTGTATTCCCTTTACAGAGTGCTATAAAATTGCTTTAATAGTAATGAGTGCTCTGGTCTTACTACAGAGAATGAAATCAGATTTTGAAAAGCAAATGCACAGTGCCCAGTAAGAAGGGCTAGGAAGACTCTTACAGATATATATATGTATATACATACACACACACACACACACACATATGAATAGATATACTTACATGTAATAATTGCTAAAATAAGAGAATTGTGTATTTTCACAAGGTACAAAGGTGGCTGGAGGGTTGATGGATGAACAACAATCTTGACAGCTTTCTATAAGAAATGCTTTTAAATAAAGTCAAACATTAGAAAACTATGAGAAACAACAGAAAGTTGAGATATTAAGTGTTTTAAAACTCAATTAAATTCTCTTTAAATGGTTTTAACCCAAATGGAAGCTAAGAGGACTAGACAAGTCAAGGGATGTTAGAGAAACAGTGAATGCTATTAGGGATAAAAGTAGACAGCTGTTCCAAAGCTCCAAGTAGTTTCTGCCTCTGGAACTGGAACAGTATTTAAAGACCATTTAGCCTCTAGCCTGTTACTTTTGCATAATAACAAAAGAAAATGTTAAAGCCAACACAAAAAATCCCCTTTCAAATTTCCTTAAAAAACAATTGCTAAAGTAACCAATAAGATAACTGAGAGCAATGCTGACATACATGTTAAAGGCTTCCAGTAATTAATACATTCTCTCTAAAACTGGTAAAAACAGAGTCACTCCAGATCTGAGCTCCTGCAATGACTTACGGATTTTAGTTGAACTCTATCATGTGTTTCCACCTGGTTAAGATCTAGCTAACCAAGGCACTCCTATTTTACCTGCTTCTAAAAATACCTGTGATCAGTTGAACAACAATCACAGGGAAAAAACAGAAATACAAAGATCTTCCACAAATCATTGGCTGCAACACCACAGTTTATGTTCCATTTTGCGAACCAAGAGGTAAAAAGTTGTTGATATTCATTTTCTTTATTCTTCCAAAAACCTAAATGTTTAGGTAATAGATCATACAAACTCTGGTAATATTAATTATTAATGCATCCTGTCCTAACAGAAGTAGTAATGTGGTTCCCTCATCTGAAGTCAGAACAGACTCTATCCACTTTCAGTTCTTGCTGAGCAAGAGAGAATTATTCCTTCCGTGTTTCAACATAGAAATTCTTCATATTTTCCCATTACCTCAAAAAGAAAATTCTACAAATATAAACAGAAAAGTTAACACTAACTGAACTTATTTTAAAGGAAGGAAGTGACATTTGTAGCAAAGGGGAAGCAAGGCTGGAGGGAAGAGTAGTATTTTTTGGCAGCTGAAGAAGGCACATGTTGGGTGTCAGGGTCTGTCTCTTCAACAGATTGCTCCCAAAGAGCAACTTCCTACCTGTCTCCTCAGCAACACAAGTACCACAAATACAGCCTCCTTCAGTTCACCTATTGTACCTGTTCAACCAGGTCTGAGACCACAAACCAGTGCTGAAAAATAATGTTTTTGAAAGTCATACAAACCAGCATTTACTTGTCCAACAACAGCGCTACTCTGTTATGAAATAAGACATGAAAGTACCACAGTCAATAAAGACTCCTCTTTGCTGTGGTGCCCTGGAAGCCCCCATGAGTCCTCAACAATTACTCTGGAATTGCAGGACTCTGAATGATCCAGCACAGTGTGGGAGCTGGACATGTATTTATTGAATCTGACACCAATCAATACCCATCACTTTCTCACTGGTTTCAACTTTATTAGAAAAATTATATCAACAGCTGCTGCTGTCCCAGCAAGCCTCAGAAGAAAGCTGAGGGATGATGGCATCCAGGTGCTCTCATTGCCTGCTTCTCCAGTCTCTCTTCAAGTGAGCTCCAGGCTGCCTTTTCAGTGCAAAGCTTTCCATTCGACCTTTCCTATATTTCACTTAGGATCAGAGAATTTTAAGGTATTACTTTTTCCCTGTTTCAAATCTATTTCTGGCTAATCTCCTCTAAAATTTCTGAAGCATTCAGAAAGGTTTCTTACACTCTGGTTTTAGTCCAAGGTGCCTTGCTCTCAAATACTGCAGTGCAGCTGGGCAACTCTTACATTTTGCTGAATAACTGGTTCACCAAAAACAAAGTTGTGATTGTTTTGAAATGATTTTCAAATCAAATCACAGGGTGTTTTAGTGATTAAAAATAAATTAAATAATTTCATTTTGGTGAGCATATATGCCACAATATGAAAGCGCCCCACCAGCTCAGGCTACAGCAGAGAGGAGGACACAGATTCATAGAATAGTTGGGGATGCAAAGGACTTTTAAAGGTCATCTAGTTCAACCCCCTGCAATGAGCAGAGACAATATCAACTAGATCAACTTGCTCAAAACCTCATCCAGACTGACCCTGAGTTGTTTCCCAGGACAGGGCATCTACCACTTCTCTGGGCACACTCAACCTTGCCAGCAGAGGAGTGTTCATCTTCCAGCGACAGGAGCCAGCTCTGTCTTGTGAGGCTCCAAGCATGGCAAAGTTAGCCCATGCCTTAGGTCTTGAAAGTGTAATGTGGATTAAAGGAGTTAGTTGGCAGAAAGATGGAAAGGGCTGCACCTTGCCAAAGGATTGGAACCTTTGGGAATTTGACACAACCAGGAAAAGGAGGGAGATCCTCAACCCTCCCACCTGAGAGCTTGATTTTTTTGCAGAGACTGCCTCACTTTGAGCTTTTAGTCTTGAGCTTGACTTCTTGACCAATTGAATGGGAGACTGTTCTCCAACTTTTGCAATGGTTTTTAGCCTGGCTAAAAATCAGAAAATACCAATTGTCAGCAACCAGCTTGTGGAGGGAGGGAAGCGGGGGGGAACCCACACCAAAAAAACTCAACCACAATGAAAAAATTACAACATGAAAAGAGGGGAAGCAAAGCAGCTTGTGAAGGGAAAAAGCTTTTAAAGGTTTTTTTCTTTTTTTTACCTCACAGAGTGAGAGTTTCAAACTGTAACTGAAATTAGTGCAGCAACCATTGCCCATTTCATGAGTTTTAGCCATCTCTTCTGACCAAAGGTGGGCTCCACAGTGAGGTTTTTATGTTTGGGGAAGCAAAATGTTTTTTGACAATTCCACTAAAACTATGTTTTAAAAATTCATCTGGAACGCCAAGTAATGTTGTGGGAGACAAAAGAGAACACCAGTATTTGGATCACCTAAGGCACAAGGAAAGTCAGCAAAGAACAAAATGTCTGCGGCATTAACCTGCCAGGATTATATCTTAATGTCACAAATTTCAGATGCATTTGAAGTCTCACAACAGAGAAACTACAGCAACCGATTGAACTTCCTTGTGAAAAGATTTTTAAAACCCAAAACCTATAGAGTACAGCATGTGGTCTTTCCTATATGTCCCAAATTCACCCAGGGAAACGAGTTCCTCTTGCAGAAACCTTCAGTTGCCATTAGTCAGAGAAAAGAGGGAGTGAAAAAAAAGGACTTTCTCATCCAGCTGCAAAGGCAGCTCCTCTCTGTTTGTTTCCCAGCCTTCCAGGCCTGGATCTAGCTCAATCCAGACATTACTTACAGCTATCAACCTCAGCAAGGCCAAAACATGCCCAAGGGTCTGTGGGCAAATGTCCTGCCCTGCTGGTATCAGCACCTTAATTTTAACAGGGACACATTTCCACCTTCTCTCTCCTTGCAACTCAGAATAACCTCCAGAAAACCAACCCCCTTCCCCCAAAAAAAGTCATTGCAAAACCCCAATAGGTTCTGTAGATAACTATCTGAGCAAGGAAAGGTTCATGCCAAAAAGCATGTGTGAGAGGGAAGAAGGGGTGTTTAGGTTTGGAAAGAAGATTGCTTTGTTTGGCAGATACATGTAGAGTATGACCATGCAGCCAGAGGGCTTTGGGAAGAAGCATTTTAATGTGCTTTCAAGTGTTGGATCACTGATGGAAACACTGGTGAAGCAAGAAGAGAGGCTGACAGGGCCAAACTGAGCCATTTCATGTGTGAGGGACCACTACAGCTCAGCTGGCACCAGCACAGCCTTCTTCCTACCCCTGCCTTCCCGGCACACGTTATTGGAATAATGCCCATGTGAGTAATACCAACTCTCAGCTTTTGAAGTTTCCCCAGATTTATGGATGCATGGGAAAGCAAGAGGCCAAGACAAGAGTAGAGATCCCAGTTCTTCCCCTTGGCACCTTGGGAAGAAAGGGAAAGAGGCTGGGAAGACACATCCAGGGACTGAACTTGTACCAGGGCAGGTAACGCAGGACCAGTGCTTGCACCAGGCTCTGAGCTGCTGCACTGGCACCACAGCACCTGGCTGCTCCTACAGCTCCTGCCAGATCTGCTCCAACTGGAAATCCTGCAGGGCAGGGAGTGTCCCTCATCAGTGCTGGTGCTTCCAGCCCGGACTGGGCATTCTGTATAACCATCATGTAAAGCAGCTGATAGCAACAAGCCATTTCCTCCCTGGAGACAAATGCTTTCCAAAACTTCTGTAAATCTCTTAACATGAAGCTACGACAGCTCCATAATTATGGATGTAGCAGAAGGAGTAGACAAACTGAATTAGGCTTCTGATTGCATGTCTAATTTATGTACAACTGTAGCAATTATAGATGCAAATTAAATAACTGTGCAGAAAATGGGTTTTATTAGCCATAACTAAAACCCAATAAAACTCAGTAACTCATGCACATCTCTGCACTGAATAGGCCTCTTTAGAATGTCCATTGGAAATGTGAAAAAGGACCAGGATTTTAGATTTCCTACTCCGAACAAAAGAAAAAAAAGTATGAAGTGTCAGAGTGCATGTCTTTCTTCCACAACAAAACAAACAGTAGACCTAATTGGCAATTTCAGAGCAACACATTGTTTTATAGACAGCAGTTCTATGCAGCTTTAAAAAACATTATTTATACTCAGTCTTTCATGCCTGACATGGTTGAGGAAAGTGTCATCTAATAAAACCATATGCTAAATGTAATTCAGCTTCACAAGAGGCCCATTCTGACTGCCTGGCAGGTTGGGATTTAAAAGTTTAAACTCTAAGCTGAGGAACACTGTGCTTAACTTTGCAGCCCTTATGAGATTTGGGAAGTTGGGGGCTTCTTAGCATCACATCAACTGGGTCCAGGGCTGTGAAAAGCCTCTCTGGATGTTTTAATGCTGAAACCACTCAAATCTTCTGCCATTCAGACTTAGCATGAGAGCTGTCATGTCTAAGGAACCAGCGCTTACCTGTCAATTTGTTTAAAAGCAATAAAAAAATTGTTCCCATTAAATCAAGGTTAATCCTCCTGCATCGTTCTTACACAATTCCCTGCTATGTGTGATTAAACCTACTCCATATATATATATATATATATATATATAAAACACAAANTTAAACCTACTCCATATATATATATATATATATATATAAAACACAAACACCTGGATAAAAGTTTATGTATAGCACAGTGTGTCTGCACTGTCCGTTTGTCATTCCTTGTTTTGCAGGGGACAGGGGATTTTCCTGCCTGGCTGCATTACACACATGGAGGTTGATCACTGGGAGTGACCACTGGCCTCAGCACAGGAACCCAGGTATGCTCATGTACAGCCACCCACACACGGCAGGTCAGAGCAGACCACGAATGCACAGCCAGGATCTCCACCTGCAGTAGAGATAATTCCCACACACATCCATCCTTCCCCATTCAGATGTAGGCAGAGGCTTAGGAAGGCTCTGTTCTCCCAGGACACACATCCCAAGCTGGGGTGGGATTGCCAGGTCCCTTCCCCAGGCAGCCACAGGCAGGGCCAGGAGGAAACACAAACCAGCTGCTGGCAGGGACAGGCAGCAGACACCAGTAGGGGAGCAGGCAGAGTGCCACAGCCCCAGGGTCCCCTTGTCCCCAGGCTCCACTGAACGTCGCTTCCACTTGCAACCTCTTCTCCCACAGATACCCATGGACACTCCACTTCCTCAGCTGCCCCACTCCATGGTGGATTACTTCCAACAAGACATCTTCCCCAGTGCACACAGCAATACAGGTGGCATTTAGCACAGAAGATTAGCAGGAACAGTGTTATTCCTATACCACTTCCCAAGGGACCTCGTCCTGGATGCTGCGTCCTACCAGTCATGAACCTCTCCTGCCAGGCTACAGCTCCTTCAAAATTTAAATATACCACAAGCACTGACTTCCCTTTATCTCTTGTGGCAGTTATATCCTCAAACAACTCCAGCAAATTACTTAAACATGACTTCCCTTGCCTGAATGTCTGCCAGGTAGTCTTAATTAAACTGTGCATTCCCACATATACTCTCCACAACACCCTAAGGGAGGTTTCCAAGATTTCCTCATTTTGTGTATTCCCTTGAATCATCCATCATTAAACAGCAATAATGATAAGCAAAAGGAAAAAGACAAGAATAGTTCTGTATCTGCAGAAAGGTAATGCACAAAAAATAACTAACTAGAAATCAGTTATTAGGCAGGTCACCGTGCCTCTCCTAAATACAGATCCTGAGATGCTGAGCACTTACTGAAGTATAAAGTTTTTAAACCTCATGGTGATGAACACGGAGTAAAATCCATGAACAGGTTGAGAGCAGGTCTTACCATAAGAAGGACAATCTAAGTTGCTAAAAGAGAAGAAGGACCAGAAATACTGATTTTTCTTATAATTCAAATAGGAGAAGCATTTACATGGACTCATCTTCAGCTTTCCTACCAAGAGATTCATATCAAAGGCATTATCATTTGATAATTAATTTTTATGCTGCTGTTCTAGATTCAGACATTACAAATTCCACTGAAGGCTTTAAAAAACCCAACTCTCAGTGAGTCCACTGCTCTCCCCAACCTGGTCCCTGCTCTTAAATCAATGTTACATCTGAGGGAGCATCCTGAGGCCACTGACAGCAAACAGCTCTGCAACAGAGCAGAGGGCAGGCAGGGCTCAGCACAGCCAGCCTTGGCACTCCAAGCAAACACCTTCTCTTCAATGTGAACTGCTCTGGAAATGGTGATTTCCTAACACTGGGAACAGCCAAAGGACAGAGAATGTACCACACTCTTCAAACCTCCAGCTGACAGCCACATCAGTGGGGCTGTAACATGACAGGAGCAACATCCTGGGCCCCAGGAGCCTGTGATAGAGCTTATGACATCCAGAGAAGGTGAGTAAGGTAATGTTAGGCACATGTTTACTAATACCATCGAGAAAAAAAATCAGTTTAAGGAGATTTAGGATTTACACATAACCCATGCCTGATTTAAAAAAGATATTTTAAGATATCATGCATTTGTTTCTAGATGTATTTTGTAGCTGACCCACTTCTCTTCATAATTAATTGTGATTTTGTTTTACTCCAGGATCAAGATACATACGGAAAAATGACCTGGGTTGCACCTGGACTGACATAACAAGGTTACCTAAATTCTGGGTACAAGCCTCTGTTGTTGCTGATGAGGGGAGGAGGAGAGAAATCACCTTGATTTTGTGACCCAAGCTTGACTTCGCATAGGTCAGCACTCAAAGAAATGCTCTATTTCCAACAGCACAATGAAATCTGGCAGCATTTCACAGCAATGCATATGGAAGTCCACAATGTCATCTCTGCAAAGTCATCCTTCAGAAGAGAAGTGCACCCACAGCTGCACCATGCCATCAAAAATTCCTCCACTGCAACCTAGACCAGGTTGTGTCAGGCACATAAAAAGACAGCTGGGATTTTACAGTGGTAGCTAAATATTAAAAAAAAAAAAATCCCAAACAAAAAAAAACCCCAACAACCTTTTAATTAAAATCAGTGTTTTAATAACTCAAGAAACTACCTGCTCCTACACCTGCTGCTGATGGTCAGTTGGCTGGGGACACTGATTTGAGGCACAGGGTTAGGATGCTGGGGAAGAAGATGAAACAAATGATGGAAAAATGGGAGGAAGAAGGTTACACACACAGGCAAACTTTGCCTCCTTAAAATAGATTAAAAAAATGGGGGATATGGAACAAAGGATCTAATAAGAAAATAGTTACAGTCATTCACAGTGGTCTAGAGAACAGGAAACTCTATGTGAGATAAATGAATTACACCACAGGAAATACAAGGGTCCATTTCAGATTTGGACCTTGTATGTGCAACTGGTGTGAAACCACAGACAAGGCTTGCTATTGACACCCGTGGTTTGTGGGCAGTGCTTCCAGGACAGGGGCAGGATGCAGACTCACTGCAGCCAGCAGACCTGCTGGGATCGTCTGCCTAGGAGACAGCAGTTTCCTACATTGCATACAGTGCATCTGTGTTAAAAATTAATGAAGACTCGGGTACAGCTATCAATAAAGATGGACAAAATGAATACTTGTGTGCAAGAGGTCTCTGTGCAGCTGAGGAGAAGAGTCACTTTCAGGCTTGCAGGCAGAACACCACTCACGGGTACTTTGCTAGTGCAGCATCCCCAAGAGTCAGCACATCACCAGATGCCATCAATCTGTGCCAGGTTATGCAAGTTCTAGAGCACATAGCCTACAGAAACTTGCCAAAGTAGAGATCCTCTTAGTACTTGAGATTTTGTTAAGATTCACTTAATCTGCCTCCTAAAAGTACATTTACAAAAGCAAAAAATGATCAATAAGTCCACCATTAAATTGCATTACTTTGCATAAGTAATTTGGGACAATACATTAAGTAAATGAATGAATAATCCTTGAACAACAGCTTTAATAGCAAACCTCTGCTGGAAAGAGAACCAGCTATTCAGATGACTAAATCTCTAAGGCAACTTAGGAATACCAAAAAACAATCCGTTTCATATTGGAAGCAAGTGGATTAACTTTAAAAGACATCAGCCTAGCAATTTATAGTTATTACAATTTTTTTGACAACATAAATCTCCAGTTTCAGCAGCCAGAGTAGGTGAAGCTTTAAGAACAAAGAGCTCATTGATTCAATGTCTGTGCAGTTTAATTCTGAGAAATCGATCATTGTGCATTTCCTCCAACACTTTTTTTTGTAGCATCCTCCTAAACAATTTATTATTATTGCTTATTGCTAAAATAGAAACGGTGATTCCACCACTCACAGCCCTAGTAAGTCACTGTTTAATACTGCATGGCTGCCCTGCTTGTTTAAAGGGATAGCTCAGTTTATTATGAAAAAAGAAGTTATTAAATGTTTCTCAGTCGTGTTTACAGTTGGTGGCTATTATTTTAAGAAATCTGCTTTTTTGACTATATTTCCCTTGCCCCACCTATGTCGTGTCAAGCTCTTGGAATCACCTTTAAGGGAAAGGGTCACTTTTGGTTTATGAAGTATCCCCAGGCAAAAGCCAAAAGCTATAAACATGAATTTTTCATTATATTAATTGTCCTAGTTTAACTATGCTACATGACTCTTCAAGATAACTGATACAGAATTTTAATTGTGTGTGAAATATTCAGTCTTCATAAGCCTCCTTCCTAACCTTTTTTATACTGGAGGGAGCTTCTGCCAACAAACACTGCCTCTTAGCTAATGCTCAGCTTTCTCTGTAATTCACTTTCCTGACCTTTTATTTTGACATTTTCACCTCATATATTAATTTCTGCCTGCACTGAATACTGCAGCATTATAATTACTTACATATAAACCTTTCATCACATCTTTCTTTGGTTTTTGTTAAAAAATGATGTATATCAAATAACAGCAAATTTCACGGTAATCAGCTGGCCTTTCAGCAGAACAGGGACATGGCAGCAGGAGGAGATGATCCCACCTAAGAGCCTTTGTGCCTCCAAGGGTGGGTCAGAAGAGACTTCTACTTTGAGAGAACAACATGGGGCACCCAAAAGAGAAGAACCAGTCTTTCCAGACCTCCCACAGCCCCTGTGGGTGTGTCCTCAGCCTTGTCCTAGCTCAGATTTAGGGCAGCAATAAATTAAGCAGGACACTGAGCACCCTTCCAGGCATATTCCAGGACCCCCCACTGCCTCATTCAACCTTTAGATGAGCTTGAGGATCACCCTTATTGTCCTGCTCACTCCATTAATGGGTACTACTGGTAATTTACACCACATTTTCCAGTGAGCTTATTACCCATATCAAAAAAGAAAAAAAAAAAAAACAAACGCAAAACCCATGCAGGTTGTATTGTATATTTTTATCTACGGCACGTTCACACACCTTGAAAACAGGTAAGATGCACTGGCACATCGAAGCAGTCACATTTCACAAGTGTTTTTCTTGCCTGGTTTCTGCACTAGAAACAAGGAAAAGTGCACAAGGCACGATTCAGGTGATCGGCTTTATCAAGATGATGTCCATTGGACCTGACACCTCCTAAATCCAGTCCAGTGACCTTTCTGAGGCTCTTCCACAGTAAAGACACCACAAAGCAAACAGACCCTTGTGCCTCCCTGCAGGCACCACACATCTGGCACCACAGGCCAGAGTCTGCCCTGCCTCACCCCAGGAGAAGGGACTGTCCAGCTGGCAACAGACTCAGGGTTCAGCAGCTGTTCTCCATGGTACTTCTGACTCCTCAGGATACAGATGCAATTCTTCAAACTGCCTGGGTGACTGCAATATCCCACAGTGACTTCCACATACCCTCGTGGATTTTAGCCCTCTTCTATCTTGCTGGCTCCTCTTCCCAGCACAGTGTTCCAAGCAATATCTTTCCAGGGACAGGCAAGTGTTGGGATGACAACTCACGAGAAGCGAGGGCAGGATTTAATTTCTCAAAACCCCAGCCTAACTTTTTTCTGCTTCAGTTCCATTAGCTACCATAAAAAGTGTTTAAATTCATTCCCCAGCAGCTGCCTTCAGAAAGTCTCTTGGATGTGACTGCTTTAAATACAATTCCAGACTTTTTTAGGTTTTTAATCTTTTAGTTGCACTGAAGGACTCATAGGACCTTCACAGCTGTCACATATTTTTGATACGTAGACAGAAGAGATTTTCAAATAACGTGTGCAAGCAGCACAGATGTTCTTGCATTGTTCTTCCAGCTTCCATTCAGCCAAGGCCCTTAGTTCTGTTATTTACCATGGAGACCAGTGAAAAACTAATCCAAATATGTGGGTGAATCGAAGTAACCTTGTCAATAGTTCTGAGAAGTGGGTATGTGCTCAGCTGAGCAAGAGAGACAGAAAAACATGCCAAAGCCATTTCAAGCATCCTCCAGTGTGAGCTGCAGGAACACTGGAACTGTGCGTTGGTGGAAAATCTCCACAATTCTGCTATCCAGCCTTTTATTTTACTAGCTAATAATGATATAACTCAAATGCTCGCAGACAGGAACAGCTGGGTATCTTTCATGTAGAGGTCTAAGTCTTCTTCTAGTATCCTGAAGATTAAACAGACTGAGATTCTGGTGAGATAATGTGCAGGATAAAATTGCACAACAGAGAAAAAGAAAGGTGCAACAGATTATGTGCATGCTGCCATATATTAAACACATTTTCTGGAGTAAAAAAGCATTTAGGAGCAACACCACAGATGCTATTGGGCTGCTCTGCCTTTCCTATAAGGTATTTCATATTTCTCTTCCTTCCCCTTATCAAGGTCCCATCTCACAGCAGACAGTTTAGTGCTGGCTCAAACTTCCACTCCAAAATGTACAAGCACATTTTCAACTCCATACAATAATGAGATATTTTCCCACTAACTAAGAGCGCCACAGTTTCATCCTAATCTTTGCAAGATAACCAAAATGCAAATAAGAACATAAGCATTACTAAGCAGACATCATCTGTGCCAGAGATAATCCTGTCTCTGAGAGGACTGCGAGGTATTTCTCCCATATTTTTGCTTTCCAAGAGCACCAGAGCAGTGTTTTGTTAGTACACTTGGAGATATCATTAGCTCAACCAACATGCTGCTTCATTGGTCTCAAAATCAAAAGAGAAGCCAGCCCAAAACCCCAACCACAGTTTTTGATTCTGACTTGCTAGGAAGAAGCAGAGAGCTCACAGTCATTGTCCCACTATTTTTTAAATACCATTTAAAATCTCTCTGAGCAGATTATTTCAAAGCTTGATCCCAGCTCACCACACAGTGATGCTCTTGTGGAACTCCTGGTAATGGGAAAAGAGCAGGCAACACAATGGCTGTTTATCAGAGCACATTGTAGGAGAGAAGCCTGTGCCCATAAAAGCACAGCCAGGTCCCTCGGGCCTGTCCAGACACCAGCACTGCTATTTAATCACTGGAAGCTGGAAGAACATTCAGAATCCTGGAATGCAAGTCGGTAAATTGAACAAGTGAAGTTTCTTTCTTCTTTAACCCATTCCAAGGAATTTTCAGCAAAATTCTGAACCCCAGACAGTACAGATGCTTTATGCCCAGCACAAAGAAACAGTAAGAAACTTTCCCAGGCTTGGCAAAGGGAGAATGAAATTAGTTGTATTGGGGTTTGCTGTGTGTGCTCAGAGAGTGCCTGCACAGTCTGGGGGATATTTTGGATTGCTCCAGCCATCTTCATGCACAGGATACAGTATGGCCTGCCTGAAGTTACAGAACTTAAATCACTAAGAATAGCATCCTGCCCTGAGAACACAGATGCAAATCCTTTTTTAACTTAAAATTCTAAGTTAAAAAAAAAAAAAATTCTTCCTTTACGTTTTTGTGTCTTCACTTGCTAGGACTTCTCTGACTATAATCTCAATGTTGGATACCCCTTATTTTTGTTACTCCTAATTTACGGATAATGGCATCATGTAAAATGTATCCTCTTTTGAGATTACTCCCAGCTGTAATTTCAATATACATAGTAATTTTTTGGTGGAATGCTATAGCTATATGCTATAGCATATATATATGCTATTACCAATCAAAATTGACTCTGATTCTTTTCTGCTAAGGTTAGGAGTAACTGAAGGCAGTTAAATTGGTGTTAGGGAAAACAAAGGTTAAACTTATCTAACTTATAATGCAGGAAGATGCTTGTCTGCATGGTTAATGAGACACTATTTAAAACCAGGACTATATCCTGTGTTATCCCAAACCTATATATTAACTAAAAATTGGCCTAGTAATAACATACCCATATATTAACTAAAAATTGGCCCAGTAATAACATAAGCATTTTGTTTTATTTAGTGTAGGAATGGCCCCCAGTTAAATGCAGTAACAGAGATTGTATTCTGCAGAGAGGGTAACGAGCCCTGGGAGAGGCACACACAGAGTCAGCACCGTAAAGCAAAACTGTCTGCAAGAAAGTTTGTTAATCTGTGCTATGGGACATTTCCATTAAAACATGTTTCATAAAGCCACAGGTTCGTTCTGCCAAACCCAGGCAGCGAGACCAACCCATCAGAGGCAGAGCCACGGAAGACCTCAGTCTCTGTTTAATGACCATTTCAACAAAACTTGCATTTACCCAAAGACCAACAGCAATTCATGTTCTGCACCATTTCCCAAGCCAGATACCTGAATCCAAACCTGTGTGCCCACAAACTTTTTTTTTATTTTGCTATATAAGCAGGGGATAAATTCTTCTAAAACCTGAATACTCATGCAGCAGTTAGAGCATTCCAAAAGCAACGGGGCTTTATATTCATAATAATATTCAAAAACATCTTTAACACTGCCTTTACAGTAGGAGATAGTATAAATTTATGAGATTAAATTGAGATGAGAATAAACAAGAGAGAAGAGAAGGCTAAAGCTATTTATAACAAATACACGAAAGAAATATCACTACAACATCTCGAAATGAGGGATTACTTTTCTTTCAGCAGACCCCAAAGGTCAGTGGATTTGAATTACTTTAGAAAAAAGGAACATGTTAAGTCTGAAGCTGAAAATCCACTGCAGAGAACGTCTAGACAGCAAGTCTTGAATCTCACTCCTAAATCAACTGAGCTGCAGCTCAGCTGTCCCTGCCATGTTGTCATGCTGAGTGAGAGAAAAGTCTTGGTGAGGAGCAGTCCCCAAAATCAGAAAGGTGAGCTCTGAGGGCCTGGGATGCTGCCCTGAGGGCAGGGGACAGCACATCCCACCCTGCACAGAGATGTTCTATGTGAATGGTACCAGATCAGGTGGGCTTTTAAGGAGTCAATAATGTTCTGCCTGAGCTGCCAGGTGGATTTAACAACCACATCTGCAGCAGCAGCACTGGGAGCAGGAGCAGCAGCCAAATTTTTAATTTACAGATCTCAAAACACTTACAAAAGAGACTTTTATTGTTACACCGTGGTACAGAGAGGGAAAATGCAGCTCTGGGAAGGGAGGTGACTGATGGAGAGCAGACATCCCAGACCAGTGCCACCACAACATCCCACCTGCACCCCTTTGCTCTCTGGAGATGCCCACCAGCTATTCTGCACCTTTAATAATAACAAATCTTCCCACTCTTATTCTTTTCAGGTATACTCTGACCACAGGCATAAGAAAACTCAACATCATCAGAACTTTATTGTCTGTTTTTCCCTCCAAAAAAGAATATAAAACTCCTTTTACTAATTTCTGATTCCACTGTCCATGTGGATCTTCTTCAAAGACTCAGCTACAATATTGGGTTGTATTTTGCACACCAGAGGGTAAAAGCTGTAAATTGATTCACTTTGGGTGCTGTCTTCTTCAAATATAATTTATCAGACCCAGCTCACTGTGAGGAATATTGTGCAGGAGAGGAAGAGTGATAAATGCCATTAATGACTGTCCTGAGAACACGCAGGATGGAGCAGCAGGATAATGAATAGTGGGGGACTCCTACCTCCTGGTCATGGCTGAAAATCATTAGACAAAGATATTGTTTAATGCTACAACAGGTTCAGACACACTCCATTCTTTTGTTTAATCCATGGAAAATAGATTTAGCTGAGAAACAGATATGGAGTAATTAAAAAAATAACAGAGAAACTTCCTTTTTCCTCCTTTCTTTTTTTTTTATAATTTCTCCCTTTCATTCATTCCTTTGTTTGTTTTTCCTCCTCTCCCACTCCAAACATCCTTTTTTGTTGTTTTGGGGTTTTATTCCCCCCAGATACAGACAGAAAGAAGTCATTCCATCATGACTTAATCTTTGCCAGTCCTTGGTCTGACTCTCTTTGATTTCAGAAAAGATCCTGGAGCTAATAAACAATTAAACCACAGAGGAAAGCCACCTGGAAGATGTATTGCAGAAAGAATTAAACAGCAATTTTTTTTACTTTTTTTTTTTAATTTGGCTAAGCAGCCAGAAATTGCAAAAATCTTTAGCGCAGTCTGAAGGTTTTGGGATTCACGAAGTGAGACTCATGAATTTGGTGGCAACTGCATGCAAATATCAGTAATATTATATAGCCATTCCAGTGAGGAGAAAAATTTTTTAAAATCTTGAAGAATAAATGGGGAGAGAAAGAAACTAAGGGGTGGTGCAAAAATGGAAATGTCAGAGAATGTCGCAGGCAGAGGGTAGGTATGGGAATAACAGATCCAGAGCAAATCTGCTGGAGATGTTAAGAGCTGGGAAAAGATCAAAGTGATAAGAAGCAGGAATGGAAATAACCTTTAATTCTGTGCCTATAAGAGGATGTCAAGAAAACATTGCAGCAAAGGCCAGCCAAGGTAACATGGAAAGAGGCCTAGTCATGCGCTCGGAGCTCTGCTCATCTTGGTCCAAACCTACAGCTTTTGTCCCACTTTAAAAGCATTCTGCTAAAAACAGCGCAGAGAAGCTCTGAAACAAAGTTGAAATACTTTGGGGGTATTTAGTAAACCAAGGCTATAATTGCAGTTTTGTAACTCTTCAGACATCCCAGCTCTGCAAAGATGCATTTTCGTTTCTCCTCTTCCAGACACAGAGATGAGCCAATTCCACTGCCCGTAAGTGCCATCTGTGGCACCATGTTTAATTAGGTGGCAGAGTAGGGACAAAAATGACCAAATGGCCTTTGCTCCAAGCACTCTGTTCCCCTTCTGGAGACATCTGGATATCCACTGTACCCTGCCCTGAATGACTACTCTGGGCTTACTAAGGAGAGAAGTAATGAACAGATGTCTTCTCTTTGGAAATATCATCATTATTGCTTTGCTCCAGAGCAGGCACAACCTGCCCAGCTGCTCCCAGTGCAGGTCCTACAGCACAAATTCCCTTCTTGGAGGATACACAAGCTCAGCCAAACCCCTATCTACTTGCCTTCAAAGCTCTGCTGGAGCACTCTCTAAACTTGAGTTAAGATTTTCCTGAGTTGAGAAGAGTGTGTGGACATAATCTGATCCCTGATCCAAACATGTTTTTGTCTTTTGAACAGCTGTTTATACCTTCCTCATCCCTATCCCAAAGTGCCAAAACACTGCCAGGAAAAGGCTGAGGATATAACTTGTTCGCAATCTAGAAACACCAGAGAAGTCTTAACTTTACCAGAGTAACAAAACCAGCTCTGCAAAACTCAAGATGCTTAAAAAACTTGGCTAAAACCTGAAGAACTGCTCAGCTTTTGAGCAGTATCCGAATTGAACCACAGGGAAAAACTGAGGTTCGTTCATCACTAATTAAGGGCTTAACTGACATTACCAATGCTTAGCATATGTTTCTCCCTATTAGCTTCCAAGAACAACAACAGGCACGCAAGATTATTTTGAGCTGGAGTTGAAATAAGGTGAAACATACCTTAGGCCAACAAAGTTTTCCAGAAGGAAGAAACATTTTGTTTACTCTGAAGTCGATTCTAAGGCACAAAGTGTTTACCCAACTTCAGCAAACACAGCCACAGACCAGCCCCATTTCCAGCAAACTGAAGTCAGCTTTATTATTAATTCTTCATTTCAGCAATTTCAGTTTGCTCATATTAACCTGAGTGGCGATAAACCATATCATATTAATGCCCATGACATTAATGAGCACATATTTTGAAGCTGCAAAGTTTTTTCATGGGTAGCTGTCCAGGATTCTGCTGGTTACAACAGGGCTGATATCTCTTGTGTCTGCATGATGTTTTCTCTAATGCACATAGATACAATATCCAACATACAATATATATTTGTGATGGGAACTACCCACACTGAGCCCTATCAAAGACCTCAAAAATGCTAAAGTGAGGCTCTGTGGAGCACAGAACTTGCTCCATGGGAGAAGTTTAATCCTAAAATGGATTTCTTCCCAAATTATGGTTTCAAACTACACAGTGCTCACTAACATCCTTATCTGCAAGCACATATGGAGTTCCAGAAAACTTGCTATGATGCTTTTACATTTAAAAGTTTATATGGTCAGAGGCTCAGATGTCATTACTCATGAGCAAATAAAATTTCAGAACTGCGAGGCACTATGGAAAATGTCAAAAGCAGTTAATTTCATTTTCATATAAGTTTTTATTCTCATCATTTCATCAACATCATTTAATGTTGTTTGTTATACAGGGGGAAAAAATATCACTTCTATTTTTTAAATGGAACACTCAATTAATAAAGCAGCATATTTATTTATTACATTTTAAAAATCAATCTGGGTCTTACTAAAGCCAGCAGAAAATTCCATTGATTCTACTGGGAAATGGGTCAGGCCTTCAAATATAGGCCAAAAAAACAAGGTTTCCTGCAAATGCAGGATAGGTTATATCACTGAAAGGCCTAAAGTCATCCCATCCCAGCTCTCCTACAAATACTGGGTGGAGGCACAGGAGATTTCTCCCATTTGGCCCTGGATAACTCAGTGCAAGGGGAAGGGCTCACCCTGTGGCTTTTGTAACACATCCCGGATTTGGAACATGCACCTGAACTGAAAGCAAGTTCTAACATTGTCATTTTCTTCAGGGATGAAAATTTTCATCATTGAAAGGTGCTGCTATTTCTTTTGCTATGTCCTGCCACACGACAGTTTAATATTTTGGGGCTGAACTCCTGCCAGCTCTCCCTTCCTACCACCTCTGGTAGCTTTTGCTAGAAAATCAGTTATCACTGGCTTAAATAAACAGCTGGCAGCAGGCAGATTTCCATCCACCGTGAAAAGGTCAGACACATCCCAGACTATTTTTAGTGTGTATTTAGGGCCCATTCAGGCTTGATTTATGCTTTCTTTTAATTCAGAGAGTTAAGAATAGTATAAAGTTGCAGTGCTCTAAAACTCATTAAGGAAACATCTAAAGGGAAAACCTAATGACCTTCCAGTGACCCAAGATTGATTCCAGTATGATTAGCAACAGAAATGAAAATTCATTTTGTTGCAATAAAGGATAGTTACCTTCATCATTATGTTAGAATTTAGTCTTAAACCAATTATATTTTTAAAGCATTGCTAGTGTTTTACGCTGTCAGGTGAAGCAGTTTTATCTATCAAAATCCAAACACAATCTCAGTAATTGGGATGTTCTCAGGCTTTTAAAAGTGCTTTTTGGTGCCTAAGATGTCTTCAGTAAGCCTGACTTCTCAAGAAAGCATGGATCAGCAATTTTCAAAAACAAGACCTTTGCAAAAGTATAAAAATTGTAACTTAGCAGCTACCTTCAAAAATCTAGGTCACCCATTGAACTTAGTGGAAAAATAATCAGGATGCTTGTTCTCTTCAAGCTACCCAAACTGGCTATGAAATTTGATTTCCCTTCTATAGATTGCCAAAGTCAACTGTCTAAGAGATGCTCAGTTTTGATGTTGCTTCTATGAGGAAAGACAACGTGTTAAAAACAGCTGAAGGGGACTCAACCACAAATACATCTCAGCAGAGGCCTTCGTGAGAAGTGCTGTGAAGGGCCATGCAGCATGATTTCAGGGGCTGAGGGGAGAAAAAGAGGGAAAACATGTTTGTGAAAAAGAAGTCCTGCAGCTCATCAGGGCTTAAAAGATCAACTTGGAAACCTCTTTTTCTATTGAGACATAAAGTTTTGATTCTCATCAAACACATTTCAAAGTAATGTAGAACAGGAAAAAAAAAATCTCAGTTGTAGTCTGTAGTGGGGAAGGTGGAGAAAAATTAGGATTCAGATTTATTCCATGAATAGTAACTGTCACACTAAGAATTTAGCAGGCACAAGTGACCATAATGAAGAGAACCAAAGCAGTAATTTACTTCTTCCCCCAGTCATGAATTAGTACTTTTAGCTCTCCCTAAAGATATAAGATAGATAGATAGATAGATAGATAGATAGATAGATAGACAGACAGACAGACAGGAAAGAGTCTTTCACACATCCAGAACAACAAATTCCAACAACCTAAAAATCTGTCACTGGAAACTTCACCTGTCTCCCAGAAACTGTAATTGCTTTCTTAGTATCACTAATGAACGGAATCTCTGTAACCTACATTCAAGCTGTCAAACCTTGCATCCCACTAATAGTCACAAAAACCAACACTATCTCTTTGCTCTGCATAAAACATACACTATTTTCACTAATTAAACTGTGGAATATAGAGGCAAGTTAACTGTCTTTTCATTTCTTAGACATATGTTGCTTTACTTGAAGAAAATATTTTTTAACTGAACAAACTAGATTAACTGTAGAAAAACGACCATGAAAGCAGATTGGTAAATGTATATGATGGAATATAGATAAGATTTTTAAATAAAATAGCATTTCTAGCAATGAACAAAAAGATATTATTTATTAAATTTTGTTTTCCCATATCAACAGAAAGCATAGCTGTACTGCACTCCCATTCTGACAAACATCCTTCTGCCACTGGGATCTTTATGGGTAAATACAAGATGAATTTGGAAAGGTACTTTCTTGCCCATATAAGTTCCAAGAATTCCTCAATATTACCTCTGTGGATTAAGAAAGAAGCTGAAACTTTTTAACTCAGCAAATGAGATGGGGTGGTTTGCCCTTACTCCTTTCAGGAGAGTAATTGTTTGTGCTTGACTTCTCTGTCTTTTCAGTAACACACCATCAGCAGCGTTTGCTCAGTAGCTCCAGGAAATTGGCCTTTGGGTTGAAATCCTGCACAAACTTCATGCACCCACCCCAGTGAGAAACCTTTCATATATTTGTTAGAGTATTTTTTGCACATCTTTAAGAACAACCCACTCAGTACATCCAGAAGGAAAGTCAAGTCAATTGTGTACAGTTTAGCAAAGCTTAGCTTTTCATGAGCTCCTTTCCATCCTGGAATCTGCTGCATGAGAGGTCTGTCCTACAAAAACACTACACAGGTGTAGTGGAATTTCCCTGACACACCCACAGCTCTGTGGCTGTGGTTGTCCTTACAACACTCCCTGAAACTCTCATACACCTTCCCCTGCAGACAACTCAAACTAGGTCACTATCCATGGAGTGAGTCATCGTGCCCAGCTGGAGCATCTGATGCAGCTGGCTGTTCAGGAATCTGCTCACCTCAGATTCTCTACAGAGTCAACAAAGATAAAAAGGCATCTCCTGACAGTGATTCAGAAAAAGACACCAACAAAATGCTCCAAGTCCTTTTCCAGAGGAAAGCAGTGGTTGTCACTCAAATTTCTGGAAAATTATCAGAGCAAAGGAAAAAAATCTGTAACTAAATATTTTAATGCACATCCTTTGATATTGCATTTTGAAGAGCAACATTTTTTGTAATGAAGAAAATCTGTCAAGGAAGCCCAGACACTTATAATATGACCTTTGCAATACCACTTATCTGTAGCATAGATATAGATTATTTAGGCCTTCTCCAGCAGTCTGGTGCTAGAGAAGACCAATGATTTCACTGAGCTGTGGATTAACTCCCACTGGAAGTACTTCGGGAATCAATCAGTGCCCAGCAATCCATCAGAAAACACTTTGAATCATAGCAATGGAAAACAAAAATTACAGATGATCCTTTCAGCTCTCTAATACCAAAAAACAGAAACCCCATGTTAAAATAGCATTTCTACAGCATCAGTGTTAAAGGTTTTCTCAGCAACAAAGATTGCTTACTGAAAATGTTTTAATAGTGCTCATGTGACCCCAACCCTGAACCCCAGCCCTTATGTATTATGCTGCAGATTTCTAGACCTTCATATACTCTTTTTTTCCATTGAACACTTGACCATGCAAGAAATAAACATGCATAGACATGATTCAGGAGAGGACAGTAAACAATTTTCCATGGAATATCTTTTATCACACATTGCAGAAGATGAGAAGTGTGAAGAAGCAAAACTCTGCTCTATTGCATGCTCCACGAAGATTTTCCTTTGCAGGTACCACTAAGTATGTGCCATAGTCATCTGGCTTGAAACATCTTCCCTGGATTTTCAAAAGCCTCAAGTTCCTCAATCTGCAGCTGGGCATTACAGTTGCTCAGTGTATTCTGACTGTTTAAAGCACTCAAAAAAAAGGTGCCTCAAATGGGCTGGTCAGAATACAAGGGAAGTTCAAGCTGCAACCATTGGTTAGTTGGTTCTCTTCTCTGTAAGATGTGGAAAAAACACTCTCTTCTTGTGGAGGGCTATAAAAATAGATGCATTAGTGGCTGTGAAACATCCAGTTAGAGCATCAGAGAAAAACGCTGGAGAAAGATCAGTCATCAGAGCAGGGATGAAGGGAAACCCTGGAGAGCAAACAGAAAACAAAACCCTAAGCAGCCTGTCCCCGGAGAGCCTTTTTTACTCTGTTCATCAAGTACAGCCTGAACAGCACTGCCAAAAGCCAATCTGGCCCAAGCTTTCAGTATAACTCAGCTCTGAGCAGACACCTGACACAAAAACCTTCAGCCCAAACCAGGAAGGTTTGGCAAATTTTTAGCAAAAATTAAGCCCAAGTTCAATAATAGGAAGCATCATGTAAACTCAGCGATAGCTGACACCACCCACTCTGCTTACAACTCTGCCACCTCTCCAGATAAACTGCCAGCTTCCAGCTGCCCACACGGAGATTCATTGAGGCGCCCGGAGGAAAGAACTGCGGTGCTTTGTTCAGGGGAAAGTGTGAAATTTATCATATGCCTTTTATTTTTTGCTTTCCCTTTTCCCCTTACTTCAGACTGACAAGCGCAAATTAAAATTTCACACCCAGCCTCATACAGGGAGCATGAAATTCTGATTTGGAGGATTTAGGTAGATTTCTCCAGGATTACACAGATGGCAGCTGCCCAAGTCAGTGCCACTGGGTCTGTCCTGGCCAGCCTGCCCTGCCCTTGGACAAAACTTGGTGCAAATGTTTAAAGAGGAGGCAATGCAGATGTAGCACTAACATAACTACATCTTTTTATTATTGGTAATAAAAAAATACATTCATGCTGGAAAGCACCCTCAGATCAATCGGATTGAGGCCATACACACTCTATGGAGAAATGTCTGGTTCTCAATGTCACTGCAACAAAGCCACTTACAGGGTAATCACAGATGATTCTCATATCTAAACACCTCAAATTTAATACATTATTAACATGGAACACAGATTTTTTACTGCACCATTTCTAGGACCAAGAAAGGGATTTATTATTTTGGATAAAATATTTTTTAGATGATACCTATCCTTTAAAGCTTATTGACATTTAGGATTTTATTGCAAAGACTGCAGTGAACTGATGAGCAAACCATTTAAAGAAATAAGTTGGCTACATTAGCTAGGAATTTTCTGGCACCACTTCCTATATTTTAGTTAGTATACACCACAGCATAGACATTCAATGAGCTACTTTTCTCTTTGCAGAGAACCACATTCTCCCCATTTTTTGAGATGATCAACTCTAAGTTGTACTGGTAGATATTTAGCGTAATCTAAATAAACTCAATGTCCTTGAAGAGTTCTGGACCATCACCAGTGTTATTGAATGTTAATGACTCCAACTCTTAAAAAGCCTCCATATGACACAGACCTAGGAATCCTACACTTACATTATTAGGGGTTTTGGTCATCATTACATTTGATTAACTCTGAAACCTTATAAATTCAAAGTCCAGATGTGGTGCCATTCTAACACCACACAGCCAAAGCAACTCTGGAAAAGCATCCCTTACAGAAAATAACTACACCCAGCATCAAAACAGCACTGCACGATTAACAGCAGCCTCCACATTTGAACATTACTTTGTCCCAGTTTTGAGTCCATAAAAAACAACTCTGCTCAGTCAGGATGTTTTAATCACTGGGACTTATTTGGGAATACAAACATATGAATAAGAGTCATTCCTCCATCCAACACCACCAAACCACAGCAGAACATGAACTCTGCTCAAGGACACACATTTACTCAGCTGAGGACTCTGCTGCCAAGCTGCCTACCCATTGCTATATTTTTCTTGTTTTAAGGGTGTGGAAATCTTTATTCACTTACAGGCATCCTCCCAGCTTATTGTCCTAGATCACTTACCTTCTGGGTGATAATTATCAGTACAAGCACCAGTGTGGGTACCAGGATAAAGGTGCCTTATCCCAAGCAGAGTTTGTCTTCCCACAGAACTAAGTTACACAACAACACCAGCGAGCTTGTATCATTTTAACTACAGGAGGTTACATTAGTACGATTTCTGTATTTACATAAAGATGAAGAAAAAAATAATGATCTACAGGAACTAAAAAGTACATCTTGATTGAAAGATGGCTGAGACAACCTGATAACAGCTTATATGTCTACAAAACACTGGCACATGGAAGGGAAGGAACTTTTTTTAAGAAGAAAGTGGGGGAGGGTTAGCTACAAAGGATAGATTGTGAAAAATTATTAAACTTAGACCCAAGAAAACATTTCAAAGCAGTGAGATCATTTAGACTACAATGTAGGCTCCAAGTGCAAATTGTTGAATTTCTTCCTCTGGAATTCTGCTAAATGAGTTTGAACAATGCACAGCAGGGAGTGGTGGGTTGGGGGCTCAGGGTGCACCAAAGGACCAAGGAGATCATTTCCGTAGCAGACAGAGGATACTGAGGCTGCTCTACAAGTGACTGCAGAGATCTGGAATATCTGGCTTCTGAATATAAAAGAATGATAAACAACTCACATCCTAACTTCATTTCAATGGTTTTGCTTGCGCTGAGAAATCATCCATCTATGGAAGGCAGTGCGGCACGGGGGAGAGCAGGGTGGGCTGTAAGCACTGCAGAGTGTCCCTCCACAGGGAATCCTGCATTTCTGTGGGTTACACAGAAGTTAAGTACATTTCCTGCCCATTAGGTCAGGGGGAGTAGATATGCAGAATAGAAAGTAACAGCCTCCTAAAGATGAGTAAAATTTGAGAATGCCAGTCAAAAAACAGATTGGAAATATCAAATCAAAACAAGACTTTGATATTGATACAGCAAACCATTATTAAGCACTCAATGCTAGGACAAAAATACAGTCAGCACCAACTGAAAGCAAGGCAAATGGCTTACACCAAATAGTCTGACTAAATGCTTCTCCATCTCATATAGAAAAAGGCTATTATGTATGAATCTGTCTAATCAAGGACTTAGAGCCTTGGTAATAAACCATTTGCACCATATCCTCAACTTTATTTTTTTTCCCCTTCAGCTAATTATACATTACTTGGAAAATTCAAGCTACAGTTCAATCCTGCTTTGAAAAGAAAGGCTATAAAATCAAAATAGGCTCTGATTTTGGCTAAAATTTTTCTGTATTTTTCCAGAAGGGAAAAAAACAAAACAAGAAAGAGAAAAAAATAAGGTATACCTTTGTGGGTGGCCTCTTGCAAAACTGGTAGAAGAAACCCACTGCTTTCCAGTTTCACTTCTATATTCAGAAATGTTTGCATAACTTTTGCATTTGGAAAGGATCTTTCATATTTCAGGGGAAGATGGTTCTATTAAGAAAAAAATTCTTTACCCAATAACAACTTCCTTTTGTTTTCTTCATTCTGAATTTAGCAAAGAAAGCTTCATCTTTTTCAACAACACTATCCAAAACCCAATGAAACTTGATTCTTATCAAACACTATCCTAACAATGCCCTTGCCAAGAGACCAAGGTTTTGACATTATTTTGCTCACCCAGGTTTTCTCCTGCTTCTGCTCTTTATCTTCCCAGAAATTTCACCCAGGTGGAATTAGAGAACACTGGCTTTTTGCCTCACATTTTTAGATGTCCAAATACTTGACCAAGCTACAGGTGTTTTGAACCACTCCTCCAAGGAAAAGTGCTGTCCACGAGGTAACCAGCTCCAGAAGGCTAGTAAATCTGGTGCAGCTGCAAGGTACTGGAACAAATGAGCCACATTTACTCAGTAAATTTGGGACATCCTTCAGCATTGTCCATGTCTAGAGCGTGGAGTGAAATCTCTGGAGCACGTGCAGCAAGCAGGATGTAACTGGTATGTACTGGGGTTACAACATGTAGGTGGACCAGGGCTGCAGGACATGCAGCACACCGAGTCCCAGTCTTGCATATTAAATCCCACACAACTTGGATACAGCAGATTCACTCTGGTCAAAGCACACATAGATCCCTTTTTGGAAAATCCTGACAGAATGATGATCCACAGAGCCTGACAGATTTGTCCAAGTCCTATTAAAAAATCCATCAAAAATCAGGTGACACTGAAGTTTTTCATGCAACTCAATCATTTAGCCATAAGTATACAGACTTCTTGCAAGATACAGCTAAATCAGCAAAGAACAACACTTCAGACAGGAAGGCAGATTGGAAGATTCGAGTATCTTGACACCGCCTAATTAAGCTATGTTGCTTTTCACACCAGCACTGTCAGCAGAAGGTAAAACATATTGCAAGCATACAGTTCTCTGTACAACCAGACACTAAATGGCACTCCTGCCTTGCTTCCTCACTCCTCTCCGTGCCATTCCCCCTTGCCTGCCCACCGTGCTGGCAGGGAAGCATTGCACAGGCCAGGCCCCAGAGCTGCTCCTCCCCAGGGGTCAGGTGAGTTGTGCTCTTGCCCTCACCCCACCCGGGAGCCAAAGGAGCCTGGGGCTGGCAGAGACAGGCACCACATGGCCATGCTCTAACCAAAACTCCAAGGAGTTTTCTCCTTGCAAAGGGCAAGAGCGTGGAGCAAAGGAAGAACCTGCAGCCGTGGTGTGTCTTTAGACCCCTCCGCAAAGGGAGAGCAGATCCCAGATGGATTTCCACAGCAGCCTCCTCTTCCAGCCAGAGGTCAGCACTTCCAAGGGAAGGAAATTCAGCACGAGCTCTTGGCAGTGTTTCTGAAACATCCTGTTAAGCACTTTGTGTTTTAGTTTTTTTAAGAGTCAAATGCGAAATGAAATTAAGTCCAAGGGCTTACACTGTCATTAAAGTGATTGTGAGAAGGAGAAACAAGAGGAGAGTGGCTAATGGGAATACAGAGGTCAGACCAGGAGCTTCAAAGTCTTTAGGTGCCTTATTGATTCTCCCTTCAGATCCTGGAACCAATAAAATTATATTCTTGAGATCCTTTCTGTTAAGGCTGAAGACAGTGATTTCTCCTGAGTATCTGAAGAACTTGAAGCTTTTTTTAAAAACTTGAACTATTTACCTTTATTATGAAGGAAGTGAGAAGAGTGATTGCACGTAACGACTTCTGGAAGAATGTGGAAAGGCCAATAGTGCAGGATGTTTTTGGTGGTAGTGCCCAGGAATGCTTGTTTCTATTGTTTTTAGCTATATCAGAATTAAGAGGTGCTTTGCTTGGAATTAATGGCTATTTTGGGATTTGGGGAGCAAGCTTTTATGTTTCAAGCCAAATTTGCCCATGAATGAGAAATTCTTCTAAATGCTGACACAATACCAAATTCTGCCAACAATTTCACTATAAATTGGGAGAAAGAAAAATGCAGTAAAAGGCCTCGTGCAACATGACATCTTGGCATAACGGGTCAAAATGCTGAGAGGGCATGATGGGCTCCTTGTAAAATGTGGATGACAAGCCTGAAAGATACTAGGATATCTGGGAAACATGGGAATCACCAAGACATCACCTGGAGACCTAAATTAGACCAACTGTTGTTTAAAAAAATAAACAAACAAAAAGTGACAGCTGGGAAAGACAAAAAGAGAGGAACTAGAAGGACAACCAGTAAAAAGAGAGTTGATGAGTCAAAGTTTTAGACTTCTTGCAGCTACACAGTAGAGTTGAAATAATTTTGGTGAACTGAATAAACATACAGAAGCACAGCCCAATGTGAATTCAACCAATTACTGAAATCAGCTGAGAATTTTTCAGAAAATTGGAGAAGAGGGATGAAAAGATACTTCTACATGCACACAAAGCAGTGATTTTTGGAGAGTAGTACGGGAAAAGAAGGCACTATGTATTTCCTGCAAATTGGATTAAAAACAAAGTATGAATGGAATAATGAGATTGAGCACAGTGAAGTGCATATCCAAAGAGAGAGCTGTACAAAGAAAATTCAGAAAATTAGTTAATCAGAAAGCACAAGGAGGAATGGAGGTGCAATTGTCACCAACGGGGTTTAACAAAATTGGACCCCACATCTGAATGCATCTAACAAATGCTGGAGGAAGGTGCACCTGACCAAGTGAGAGAAGAAAGACAGTGCTCATTAAAACAAAAAGGATCAGCACGGAAATCCCATGGCAAATGACTTGGTCACTTATGATCTGGAAGCTTCTTATCTGGTTCATTAATGACAAATTGGCTGAACTGGTTGAAACTAATGATGTGTTTCGTGACATTAGGGAGGATATCGACAAAGCATAAGTGGGGAGGAAAAAAACCCATCTCCTGGTGGCCAAGCTGCTGAAGGGCAGGAAAAGACTCTGCCTGAATTCTGAGCGAATGAGATGAATTTGTATGACATTGTCACAAGCCTTTTTCTGTGTCCTAAGTGGTGAAAGCACATCTTCTGCAACTGGAAAGTAGCACAAAGCACACAACCTCTGCAAGCTCTACAGTGGGAAACTAGGGAAAAATAAATATATTTTCAAAGCAGTTCTGATAACTTTTCATGAACAATGAAAGACGCTGCTGTCTCTCAACAGACATGAAAGGAATGTTAGAGACCAAGCTCCTGTGTAGTGTAGCTTCATTAGGAATACCTGGGTCCATTCCATCATGTCCATCCATACACTCCATCATTAGCAATACACAGGTCATGTTCTCGATGCTCAATTCTTAACACGACTTCAAGTCACAAAATCTCAAAGTAAATCATAAAACCAGAAGGTACAAAATTAATCTAAAAAGAAGCGAAGACATTTTACAACTCAGGCAAATTCAGACATCCAGTTTCCCACAGCCTTGCACTGGGTCTGCCCCCACTAAACTCACTGGGAATTATTCCCTTAAAATCAGTGTGAACAGGATCAAGTGCATGGCTTGGCTGAACCCTACCCACTTGCCAACCAGTAATTTATTATTACAAAGGCATTTCCCAGAAAATGCATTCGTATAAGGTCTGTGAGAATTAGCCATCACATAGCATGCCTTGCCTAGGGGGATTTTAAAAGAGACACTGTAATTTATTTGGTGGGAATACAGTTCCATTTCCCATTGCAAAGACTCCAAGTTCTCCATTAAAAAAACTTTAAAAAACTGGAATTATCTTAAGAAAGAAATGTGGCCTCCTAGCTAAGGGGATTCTTTCTTCCAAAGATTTTTGGAAATGCCTCTGTGTCACTTCAGAGACAATCAGGCTTTCCAGTTGTCTGACCTGAGAGCCACAAGGTCTGTAAATCCTACCAGTGCAATCAATCTGATCTGCTGCAAATCTCCAGAGCTGAGACACACCAGTTTCCTTGCAAGGAACACTCTGCCCTTTGCTGGCACTTTTCTCCAGGGTTTCAGCAGCACAAAAGAACATCTAATTCTCTTCAGGACATCTGGTAAGAGGCTCCCATGTGGAACAGCAGGCAATCCATCATTATGGACTAGTAAACGCCTCCACAGAGATCTAAGGCTTTACTAATTCGGGCTATGTGCCCTTCCCACCCAAATCCCACCACCATCACCAGTGACCATTGGAACAGGAGCACAAAGGGCCACCTCAGGATCCCCAAAGTTGGTTAGCACCTGGAACTAAACCATAATAACAGTTCCTACAACATTTTTGCAATCATCCCACCTCTATTCCACATCCAGCCACAAATACAAACCAGATCCACAGCCAAAAAGTGGCAGAAATTAACCCCTTGGAACTGGTACTTGGTGTTACTCACCGCAACTGGAGTCTTAGACAAAACTTCCATCTAACTTTCAAGCTCCAACTTTCAACCAAAGCCTGTATTTTCTCATCTGCATTTTGTTGCTATGCTGTTGCCTGCACATTTTGCAGTAGACTGATAGATTTTGCCAGTTTTCCAAAAATATTCTGCTTCAGTAATATATGACCTGCAGGTTAATATCTGAAATTCTACAATGAGTTGCCATGGAAATGTCAATAGCATCCATTTCTCTGCACACATTTAATTGGGATATCCTAGAAAAACACCTGGAAATTTAGTAATTATATTCAAGTCACTTTACCATCACTCAAAATCTGATTTTCCCCATCTCTTGTACTTTACTCCACTGAAGTTGGAGCAGCCCTTTTGGGCTTGCCAGGACATTTAATACCCTTAGCTGGAGCCTTTGGGCTGCTTTTTTTTAACCATTTCATTGTTTAACAAATCTCCAGAGGCTCTGCTTAAAGAAAAATAAAGCAAAAAATACTTCAGTTTATCAGTAGAACACAAAGTTAAATGATTTTCAGCCTGCTCTTTAGTCAACACTTTCTTAAGAGGGACTGAGAAAAGGCTACATTGAACCATAGAAAGAACAGCCAGCAAGTCTGTGAACGAGGACTCAAGCAGAGATGCAATCTATGGCTTTAGACAATATATCATTTTAAGCTCAGGCCCCTGAAAGATCTGATTTTCCAACCTCAAGAAATAATTTTTTTGATGTATTGAAGAAAAAAAAAACTGCTTTAAAAGCCACATAACAAACAGTTAAAAGCCCCAAATATCTAGGGTTTGGCATCCCAAGTTTCATTGTGAATAAAATGTAAACGAGAGCTCTGTAAAATGAGATCCAAACTGCTGCCCTGCTCCACAGGGAAAAAGGCATGCACAACTGCAATGTGTTCATTACTATATATAACAGGGTCTCTCTAAAAATGAAAAACCCTAGAAAGAAAGAAACCTGGCATGATGAATGTATACTCTGAGCACTATGATCTAGCAAAGCTCAATCAGACAAACAGGATTGCTGCCCACTCAGCAACAACAGAACACAGCTCATAAGATGTAATTTTCAATGCCTGCTAATTTCATGTATTTTAATAGTCAGGCAAGGGCAGTTTCTCATGTCACTATTTAGGTACTCTTGCTACCAGTCACACCAGTTGCTTTCCCATGAAGTGAGCAGGGTCTGCTGATCTGTGGAACAATGGTGTTTCCAAAATGTCATGAGTTCCCAAATCCAAAGACCCATTCAAAAAACTGCATCACTGAAAACCACACCACTCATTTATTCCTAAAATATTTCATAAAAGTAAAAAAAAAAATAAAAAACATAGAAAAGAAAAATATTCATATTTATTTAAAAGTTTTTTAAAAAGCCCTGCAGCAGCAAGGTGAACTTTCCCTGCTAAGCATGCAAGGTGGTTTTTGAAAGAGGTGCAGGGATGGGTGTTTTGGAGGCAGCTGCTTCAGGCACAAAACACTTTTCAGTGTCTTTCACCATTCACAATCTGCAAACACCTTCAACTACTGCAATACGTCTCCACACGTACCAGAGGAAAACAGATCTTGACAGGCAAACAGACATGGTCACAAAGTGCACAGATACCTGACAAGATTACAAGTTTTAAAAATTCCCACAGGTGGCAGTTCATAGAAACCACCATTAGACTTGTCTTTTCAGGTTACTTTTAGGACTGAGCACGTCTTGTGTGCAACTTGCTCTTTGGGTAAAAGAATCCTTCCTCAAATGTTCTGTAAATAATCACTCCAATGTTTTCAAAGCTGTGACTGTTGAAGAAGTACTAAAATATTAGTGTTACCAGGAAAAAAAAATAACCCATGTCTCTTAAAATTGCCAGTCTAATGACCAAACCCTGCAAAGTGGAGCAGAGCCCAGGGAAATGAATTTTGTTCCAAGGACAACTGTCTGGAGCCCAGCAGCACTAAAGAAGGTGATCCTCAGCACTGTGAGGCTCCTGCAGCAGGACAGCAGTGAGGAACTGTGGAGCTGAAATGCCAAGGACCACTGCTCCCAGCTCCTCCCTTGCACCTGGTCCTGTGGGATTTCTGGCTGCCTTTCCTCACACACCCATCAGGCAACGCTGCAAAAGGCTGCCGAGAAACCTTCCCTGAAGGACTCCCTACCTGTGGAACTGTCAGCTCTGAAGTGGAAATAAAACCCATCCCTAACCCCCTCACCATCCAGATTGTGATTAATAATTTTTCCCCTTGAAAGCAGCGCGCATTGATGGGCAGCTGAGCCGTGCCAGATGGTCCAAGCACACACAGAGAGCTGGAACAAGGAAGCGACTGCACAAAAACTCAGAGATGAAAAGAAGAGCAAAGATGCATTTCAGGCTTTTAATCAAAGAACCTGCTGAAAAATGAAATACACAGTATTTAACCCATTAATGAGCACTGCAGTTCCATGAGCTGAGCAACAACATCATATAGAAAATTAAGAACCTGTTGGTCTGCAGGAGACTTTGGGGATGGGACAAGGGGACACCAGAGCCAGGTGCCACTCTCCAAGGGTCTCTTTCGAGACACGCAGCCAGTGGAGCAAAAGGTCTCCATGGGCATCAACGAAAGCAATGCAGTGATTCAATTGCCTGCCTTGGCTCTGTTGGAACATCCAACACCTTCCAGCTGGTGGCTGCATCCCTTCCAGCCATGAGGCTCAGATAGCAACAGCTGGCAAGAGACTGTGGCCAGTGAGAGAGAGGACTGGGCTGTCATTAGCTTGGTGTTACACTGGTTTAAACCAGACCATGCCTTTGCTCTTATTACAATAGTAAATTTTCAGTAATGAAGTATCAGGATGCAGGTGTGTGCAGGCAGTGTTGCAGGGATCTAGAAAACTTCTCTATAATTACAAATAGCCATTGTTTGGCTTGAAAATACATCATGGTCCAAGCCAGTCCTGCTGACAGACAATTTGTAACCTAATATGCAAATGTTAAGTAAAACAACTCCTGAGGTTTATATTCAAATGAGCAAAGACATTTAAATTCAAACTATTACCAGTAAGCATGTATGTGGGACTTTATGATCTACACAGTTTGGGACAAAATATTTAGAAAAATAATTATAAATCAGCTGTATCACAACCGTTTAGAAAAATCAGAGTTTGTACTCATAGTATGCAGTAACAGTTTCTGTTACTGCTTTATCCCACTTATCGCACTGTTTCAAAAGAGTGTTTCTGCTCTACAGAAAAGCACAAATTTTCAAGAAGAAATTCATTCACTACTGTTACCAAACTGCAGATTCAAAGCAACTATAATCAAAAATGTTGCTGTTTCTCTCCTGAGCTAAGGCACACTTGCATTTTAGAATTTCAGGAAAGCACAGGGAAAAGAAGCCTTGCATTTCCTGAAAAGAAAGTTAGCACTGCTGTTGCTTGTTCTTCAAATGAAAGTTATTTTTACCTAAAAAGTCCAAGCAGCCCCAAGCACTGCTTAAGGAACTCAAAGCACAAAAAAAAAAAAAAAAAAAAAAAAAAAAAAAAAAAAAAAAAAAAAAGGAAGAGTCACAAAATGGTTATGGAAAGTTATTACCCAACACAGGCTTCAGCTATAAATCGAGGCTGGGCAGACCAGGCACCTAATTCATACCAACCACCGGGTTACCACAGGTGTACTGCCCACCTCCTGCAGAGTGTAACACATGCTTGTCTAAAGCATAAACATCCAAGAAGCACTAGCTTCCCAGCTCATCCCTGCACTGGCACACACCAGAGGCAGAATCTAGCCCAGAAAGCTGCATCCTCCTCTCACCCTGTCTACAAAAGGCAGGAGAAATGCTCTGTGTCCTCCATCCTGCCAGTTCACCCAGCAGCAGTGCCTGCCCTGCTAAGCTCCTGCTGTGTCTCACTGACCCACACAGGACTCGTGGTGGCAAGGGAGAGGCAGGACAAGAAGGAGTCCTGGCTATGGGTTTAGGGCAGGGGGAAGAACAGCTTTTAAAGGGAACAGTGCATAATGTAGTGATAAAATATATGATGCATAACTTGCCGTATACACAGTCAGCTAAAGAAACAGCCCTTTAGCTCAGGCAGTGGCTTTTGCTTTGAAGGTGCCCAATGACAACTGCAGCACCAACTGCAGGGCACTGAAAAGTTCTCCTTTAAGCCAGCACTGAGCTCATGAGCAACACAGGGTTGTAGGGATGTGTTTGGTGGCAAAGAGGGATATTAGTGCAGAGAAAAACCAAGCCATTTGTTTCTCATTCTCCAGCTGGGCTCACACCACCATAAATGCAGAGGCTCTTCCAGTGCCCCTTCTGCAAGCACCAAGATACCCGCACCACACAGCACTGCTGCTCTGGCCAGCCCACGAGGAACACACAGCCAAGAACAGTCAGAACCAGCTGGATACATTTTTAATCCTTGGACCACTTCACAGGGCCTCACATGTGGCTCTCCTGTTGTGAGAAATGATAGAAATGTAGATGTTTGAAGGATATCCATCCCTCTTGCAGTTTTGGGCTTACCCATCGCTTTCACTTGATAATGTCTTTCAGCCTCATCAAACCATTGCATGATCATTATCATGGACAGCAGACGAAATTTATGCCACTTTTTGTCAGAAAACATTTTAAATTGAAAATGCTTATCAGCATTTTCTACTAGAGCTGATTTTAGTGATGCCTACCAGATGCTATTTCATGTATTTTTATTAAACACAGAGTTTGAAGCCCATGGTACGAAACAGCAAACACTACATGCTACCCATATTTTTGAATTCTCACTTTCAGAATCCGTTTCCTAAACAGAGATATGGGTTGAAGAACACTTTCAGTTTGTCAGGACAGAATATTAAGGTCTTTCTGCGAACAAGTTTCTCCCTCTTTGAGCCTGGCAGGACCCGCTGGATCCTCGCCATGCACTGTTTTTCTCAGCAGGTTGGACAACATGAACACAGCTTGTAAATAAACAAACCCCAACAGGATGACACTTAACAGAAAAACACACCAGTAAATGTGAAATTGCAAAAACCTTGTGGGTGTGCACATACATTTTCATAAGCCAAACCTCCCCACACGCCTGTGGGCGGCTGCACACCCTCACACATGAGAGCTCTCGCTGGGGCTCTGGAGGCAAACTCTGACTTCCCAACTGCTGCTCCAGTGAACTCTGCCCTTCCACGGGGCTCTTACCAGCAAGACACAGGGTCAGCTTGCAGTGAAAACAAGGTTTATGTTACCCTTGTCCAAAAGGCAAATATTTTCTTCTCTCTTTCCTCCCAGGAGACTGAGAGGCTAAATTCGTTAAGGATTGTGAGATCAATGGATATTAGAAGGAAGAATAAAAAGGAACTTTAATGAAATCTGCTGAAAATGTTTTGTCTTTATAAACAAGTGTTGACTAAATGTAAACAGAGACAAGTGATTAATCAACCTCAGTTTCACACACCCCCAAAGCTGAATTAATTGATAGAAGGATGTAAAAAGTAAAATGAGTGCTTTCTCTGTATTTTCATCAGAGCTGATCACAAAAGTTTTGCAGGAGTATTCATATGAGAACTGGAAACTTGTTTTATAGACCAGTATCAGCTTTATTATCATTTTGTTTTATTTAGCAACATTTGGTTATACTCAACTCCAGCTGTAAGCTGTTCACAGCAATCATTTTGGAAAGCCTTACAGAGTTTGGATTTAGCAGAGAAGCTAAAATGAACTCATCAGTTGAGAATTAAATTAATTTTATTTTCACATTAGCTGTCAATACAGGCAAATCAGTGATATTTAAACAAGTACAAATAATTAAGTAGTCCACCCTTAATTGATGCATATCTGAATGGAAGTAACTTGCTCCAATAACTTGCCTCATAACCACAACAGAAACCAATTCAGAGCGAAAAAAAAATGTTTAGCCTAAGGTACATATCTGAATCCCACTGAAATCAATTTAAGTATCTACTCAAAGCTGAGCCTGCACTGAAGTGTTTCCTCACAGTCTACATGGATCTCAAGCTGCCTAATGAGAAAGGCAGGGACAAATACAGAAATGGAGCTCCTTCACATGCTATTATTATGTCCCTGTATTCCAGGAAGATAATAATAGTTTTGCAACAGTTTATTACAGTTTAGTGGGATGTGTGGGAGAGGGAGATGACAGCTCACTGCTGGACCAGGTAGCAGCTTTGCTCCAGCTCCAGGCCACCCCACCAATTTTTACCTCTGTCCAATAGGATTGATGTTCCCAGTGAAACAAAATGGTGCTGCAGCAACTACAGATTTGATATCATGAAGAAATAATAATGAGAAACTATTTAATGAACGTTCAATCGTTCTGGAAGTGATTTAGAGCACCTGGAAAAAGGAGATGTTTAATTAAAAGAAAAATCCTTTGAAGATGCAATATACTTCCCAAAGCACTCTGGAATTCAAAAAAGCCTACTGCAAAGGTAGCCCACACAGCTTTGCTGTGGTCCTGATATGCATATTCCTCACCACGCATCTTTAGTTACATGAGCACGTCCCCCATCAAAAAGAAATGGAGCAAAATTACTGATATTAAGAAAAAAATTCAATTAATTTCATAATCATTTATTTCCAGGCAAAATGAAACTGACTACCCCAGAAGCACTGGGAGGGTTGACTGACACCATTCTGTAGCCCAACTAAGGCCACCCACTGAGGAAGTCCATGGCAGAAAACTCCACCAGCTCTGGAGAAAAAGAGGCTATTCCTTGCTTTTCCCATCAAGTACATTTAAGAGCATTGTTCATTAGCCTTCACCTATCATCCCACATGATTTACTGCACTGTTATAAAAGTAGAAACCTTTAGATTTTTTCCCCAAAATTACTGCAAGGATCTCATTTGCCTGTGCTAGCAAAGAGCTACCTCATCAGCTGGGAGATGGCTGGGAAAGGTGACATCCCATGGCCTAAGACCACTCACTCTCTGAGCCTTGTTTTTACCATGAAGCATAACCTTGCTTCTGGAATCAAAAGGTGATTTGCAGCTGAATTCTCAGTCTTCCTCTTCCCAGAAATACCCATGAATCCGCAATGTGGAATTCAGAGAAAACCCAAGACAGGAGAGAAAGACAGATGTATTTATCATGCACAGATGATGTAGGAAGGAGACAAAAAATATTGTCATCAGAGCCTTACTGACTGCAAAATAAGGGAACAGTAATTAATCAGCTAGAGCGCAGGCTGGGAGGAAATATTGATTGGATTTGGAGAAACTTCACTTTCCTTCCCCTGCAAAGGTAACCAGGAAAGTTTGTGTAAATTAGAATGGCAGCCAGCCAGCCAGAAGCCAACCTGAGTCGTCTCAGGCAATCCAGAAAAATATACACCAGATGCTCGTTGGTTTCTAAAGAGTAATTTAAATACATTAGTAAATCAATGGCATTGACAGTTTGATGGACTATGATGGAGGAGTCTTCCTCTGAAATATCATCTCCAAAACCTGCAAAGCTTTGGCAAGTGAGTTGTTACAACTTTATCATATTTTTAACTTTTATCTTTTCAAAAAACTTCTATTGTGGGGTTGTTTTGGCTTAAGTTTGCATGCATTTCTCTCCTGCTGAATTGGTCCCTAACTTTTCAGGGTTCCTAAATGCCAAGGAGTGTTATCCTTTTGCATCGTGGAGGGCCAGGGTATGCCAGTGACAGGACTGAGGATCAGCTCTGCTCTGATGAGGTTTGGGTCTGTCAGGAAGAAGCTGGCTACCACTATTGAGTAGAAGCAGCAAATTATTTCTATCTTTTTACATGACTGGCATGTGCTTATGTGCTGGGACATTAGAACACCTCAATGTAAAAAAAAGGAAGAAGCTGAAAAATTTGAAAAAAAAAAAAAATTATGGGGTTTGCCCCAGGAAGTACATCACGGGGTCACATTAAATGATCACATCATTCAGCACCGAGGCACAACCTCTCTGCAAGTCTGACCTCCAGCAATCCCAAGTATTGCCATGGCAAGGGGGTGCAAGTCTCCAGCAGAGGCTGTGGGTTTTTGTCCTCCCTGTCAGCCCAGAGCTATTCATGATGGGACTTGTGTCAGACTGCGTTTGGCCATTCCAAGGGATTTAATTGGCACTTACAGAAACAACAGCTTTCTGGTTAAAGCATATTTGGGGAGTTACCTTACTGTCTTCATCAGCAATAAACTGTTCTTGGCTAAGGTCATCTTTCATCTGCACAGTAAATAAAACTGTCACTAAAGCTGAGTTTCTGTTTCTCATCAATCAAGCAATACAATAAAACTCAGAGCACTGTATTTAAACAACGATTTTTAGAGGAAAGGCAAACCTTCGGGAAGTTTTAGTATCATCATTTCCTCTCAGCTGATCAACATAACAGACACTGTAATTTAGCTGGGGAAATGTGATATTAAAGCTTACTAGCCTGATAACCACATTGCCTTTAGACGCAAAAATTAAGCTGGCTTTCCAGGCCTCATCATAACCATTAAGTAAATACTTGCCATCTCTTCAGTTAACATCCAAAGAACATTTAAGCAAAAACCCAGCAGTCTCAAGAAAAAACAACCTGCTCCAGCTTATCTATTTAATTCCATTTCTATTATGTAGGTAGTTTTACTGCTATCAAGAAACATTTCTCATGTTTGTAAGAAGGAATTCAACTGGAAACATTAAAATATGTTCAACATGCTGCTTATTTTTATCTAGAGGAAGATAAATTATTATACGTATGCAAGCACTAAAAGCAGTTGCCAGAGAAAATAGGATTTATTCTCACCACACCTGCAATATTTCAGCCACTACATGAAAATATTTCTTTCTGAAACAATTAGACTAATTTGTAGTGAGATCACACAGACTTTCACAGTACTACTCTGCTGAAGGTTATTACTTGCCTAAAATATTATGCTTACATTTTTCCAGTACATTAACAAAAAGCATTGTTTCTGTGAGGGGAAGACCAGGCAGAAATATTACACCCCATACTCTGTGATTCTCCCGAACTCCAGATAATCCCACACCAGTCAAAACAAATGATTCAGGTTGCCAAAACAAGTAGTTACATTTCCCAATCTTCTGATAACGTTTTACGTAAATGCAGAAGCAAACTTGGCACAATCTGAAATCAGGGCAGGGCAGATCTCTCCCAGCACATTCCACTGCTCAAAACCCAGCACGTCAGCAGAGCCTTCTTAACACAAGATGCACACCTTGATCTCTGCAGGGCTTAGGAGGTTGTAGGGTTTGTTCATTTGTTTATAATTTTTAGACAGATGGAATAAAATCTAAAGTGCCTTATTATAGTATAAATGGGTGCATGGAAAATGCTAGAAAAACCCTGCTGTCAGGTCCACTTCACTGCATCTGTTGACATAATCTAGAATTTCCATGGAGCAGAAAATGCAATTTTTTGGGGTTTTTGGGTTGGTGTTTTGTTTTTTTTTTTTTTGAATTCACACTCCCAAGCAGTCAATGGATCTTCCATTAATCTTAGCCGTCTTTCAGGGAGTTCAGCTGCCCACCAGCCTCAGGGACCTCTGCCCCCCTGTCCTGCAGCCCTGTGTTGGAGCTCTCTGCCTGGGCAGCCATGGGGGATGCACATTGTCTTGGGGTATCGAGTTCTTCAACAAGCCACCCTCCAAAATAACTGCATTTATAGTAAATCCCAAACTCTTGTGCCATGTGAGGTCCAGCGTGGCCACTGCCCACTGCAGACCCAAGACCTTGAAATGGTGACTGACCCTCTCAACTTCAAGTTCATGGAGTTTTCAATTCCTTCACCTCCTGTTTCACTGAGGAGAGAACATCTTGTCCTATTTCTCATGAAAAGAGTGCCAGAGATAGGAATATTTATAAGGAATTTGTATCTATCTATCCAAACCAAAACATTCAAAAATAATGACTCACAATCCCCTCCCAAATCATGGGATTAAATTAACATATCATGGGATTTTGAAAGATGGTGTTTTAAAAAGTATGGAATACATAAAGTTTGTGTCACGCATTACCTTAAAATATTTACACAGCCAGAAACTACAAATTTTTATCAGCAGTTAAAAGAACCAGAAGCTCACCTAGGGGAAAAAAATCATCACATATTCATAAGATTCCTGGAGGCTGGACCTTTAAAAATAGTCCAAGTGTTACAATTCATCACATGTAAATTTATGGGATTTGGCAACAATGCAGTTGTCTCCAGGGATGTTGGAAAGAGGGGGAGTGCTCTTGGTTAACCTTTTTTTTTTTTTTTAATAGATACAGCATGCTGAAAGTGCCCTACTAAGTATTTCCTAACTCAGCCCATCGATCAGTTTAGAGCACTATGCAAACACACAGCAGAGTGTGCTTACCAATGCCAAATCACTAAATATTTTGGTGCTTGTTAACCAAAACTCAATGCGTTCTGGAAAAAGACCAAGTGGAAAATAAAATTACAATTTCTGAAAGCACATCCTGTCTATACCTTTTGCCTAGAGCAATCAGAGGTGGGAAGCTAGGTTTAATAAAAAGTAGAGAACAAATCATTTTCAAGTGGTTGTTCACTTTTTTTGTTAAAGGCAAAGACAATTACATGGAAAAAAAATCCCCTCTACTGTAGTTTTTATTTTTACTGATTTTTGGTAACAGTGGGAGTTTTTTCCAAAATAAAAACTAATCTTTAATCGAGTTTACATATCAAAAAGTGAGGGGGTTGAAGGCAAGATTACTACCCTTAGCATTTTTCCCTTAAAGATCTGAAATATCACAACCATTCCTACCTATGCCCACCACCTGCTGTCCCAGGCAGACAAGGTCACTGCTGCATCTCAGCCCAGCCTGCACGAGTCCAGCCTCCCTTTTGCTTTTCAATCCCACAGTGCTGGCTGGTGGCTGTGATCACTTTGTGCCTTTTTACCAATGCTTACAAACTCCAGCCCTGACACCGGTGAGGTGACAGACACCCGGTCTGGTGGCATCAGACACGGCATGTGGCTTTGCTGCCAGGTACAGGCTGCATCTCAGACGCTGCTGTCAGAGCCGCTGGAAGCAGGTAGCAGGTGCCAGTAACTGAAGATGATCTACAGTTTGTGCTTTTGTGTGTACCAGACTCCTACTCCTGAGGAATATTTACCATCCAAAACCAAAAATACTGCCATAAGGTGTGAACAACATCAAGTCTCTTTTGTTTAAGAGGAAACACAGTGAGCGGCTGGTATTTTCCAACATGCAATAATTTTATAAACATCTACTAATAGAGCAACTTCTGTCATACCTACCATCCAATCCTTCTGGGATTGTGACACTCCGACTCCTGCAATACCCAGCTCTGTTACACAGTGAGTACAAAGGCAACCAGAGGAACCCAGCAAAGCACTGTGTCAGTCACAAAATTCATGGGTCATTCCCAAAGTGGAGAAAAAAAGTTGGTTGAATGCTATTGCTTGCTTTCTTTTTAATCCTTGTTCCAACCTGAACACTGAAATTTATATTGTTCACATGGTCCTAATTTCAGTGCCTCACCCCTGTAGCTCTCTGTTCCTTCCTTCCTATACTTGAAACCCCATTATACTGAAATAAGATAATACTAGGGTATGAATGACATATAACTCTGCAGTTTGGTACACACATTTGGAACAAAAATGTAGCTATTTTGTTGTTTCCACTCAAATGACCCAGTTAATTTCAGTGTTAACATCAGCTGTCAAAACATCCACTTAGCAGATTTGCATCCCTTATTTATTCAGGAAAAAAAGGTGCAATAACCAAGCAGTTATCAGAGAAATAGAAAACACTACACAGAATGGGTGTTTATGTTTAATTCTTGTTATTCCATCACTGTCTATCACATACTTAGTATGTTAAATTCCACACTTGGCAACACATAAATAAATCGAGAAAGTTTTTGTTCATACAGAAGGTACCATTATTTTCCTTTTGGGACTAATTCAGTCCAGTGAAGACACTGTTAATGAAGTCCATGTACCATGTATTTGGTGTCCTTGTTGCAGCCTTCCAACATGGCACTGCCGCCTCTCCCAACAGGCACTGCTGTGTCACCCATCCTCCCCTTCCTCTGCTCTGACCCAGGGCTCGGGGAGACACACGACTTTATGTTGGGCATCTCTGGAGCCAGGGAAACTCTGCAAAGCAAAGACAGTGCCACCATCCCAGAGATGGTTTTGGCTGCTGCGATGTTTGCTTCGCCCACACAAAGCATTCAACTCCTTCTCTGCTTTTCCCTCCTTGCAGGGGGAAGAACACATTGCCACTTTGAAGGATAAAAAAGCCAGAAGCAGCAGATCACATTGGCTACACGCCTTCAGCTACACTTTATCCCACAGCCTGCCTTACCTGTGTACACAGTATCCACGTTCTCAATAGGAAACTGCTTCTTGGCAGCTGCTCTGCGATACACCACGTGTGTTCTGCCTCCTCCCTCTTCCTCCTCCTGGGCCCCCATCTCCAGGGGTTCGATGAAGAACTCGTCCTTGTCCGTGCGAATCATGCCAGCCTGCAGCGACAGGGCAGAGATTGAACACTTTGCATTACTGCACATACAGCAGAGGCTGGGAGTAAACAGTTACAATATGCTTAAGCACACTTTAGTGCTCTCTAGAGAGCAATTAGGATGCAGAGAGGAAACCAGGTGAATTCTTTATTAGAGCAAAACGAAGCATCATTTTCCCAACTTGACAAGAAAGGACAAAAGGTACAACCCTGAACGAAAAGGACTTCTCCTTGAGCCACGTGAGCCAAGTACAGGTCTAAGAATCTGTCTAGGAAATAACCCTTTCCATTAAAAAACAACTAAAATAAAAGTTACTATGACCTTAGCTATCCATCAGGCCCAGACCACTCAAGTGTTTACTATATCTGTTGAATCAAGGATCAGATCAATGCCATAAGCTGGTCCTGATGTGCAGTTCAACAGCCAAAAGATGTAGAGTCAGCCTTTCTGTTCAGAGAAGCAAGATAGAAAAATACTGCATCTTACATTCAGGCAGCTAAGCTCTGTGATGATTAGCCTGAACTAGTTTGAGTGTCAGTAGTGCATTGCCAAAAAACCCCAAACTTATTCAGACCAGACCAGATACCCTGGTACGAAAAAAGAAATTTGCACTTCTACAGAGCACCTCAAAGGAACCCTCACCCAAGCAATTCTCATTGTGTTCAGGGGAAACCCTCACAAAGACTGAAAACTTTAAAAAAGAAAAGGACTTTTCATCATCTTTATCCAGGTGAAACAACTTGGGCACTTGGATCACTGGGGCTTGTCTCCTCTAGCAGCCCTGCCCAACTGCAGGAGGTCACAGCAGCCAAGAGCTGCTTGCAGAGATGGTTGGCTTGAATCAATTTTTTCTGCATGTTAGCACATCTGTGTTTGAGAACTTCAGCTAGTAAACTCCCAGCTTGCAGACAGAAAGTCTTACTATTAACACAAATGAACTTGTTCCAGATCCAACCTTCAGAAGTTCCTTCATCAAGCTCTTCTCCACTCTGCCCAGTGATGATCCTGGAGACACTGCAGTTTCAAACTTGACACTGTGACACTCTCCATCTTGCTATCTGAGCTCCTGGGAGCCTAAATCCCCTGTTCAGTGAAGCCCTATCTCAAGCTTCCAGGGGGACAGGTTTGGCTCCCTTGAACCCAGTATCTCCACTTGAAACGAGTACATCTAAACACACTTATCATATTCCAGCACTAAAGTTCTCATATAACACATATTTTTCTTCTACAAGCAGCAAACTACATTCCTACTGCTATAAATACAGTATGTTCACTGGTTCCCTCCTTGGAAAAATGTCAGGTTCATTTGTCATGTCTTAACTTACATTAGGCAAGATTTCCAGTCCCAGAATTCATATATATAATGTATACAAAAACAGATTGAAGAGGAAGGATTAAAGAAGCAAAATTATATGGAAGCAATTTAAACTGATGCCATCCTGCCTGTATAGAGGAAACTGAATTTGAAATCATGTCCTGTTTCTTCTTATCTAATTTAGATTCTACATCAGACACAGAAAAGGTGAGACAGGCTCAGCAGCTCAAGGAGGCCAAGCAACCAAGAAAATAAGAGCTGAACCCAGACAGCAACTGATCTTTTACTGTAAAGTGGATACATGAAAAATTCAGACTTGATGTTACTCTCCTTTTAATATTATTCTAATTGCATTACAAACATACTTCTTCTATATATTAAATATTATATCCAGAAATTTGGAAATCTTTTTATGATAAATTCACAACTAAACATCAAGAAGGAACAAGCATTTGCAAGTTCAACAGCACAGGGTATGATGCACATTTCATGTGTACACCCAGGAGAAGTGCACTGAGAGCTTGACTGTCGTGTGAAAAATATCTTATTTTGGTTTTCGCAAGTGAAAAAAAAGCCATGGTTGTGCACATGTTCTTATGTATTTTCAGATTCATTAAACCTAATAATAACTAAGAAGCTAATGCCGGACCTTAGTTTGGAATGTAGACCATAATTCAGGATACAGAGAGAAATGCTGGTGTACACTCTGTGCAGCAGGGAGTACTGACGGGAGTTTGGAGGAATTTAGATCTTCTAAGAAAATTAACATATAAGCAACTTCTGCAATCAGTAGTTGAACTGATTGGACAGAAAAACAACTGTTATAGGTGAACTTTAGCTTCTGGGGCATGGTGGCCTTTTGCAAATGAAAACAATCAGAGAGAATTCTCCTCCTTGAGAAGATGAAGGTGGCACCCTGGGACAGGCTGTAAGACTAAACAGAAAGAGATATTTGAATGCTGGATCCCAAGACATAAAACAGTGCTTAAACATTGACTTTTCCTGCAGAGCACAGTGCCTGGCACTGGCCCTTTTGCGTGCAGGGCAATTCACGTAGCACTGGAATCTGCTGAAGAGCAGGACATCATCAGATGCTCTCATTCCACACTCTGCTTCTTGGATGGACATGACACCACTCTGTACATCCCCATGGCAGCATCCTCCCTAATTCTGTTGGGGTGTGGAAAGGAAGGAATTTAACCTTCAAACATAGAATCATAGAATCTCCTGAGCTGGAAGGGCCCCCAAGGACCATCAAAACCCAACTCCTGGCCCTGCAAGGCTGAATATTCCTTTTCTCATTTTAATCTTGGACTACACTGGAATTTCTCTTTTTCTTTAGTGCTGAGAAACACATCAATTATTTTTGATCAGAATTATTAGGAAAGAATGTGTGTTTGAGCTGTATATTTTTATATATTGCATGTCCTACACAGTGCTTGATTTAGCCAACATATTGTCATGAAATAAAATAAGAAAGAATGGCTGTTTCAGACTTTAAGAAGTCATTTAGGTGGCAATGCAGAGTTCCTACAGCAATCCACAGCTCAAGTCATCTGCCTAATAATATAACCACAGCTATAAATGATTCATTAAGAAATATGTGGGGCTCCTGAAAGTCTCCACCACACACTTCCTTACTGCTTTGAGTAAGACATTTAACCTCTTTACTTCCATTTCTCCACCTCTGAACCAGCATAACAACAGTCTTGCAGGATAATTACAAGGCCTGATTTGGGGGTTTTTTTGGTCAAATGCTTTGAACACGAAAAGCTCAAGACGAATTGCCTAATGTCTTTTTTCTGATAGCACTCAGAACACCCTCAAAAAGCCACCATGAAAGGGAGGTTGCTTTTAGTCATCAACCCAACACCAGTGTTGTGCACGGCCAAGCAAGCAATGGGGCAGCAAACAAGACAAGAGGGGTTTGCTCACATCCTGCACCTTCACCCTTCATCTGTCCTGTTCTTATCCACAGCTGCCATCAGCCCTGCCCAGCCTGTCATGCCAAGACAACTCTCAGACAACCACCAAGTTTGTGATGACAACAGAGAGCACTGAAGTCGCTCTCTGGATGACTAAAACAGAAATGCTGTATTGTTTGAGCATACCTGTGCCTTCCCTTGGACTGGAAAGGCTTCCAGAAATTCTTGGACAGTCATCATCTGGACATTTACTCCACAAGATGTGAAAACAGATATCGGCCTTTCAATTACCAGTTTCCCCAAAAGTTCTGAACAGAATCACATCAGGTGCTTTCGCAAACTAAAAGCTTTAAAGTACCTACTAGCAGTAGTGTTTTTCTACCCTCTTCTGCTTGCCACCCATCCCAGGAATGTAGTACCTCCAGGCATTATGGATTAGAAGTGCTCGCCCTACATTACTACCCTGCAACCATATACACATCGTCCAATTCAGAACCAGGCATAGAATTGGGCATCTCCATGGAAAGGAAGTCCAATTCTGGAAAAAAACACTAAGCTCTTACCTCTTCCCCTCCTCTTCTGGGACCTTTAACATGAAACTAAGCTGAATATGGGAATATTGATGGCAGCAGTGACTGTGTCCTGTGACTAATGAAAATATAAATTACTAGAAAAAGTATTTGCCTTTGAAATGCACCAAATTGTAGCAAAGAGCCTACAATATCCCACTTTTTCCCAAACTGGGACATCCCCAGGCCTGCCTTCCAAGGGCTTTTAGATCCCAGCTGCAAATTACTCAAGTCAAGCACTGCTTGGCACTCATTAATATGCATTAAAGACTAGAGCAGAAAACACTTAATCAAAAGGAAACGGCAGTTCAGAGCATCAAAACCTCTGCTAAGGTTAGCAAGGCAGTTATTTAGAAGTGAAAGCCACACAGGAGAAAATTCACAAGGAAGACTGAGAGTGACTGTCCTGCCCAATTATGACACAAATTATGCAGATAAGCCACAAATGAGTCCATTGCATCGCACAGAGTTGGGGTCCAGAGGTCCACGAATCTATTTTGAGGGTAACAGGTCTCCTGTGCCTCCCTGGAGACCACCTCCCACAGCTTTCAAGGACCACAGGATGTACATATTCTGGCAATGGCTGCAGCCACATGGGCTTTCTGCCCAGGTTAAGGACACTAATCCCATCCCAAGCGATGGAGATCTCCTCTCCAGCCCAGGAGACCTGCCAGCGCTTTGCCACCACCATCACAGAGCTCAGCTGAACAGCAGGTTTCTTCTCCCATCCCCTCAAAATCCCCAGCCCCTCTTTGCATTTCTAAGGACATTCTTCAGAAGCCTAATTTGACAGAAAAACTCCCTGGCATATTTAGATCTACAGAAAACTCCAGGTTTTGGAGCATTAGCTCCTGTGGATAATTAAATGTCTCTCTGGCTCTGCACTTGGTGAGCAACTTAATTGTCTCCTCATTGCCATTCACATCACAGCTCCCTGTGCTGGGCTGTAATGAAGTAACCCATCCAGAGGCTGCTTCAGGACTCCAGAGCCTCAGCCCATCCTGCAACCGCAAGTTTAATTAATGTTCATTTTCTTCCTCATCAGTACAGCTTTACAAAGTTTCTCATTGCCATATAAAGGCAGATTTATGTCCCAATCTCTGAGCACATGATAGAGTTAGGATGATAAAATTAAATGTGAACAAACCTGAAATTAATATTTAAAAATATCCACGTCTGGTTAATTAATTACATCAGTAACCTACAAAAACAATGTTTCAGAAACTCTTAGGGATAGCATTTTTGTAAAGAGAGAAAGCTCTAATTTTTTTTAGTATTTCATTCTGAAAGAGGTAACTAGCCAAATTACATACCTGTGCATGAACAAATCCTAAATACAGTCTTGAAATACAGAGTATTTTCTTGAGAGAAACATGAGGTACAAACTATCTGATATTTACCCTCAGTTCCTGGGTTATGAGCTTGCACTCCCTGCAATGCCACTGAACACTCCAGATGGGATCTGGGAATATGGGATTCTCCCAACAATCAATTCACAGAGAATCTGAGAGAGACTTGCATTTAAATGTAGAGCTGCCAAAAATACTCTGTAGATCACTTGAAAGGGAAAATATTTATATTTTCAGGACAAGATATTGACAAAGTCCTATTCCATGTCTATATCAACATGTCTGGACCCTACATACACAACTGCTCTACATTTGACCAAAGGGGCTAGCAGAACAGAGAATTTGCAAGCAAATCCCACGTTACTTTCATGATCTTTCTCTAGATCTTAGAGCAACAGGACCACGCTTTTTCCAAAGAACATGTTTTTCCCAACATGAAAGCCAAGCACAGAAATACTCTTTGCTCAATTTCATTGGAATAGACCTGATGCACCAGGAGCTCCAATGACTGCAACAAGTTCACCCAGGAAGTCTGTGGCAGAGCTAAGGACATGACACAGACCTTCCAAACCCATCCCAGCCCAAGTGGGATCTCTCAACATTTTCCCTCCTGCAACGTGTTCATTCCCAATCACACAGTACATTGATTGAGGAACAGATGCATTTGGAATTTTACTTCCATTCAGTTTAATTCATGTAGATAACAATGCAAAAAAAAAAACCCCAAACCTTCTTATGTCATATTTGCATTTGATTCTTTGAGAACATGCCTTCAACTACTGAAGCATTGCAGAGGAAGAATTGTGCAGTGCTGCGAATTCATCTTCCTTTACAGTGAAAGGAGGCACTGAAGGAATTGTGGCAAATATTTAAAATATACTGGCACTTACTGTGCTGAGTGCTGCTGCTCTCAATCTGCACTGATCTATTCAGGCCCAGGCTGGATGGGGAAGAAAGTTTTTGACTGATCATATATATATTTGTTACTCTTAGCATTTTTCAGCTTTTTTTTTTTTCCCAGTTGGTTTTCAGTTAAGTCATTATTTTCATATATCCTCAAAAAAATTAAGGGGGTGAATAATTATGGATACACATAGGAACTACACAGTCAGACTGACAGAGAGGCAGAGACTTCTGGGTCACCCAAAGGAGGCTGTGTGCTCCTTAGGGCCCCCATTTATCCTCTGCATGGGGATAAGGTCACATTTTTACTGCACTTTGAGATCTACTAATGAATAGCACCATACAGGAGCTATTGCTACTAGGAGCATGCCTGCTTTCATGGCAGGCTGCTTCCCACAGTCCTTGTTGCTCAAGGGAGGATGGGTATCCATCCACTCATGCATCTACGGATTTCCACTGCTACCAAAACTAAAATTTTGTCCCCAGAGCCCAGCTTAGTCACTACACAATTGCAGGTGTGATTGATAACAGCAGGGGAACAAATCTGAAGTTAAGAGAGTCGCATTAGTTTATAGCAGATGGCAATCTGGACCCAAATCTTGCAGTTGTAGAGTATAATTCATTTTAGAAACTCAAAAGGTTTTTCTGTGGTTTGTAAGAGACACAATAGTGAGACAGACTGTGTCTCATTCTCAGTGAGCCATCGAGAAAACAGACACAATTAAAGTGATTTCACATAGCAATGCCAGCAGATTTCAAGACAAGGGTCCTGGCCAAAGTGCTTGGCTTTCACCAGTGAACAATGCTAAAAACATTGCTCCCAACTTTTCTGCCTTTACAAGAAAATTACCAAATTCTCACCTCTGTCACTCAGCGCCTGCCCAAGGCCAGCAGCAGCAGCAGAACAGAGCACAACCCCAAGCACTTCCCTCCAGTAAATCTCCTGCCTCGGTCCCACACAGTCTGCCTCATCCCAGCAGCCAGTCAACTATGAATCCTCAAATATCCCAAGAGACACATCTCATTTTCAACAAGTTCAGGTAATATACAAACCCACAACTCTCTGTATTTGCCATAGATACTCTTTTTGCAGAGCAGAGCCTGCAAAAGTACAATAGAGGCTCTGAAGCAGGCAAATTCAGAGATCTCCCCTGCAGCTGCTATATAGGAAATAGCTTGGCGCCTTTGCCAGGTTGGCTTTTGGGCACCTCCACAACCACCATCAGGAGCCTCATCTCCAATGAGTCCAACTGCAAAAGTGTTACCTTTGTGTAGTTTTCCAGAGACAAGCAGCTCCTTTAGCTAAAATAATGCATAAGCAAGAACATTTTGGAAATTCTCTAGGCTTGATGTCCACAGGTATGTGTAATTCCAAGTGGGAAAGAGGTGAGTTATTAAATAGCTGTTAAGAATGAAAATGATAAATGTGGCAGATCTTGCAGACTCAGGGGATTGTAAACTTGATTGCTGCTGTTGCAAGCAGGGAATAGTAATTGCCGTGCCCTGAAACAGAGTTTCTCAACTTTAATCTTTCCAGAGGAAAAGCATGAATATCAAATCCATGAATTTGCTAACAGCAAGATCCGAAAAGATTAACTTTCCCAATTTTGACACACAGAACCATTTGAAATAAAGCATTTCTGAGGACACTTTGACAAAACACATAGCTGAGTCCTACCCTCAGCAATAAAACTTAATTGACATTCTGCAAGAAAACAAATCAAGTCCAACTGGAAAGCTCTTCAGCTCAAACTCTCACAAAATGGGACAGTTGCTACACAAGTTTCTTTTCAAAAATATATTTGCTTAAGGCACAAATCACCACCCACTTAAGTCAATGGGTGTCACATTCATAAATCTCAAGGTCAGAATTTGTAAATGGATTCATAAATACTAAAGCAGTTTAGTCTGATGCTCTATATAAGACAGGCCAAAGACTTTTTACCAAAGTGCCATTGCAGCCTCCTGAAAACTGTCTGCAACAGGGCTGGAACAGATCCGTGAGTGGGCAGGAAACAGAGTCCAGGTCTTTGCTATGGTAAACAAGATAAAAAGATCCAGACCACAGAAAACTGCAGAAAAATGTTTACTATATTAAAAAAAGCCTAATAAAATAAATTCATCTGAGTGGAAACTCAGCATTTAGAGTAATTTCAAATTATCTTATAAAAACTCTGACTCTCCCTTAGGAAGATGTTGTGCAGCAGCATTTCACATTCCAGAGGAGCGTGTGAACTACAGAGCACAAGCTGCAGGGCAGCAGGAGCCAGCCCTTGCCTGGGCATTCCCATCTCCTGCTCCTCCCAGTGCCACCCCACCCTGGCACAGCAGCCCCAGGGCCCACAGAGCCACGCCGTGGGCAGCTTCAGGAAGCTCACCCTCAAACCCCACCTGCCCCTCGGCAGAACCCCATGCCCCTGGTCTGCAGGCTCTGACATTTGCTACCACAAGGAAAGCAAGACCCCCAGCAGGTAAAAATTCCCACCTGGGAGAGAGATTCTCACACACACTTCCTGCTGTTCCATGCAACAGCTCATAACCCAAATCCAGCCACAGGTCTGGATTCGGGGCTTGGAGATGAGACAGGGTCCTTCTCTGCTAAAGGCAAGCTTTACTCTAACAGGAGTACATAAGGGTACAGGAGAACAAAAGTAACAAAAGGTTGCTGCAGCTGAGGCTTGTTTTTCTTTTCACATCCTATACCCAGTCTTATTTTAACCTTCTTTCTCCTACCCTGTATTGGAGAAATGAACTTGGAAAACAGTTTTCCAAATGAGAGCATGAAAACCTAATGAGAGATGAGCTTTCAATTTTATACTGCACTCAGTTGTAGGCTCCCAGTACAAGATGTCAACAAAGTGCAAGATACAGTACAGAAACTAAAATAATTAATCCCTGGAGGAACAGGCTTATTAAGAAGGATTAAATCAAAGAATTAATGTGCACTATTTGTCTGTATGACAAAGACAAAGGGAGGCATATGATAACTCTCCAAGATCTGAAAGCACAGAAAGAATAAGAATTGCTGATGAGAAAAGCTTGGACAGACCAGGAAACAAATAAAAAAAAGAAAATCTGACAAGAAATTTTAGCCTGCAACGTTATAGGCAGTCTTATGCAAAACCAGCTCAAAACTTGTCCTTAAAAATCTTTAAATTACCAAACCTTATTGTTTATACTGCACTAGTACCTACAGTTCAAGGACAAAGGTTTAGGCATCACACAATAACAAAGACATTTTATCAGACTTCTTCAGAGGAAAAAATAAAGAACATCAGCTGAGTCCAAAACAGGCTCAGAGAGCTCAGCAGTAGTTGCTGGTCTATGTCCTTGGAAAAACAAAATCAAACATGAGCTAGGTTAAGACACCAAAGATAATCACTCACTACTGGCTGGTTTTGAAGACAAGATAAGGCCTCACATGAACATCTAATGAAACACAATGTGGCTCATGTAATTTTCTTTCCCTCATTTTGATCACCTCCATTTTTTAATGGTTTTTGCTGTTTGTATTTTTCCAGATATTTTTCTCCTCTCTCCAAGGTTGCAGCTACTAATAAAACAATTTAATATTGTGTGAATTGAAGAATAAGAATATTCCCTTTGTTGCTTAGACTATGGCTCCAGTAACCATAAACTTTTCACCATACTCCAAGAAGCACAAAAGGACTTAAACTGCACAGACAAAATTCTAAAGGACAAAACCACAGTCAGATCCTAACTGTAGAAACCTGAAAAAATAGCAAGTGTTGCAGTAGAAGGTAGACTGGTAGTAATGTTTCATTTTGGAAAAGCACCTATGCTCTTAGGCAAAAGTTAAAAGAAAAGTGTCTATTTTCCAAAAATAAATAGAAATTAATACCCAGCAGCACTCAGGTAGTTGGAAGTTTGACACAACATCCATTGAGTCAAATGGAGCCTGTAAAGGAACATAAGAGAGTATGGAAAATAAAGGCAAAGCAAGAAGCATAAGTCAGCCTGTAAATCTTTCAGAACTACTAGAAATCAAATTACACACCATATGTCAGTGGGCTAATGTATTCACACCAGTAGAGCTGGGTTAGCACCACCACACATTCTAGTAAGTTTACAACTGGTGTGTGTTTATTTGGACAATACTATTACTATAGAAGATATTAAGGAATTTCTTCAAGAGGTGGTGTAGTTTCTATCATTTACATGTCCACTATAAAATGATGTGGCTTTCTTACTTGAAGTTGCCTTTAAAATCTCATGGGATTGTTTTATAACTAAACAGACATTATTAATTTAGATTACTAGGCAGAGAGAAAAAAAAAAAAAGTTTGTAGTTCTTGAGCCAACAACAACACTTAAAAACTTTTCAAAGTCAATGTTCAAAGTACAGTTACAAGAACTACAAGCCAGGAATCTGGGTCAGAGAAAATAGTCTAGTAAGGGTGCCAGTTATCTACGTCTATAAATGCAGAAATTGTTAGTTTTCAAAAGAAATTATCAGATAATCTGTACCTACCCCACCACTCAAACTGAAGTCAGTTATTGCAATTGTCTCTCTAAATCCAGTCTAGACGAGGACCAAATATCCAGCACAGGACAAAAGCTGAGGGCACCAAGGGTGACATGGGGGCATCCAGGGCCTGACAGGAAACATCCCTCATCCAGAAAACAGAGGTTCCAACCAACTCGTGCTTATCCCACAGACAGGTGAACTTACACACTGGCAGTGAGTCGTGGCCACGTGACGAGCGAGCCACTGAGCTCAATGGACTTCCAAATGGTTTTGAAAAATTACAAAGGAGGCTAACATAATCCTCGCATTTACACTTTGAATTTGCTGCTAGCTACATAGTTTAGATTAGAGATAGCGCTATCAGGAGCCCAAGAGACAGAACTCTGAAAGATCGGGGAAGGAATGCACAGGAACCTGTCAAATGGAAGATAGCACTGACAAAAAACTAAAATGCTTTGTTAGAAATATTTAACCAACCTACGCATCTTACCAAGTCCTAATTTAGCTCCAACTCAGATAAGGGATGGACAACTATTGCAGCAAGTTCAATAAATATTTCCTGTCACTCTCACTCTACAAAGTCAGCACCTAAACAGAAATTCTTTTAAAAGTATGTTTAAATATGAGATAAAAAAAGACAAGACAGATGGCATTGTTTTGTTGTTACACAAGTCAGTGCTATAGCTGCACTGAAAACACTGAATGCAGGATGCCTGCAAATACAACCAAACTGAAATGTTTCCAAAGAAGTTGAATGGGAATGACCAGGATCTCAAAACCATCTTCATTTCAGCAGGGAGACTGAAAATGTTAAATTTTTTTTTTAACATGACTAAGAAGACCAGAGCAGCACAATTAATGGTGTAAGAAGGACTACCTGAAAGTCATCTCTTCATTTCACAATAATGAGTATCAATTAGATTAAATATGTTTGCCTCCCCCTGCCTAAAACAAATCACAGAGTAACACTACCATTTTTATTCTCCAGCTGACATATTACAGCAAATTAAAGACCTTCAATACTAACAGTGAGGAGCCTCAGAAGCTCCAGGGTGCCCCAGAAAGAACAGATGCAGGTCTGAACTTCTTCATCTTGGACTACTGCCAGACCAAAAGACTTTATTAAATTAAAATGCCCAGAGGATCCTAAAGAGAAAATCTCTTTTAGTTTATTTATTTAACTAGTGATATTACTTCATATTTACGGGTTGAGTTTGTGCTAGTAGCTTTTTGTTTTTACAAGGCAGTGTTCCAGCTGACCCGAGTTTCACAGGACTTACACCTACTGTGACAGCTTTACAACCTGTTGTAGCTGCCCCACGCAACACGGCCAAAGCCAAGCTGCTCTTTTGGTAACACTGGAAGGAGAGCTGGAAACCTGAAACAGGTTTCAAATTCTATTTAGGTCCCTCATCTCTATGGTAACTGCCAACTCTGAGCCTCACCATGCTGGAGGGAAGAAATCCCCCATTCCTCACTGGGGAAATGAGAGGAGGGTAAACCGGATGACTTTCTCCAGGACATGTAGGAACTCTGTGGCAGAGATGGGAAACCAAATGTCCTGAAGACCAAGTCTAGAGCACGATCCAAATGCTGCCCTTTTCACTCCTACCAGAAAAATCTCATGCTCCAAGCAGCTCTCAGCATAAGAGTCACTTCCAACCAGACAATGACTCTCAGTTTACAAGCAGAAGAGGTGTGGGATACTTCATTACCTGCTCTCCGTGTTCTATTCTGCTGCAAGGAGTTAGTTAACCCTCTCTGCCAACTGTTCACCACCAGCACAGTCACCAGCCCTGCCCAGCCATGGCACTGTAACAAGGAGCTTAACGCAATCAGACTTTCATGGGATTCATCTGAACTCTTGGGAAGCAGGAATTTCACAAAGTTATAAAGGTTGTTTTAAAAAGTTTTCTGGATTTTATCATTTTTCACACAGTCTGCAATTCTTTTTCCTGGCTTTTGGAAAACGACACACAGCTGTGCTTTGGATGACAGCTGTGACTTCTGGCAGCAGGTAGAGGAGGCCTGATGCTAGGCTGGGGTAGCCAGTGATACCCTGAGCTGTCTGAAGCTTCTCATCAGCCAGGAGCGACCAGCTCCCCTCACTGGCATGGGAGCATGAGGCATTATGGGCTCCTGCACTGTCACAGCATTTCTGAGCTGTGAAAAACCCTCTGGATCTGCTCTCCTGAGTCAAATCACTGGGAAAAAATGGCCACATGTATGAAAAGCAGTGGGGAATACACAAGAGAAAAATCCACTGAGTGTTGTGTTTTCCCCCACTTGAAGGCAGTTTTCTTTCTTGTGTTTGCTACTTCAAGTATTTATTTTGTTGTGTTTGGTCTGTTCAGGTGTTATCCAGGCTCCTAACAAATCTCAGCATCTTATTTTCGCATCTATCTTTTCCACAGATCCTGAACATATTCTCTGCCTTTTCCAAAGGGATCTCTGGGTTTTGTGTCACTGCAGAACAGATGGCACAACACTCAGATTTGCTTCAGTAAATGGACAAACATGATCACTTTGTTCTGCTCTGCTCACAGCTGCTGGGTGAGTTGTACCTCTGCAAGCCAAGGACAGAAATGCTGTGGCCATCAGCGGGCAGTGTGGCAGAACCAGGCACTCTCCAGATGCCCTAGAGCCAAACTGGCCCACAGGCAGCATGAATGGGCACAGACACAGCATCTCCCAGCTGGCAGCACAAGCATCAAACACCAATAGGCACCTTCCTGCCAGGTCCTCAAGAATAAGAAACCTTGGGAAAGCCTTAGAGTGCAAGGGGAGGTAGGGAAGACTAGAACAAGAACAAGATTCACTGACTCTCCCAGAAGAGCCTGAGGATAAGTGCTGTCATTTTTAGCCATATTTCAACTTCTTAAGCAGCCTCCCATCAGTCAGAATTACAGTTTGTGGAAGGAACCTGTTCCATCTTGGAAAGCCAGAGGCCATGTAGCCTCATGACAGAAGACTGGGATCACACAGCTTCTGAAGAGAGCACAAGCAATGACAATTAACCCCTGACCTGCCAAGTGCTCTGCTGTGGTGACAGACACCTGCAGCAAGCCATCCCTGAAAGCTGTGACTCGTGATGGATGAAAGAGTCTTTAAATATCCTGCTGTGGTCACATCATTGCTTATAGACAGGACCCACTCAATTCTTCAGGTGGGCTCTCATGTGCCCACAAAGCACAGACACAAATGGCCCACAGTGGCAGCTCTAGGCTGCTCCTTAGCTAGTAGTCCAGATTTCTTCTGGGCACAAGTGCCTCAAAAGAAAGAAGATGAGTTCACACCTCCAACTGATCACGTCAGCAACCAGAGGTGTGTTCGAGGCAGCCTTGCTTCCTCCTCCTCCACAAACACACCATCCCATTGCAGAGTGACCACAGGGAAATACTTCAGGCCACTTCAATTCAGTGAGGAATTTTCAGCTACACATTTTTGGTTTCCATTTGGGCTAATACTCGTTAGAAACATGAGAAATTCCCATGGAGAAAGAGATGTCATTTTCAACTCATGGAGATAATCCCAGAGGAGGAAGAGAGGAAGTATAAGGAAGGCTGACAAACCCTGAGGTCTTGCTTTGGGAAAGAAACCTGTGTAGAAGAAAGGGATTTTTAAAACACCTTTGTGTTCCCAGAGCTCAGACTTCTCCTGGATTTACATTGGACTTGCGAGCCTCAAAGCATTATATTTGGGATGTCTTTGCTTTATCAGCCAATATTAATACAGACAAAACTTTAAATGTATTAACAAATCCTTGATTATAAACACATCACTATGTTCATGGGAACCAAATGATTTTAGCATTAGCCAACTTTTTTAATCCACTCACTAACTCCTACACTCATTCACAAACGTGTTGAATTTGTAACTGGCCACTAAATGTAAGGACACTTAACAATACCTCTGACAGAAACAGTCTTTCGGATCTACTTCCTACCTTGGACAAAGAGCATGTAGCAATGAGAGCAGAGTAGTAAAGGCCAACATTTTTCTACAAGATTTTAAGGGTTTTCTTACAGAGTTTATGCTGATTTTTTTAAAGTTTATTGGAGGAAAAGAAAAAAAGTCACTTTAGTTCAGTCTCAGAGGAACTAAAAACTACTTATTTTTTATTTGACTCTCTCCAAGCCTCTTTATGTATCCCTCAAGAGTGAAAAAAATTTACTTTTTTCCACATCTTGTAGAGATTTTTTAAAAATTAGCATAATTCTTTAAAAATAATTGCATTCTTAAAATAAGAATAACTTTAGCTTTCTTTCAGGCAGCTAGTGAAGTGAAACACATGATTATGCAAACCACAACCAATAATTTGGTGCCAAAAATACAGCTCAGCAGAGAGATGTATAAATACTGGCCAAACCTTGGAAAGTTTGAGTTACAGAAGTAGATAACAGAACTCTCCTTTCAGCAGCTATTCAAATTTCCTTCCTTTTTAACTTCCTTGGAAAGGAATCAATTAAAACCCAAATATTAATACAACTTCTACACCATCTTTCTTTATTGCTTTTGTCTCATGGGGTAAACTAAATCACACCTTAAAAATTGTCCTTAACATCTCCTTTCAAAAAGTAAAGGCACTCACTACGGGCAAAGATCTCTGTCCTCAGCTCCTGTGTCTCAGCAGTCCTGGGGCTATAAAAGCAAAACCTCAAAATCTACAAAATTCAGGTAGCAGAAAATGGGCTTTGGAACTCTGTTCTTCTCCAAGACTTTCACGTGACTCTGCAGCAACCAAGACACTTGGCACACATGAAAGGTGTAGGCAAAGAGAAATATTTTACAAGTGATTCATAGCGGAGAAATTGCTGAAAGACCCACTTACTTTCAAATTCCTTTTTGCTCTCAGCCAAGGCAAACTTGGGCATTTGTACATTTCTGATCAGTACTTGTACAAATTTTATAGAGGGCTAAAATTAACATGCAAGTATTCTTAACTACACTTCATTGAAAAAGAGTCGAAATGAAATCAAATATTTGTATGCATAAAAAAGTAACTTGCTTTTCAAACCTGAACCTAATCTTTCTTCAGTGAAGCACACAGGCTAAGACCAGCCAGGTACCTGGCATGTACATCTAAAACAATAGCCAGGGCCTGATACTGGGAGGCCCCTGTGAATTTTATAGGGGAAAAAAAATAATTACATTAGAATGGAAGTACCACAGGCGCATTTTGCAGTGCATATACACCTAGAGATCAGCACAGACCATGTGATTGCATTATCTAATGTGACTACAATGTTTTTCAAAAGCATTGGATTCATATGGAAAACATGTGGATAGAGAAGCCTCTAAAGAAGCTCCCCCATCTGTCACCCTTCCCTCCACTCACTAGTCATGCTAAGCCTGCAACTCTTCTCAGCAACGAAAGGATTAACCATACTCTCAATTCCCCCTGGAAAGACCTGACTCAGGGTAGTTGCCACTCTCAATATCCGTGGCTGTAGCAAAGATCTTGGACACTGTGCTTAAAAAAGCACATTCCTCCATGCAGTGCATACCTGTGGGGATCTGGTCTCATTCTGCTGCTCTGTAGAAGATGACAGATGAGTTAATGGGCTGATTTTTTTTTCCCCATTTGTTCTCCACTGGTCTGTTTTGCACCTTTTTAGTTAAGTGATACAGATAAGACCTAGATCCTCCTGAGTGAGGTGGTGCTCATAAATAATACACATAGGTTTATTGGAATTTGGTTTTCCTCTTTCCTTTGACCCAAGTATAAGAAACTGTGCACTGAAAAAAATATATAAATATTCAAGGGGTTTGTCTTTGTGTGCATTTCAAACAGCACATTGTGCCTCCCCTACACAATCCTTTTAGGGCTGTATAATGTCAAATCTAAACAGGTTATGTTCATCTTATCTATTATTAACCAAGAATCTTCTGTACAGATTTGAGTGTATGTTTACTCTGTGAAAACCTACGCAGTACAATCTACAGCTAAGATCAATAGTAGACACCTACAGACTCAGAGAAAAGAAGGAAGAATTCTGCAAAGCGAATGAAGAAAAGCTAAATAGATCCTATTATATTCCTCTGACTCTCTGGAAAAAGGAGAGCAAATATTGAATGTGCAGTATTACCATTTGTTTCAGCAGAAGTAGCTCAGGAGTAAAGAGGCATTGTGTAAATATACAACCCACAAATTGCTGATGATCAAACTACAGCCCTGCACACAAGGATTAGATACAAAAAACAAACCAGGAGTGGGGTAAACACCAGGTAATCAGAAAGAATTACGATCTGCCAATAGACAGCAGCTGGAGAGCTTGGGTTTGCCCAAGCCAAGTGCAGAGCTGCAGTTTGCACATGAAATCATAGAACCATCTAGGTCAGAAAAGACCTTTAAGATCATCAAGTCCAACCGTAACACTCGTGATCCAAAGCACAGAGCCCCAGGGGCTGACTCCATATGGGAGGCACATGTCAGGCTGAGGGCATAAAACCATGCAAGAAATGATGAAAAAGCAACACAGGTTACAACAGATTGCCAGAGTTATCAATTCAAATGCAACAAACAATCCCTGTGGGCAATACTATTTCAAGAAGTGTCTACCTGGCAGGGGAGCAGCTGACTCCAGGAGCGCGGGCTGCCAGCCTGTGCTTTCCTGAAGTTGCACTTTCGAGACTCCTCCAGCAACAGACGGGATAAATTACACACATTTCTTCAAGTTTTTAAGGGATTTTAAATTGCATTTATAATGACAACTTGATCACCAAGACAGACTAGAAGAGGAGGCAGCAAAGCAGGGCGTTTGACAAGGTCAGCTTCACTTCCCAGCCCAGCACAGTGCAATAAAGTACAGCCTGAGCCACTGCAGCCAGCAAACCTGGCACAGGGAATACACAGCATCTTGTCAAATAAGCAGCAGTGTACATGTCTAATGCTTTTAATTTTGTATATTGCAATCTGGTGCATCGATAATGCCCATCACAATGGGCACAAGAAAATTTGGAGCAATTTCTGCACATCAGTGTTACATTAGCTCCCAGTTTAGAAAAAGTATAAAGATAGATAGTTTTCATTAGCTGACACGATTTGTGAAAATTATGGGGAAGATATTTGAAAGGAACTAATTCTTGCTACTCTGCAACTGAATCCACGTTTTTAAAGCAAATAAAAATAAAAAAAAAATAAAAACAACCCACAAACCAATCTACTCATAGAAAATTTCATACTCTCTGAGCCTGACATGGACTTGTTCTGACCCATTATTAGGAGCAGAATAACACAGAAAAAGTCAGAATTCTTCTTCATTCTTCAAGCTTAGGCCTGAAAAAATCAAAACTAGAGTCTGATAATGCTGCCAGGATGGAGATGGCCTTTTATATTGATTATTCCAAAAATCAGAAGTTCAGTTTCAAAGTATGTACAAGACAGGAACAAATGTCACAGTCTATTTTTAATAATGCAATTACTTCATCTGCCTTATAATGAAATAATTTTTTGGCAGAACAGCTGGCTGAAACATTAAATTCTGGCAAATACTACAATATTCCCATAAACTTTTGAATCAGAATACTCTGGAATCTTAGTCAATTCTTTCGACAAAGCAAAACGTAGCAAGTTATGATAATCTAATAAAGAAATGGAAAAATAAATCCTGGAATTTCTGTGTCCAGTGTTACACATGAGCTTCTAAACATCAACTGCTCACAAAAAATCTCTTGTAAATGAGCCACAAAGTAAGGATTGATGACAGAAATTATTTGGTGTATAATTTTAATTAACAACTAAATTCAAGTAAGTCATGCTTTATTCCCAGGCAATTCAAAATAGAAAGAGGTGACATTCATAAAATAAATTACTCTTTATGAATTATTCACCCAGTTCTAATATCTTTTTCAGACTTTCCAATCTGTTCACTAAACCCTACTCTGAAAAGCTCAATATCATATTCATTAAAATAAACTTAACTGAACCCTGAAGGAAAGCACACATGGATTGGTCATTACAACCAACTGTTCTGCATCTCAAATTCCTATTTTACACAAATGCAGAATGTATTCTCTTACCTGCAGTTTAAAAGACACATCAACAAGTGGATTACAAGTTCTATCCTCAAAAAGAAATTAAAGATAACTGGGCATGACCTACTGACCTACTTCCTAGACAATCACTGGCAGATTTAGAAGATGTTGCCTCTCACCTGACAGTGGTTGGATGTCATAAAACTCAGGATGAAGTCCCAATCACAGACCTTTTCCCTTGCCGTGTGAAAGAACACACTAAAGGTAAGGTGAGTCACAGACTAAGAGAGTAAACTTTCCACATCCTGACCTTCCCCTTGCACTAAATCATCACTTGGGTCTGTCCAAGAGCAGGAGAGGGATACAGGCTCCTGAAACAGCAACTCTCTTGGTCCACACCACCAGGATGCAATCACAGACCCTTTAGTGACTCATGAACTTAAATCCTACAACAGAGGCCAGCAAACTAAACACACTCGTTGACCTTTGCTTGGGGAATGCAGTGTAGTGATGAATGAAGAGGAACTGGAGCTGCTGTTGTCTGCGTTACTCACCATGGAGAGTTCACTTCTCCCCTATCAGTAAATACAAAAATATGTGGTTTTATCATCGGCCAAATAGCCAGGCTGTGGTCCACAGAGGATAATGTGGCAGTCATTGCTGCAAGGTTTCTCCATTTGGTTTGCTATTACATTAAATAAGATGTCTCAGATCTCTCTCATAACAGTCATCTGGTGTGTTATCTCTCATGTATATTAGGAGGGCTGTTTTCCCGAAACCTGATGTATCATTGTAACCAGCATATGTCAGGGAATTGCAAATCAGCACATTACAGAGCACTGCTGTAGTCCCAGCCCTGAGAACAAAATGCAGCACCACACCAGAGGACAGGACCACGCAGCTACAGAGAGGCCTCTGCTCTGCTGGGAAGCTGAGCATGTGCTGCTCTGGGCACACCAGGATCCCAAATGCCAGGCAGCACTGAATGAAGGAGATTCACAATGCAAATCTAATATTTACATTCTTTCCCAGAATCTTAGCCAGATTTTCAATGGTTTGTCGGCAGCTCAAGTAAATATGGAAGTATTCAAAAGCAGGAAAAGAAACACAATTCTGCATTCCAGGACAACAAACAAGAGGGGCCAGGATAGGTAGTGATGACCTCAGAGCAACTTTGTCCCTCCAGGTTACCATGACAGAGGGGGAAGCCTGTGCTCACTGAGGAGGGACTTGTGGCATCTCTGTGCTTGGTGCTGCTATGCAGAGGGGATGGAGAAACAGAGGACAGCAGAGCCAGAGTGGGTCCTTGAAAAGCTATAAAGGGCGTCCCCATTCCCTTCCTGAGAAAAATGTCAGCATTAAATAAACTAACTCTGTTCTCAAATTCTCTGCTCTCATTTTCAGTGTCTGAATTCTCTACAAATCCCAATGAAGTTTCTGCTTCTCATTTTTGAAGGAAAATCTCAATCTTACATAGATATTACTGAGCAAATTGAGGGCTTGGAAGGGTGATGGAAAGTGTTATTTTCAGAGGGAAAATGAACTAAAGACTTCCAACTAACCCTAATGGATGTACAGCTGTGTTCCCTCTGCTACATCACCACCCTGACCCTATGCAGCCACAGCCTCCTAATTGCATCCAAGAAACATGACTAACATGCAGGAGGAGTAATCTGATGACTCAAAATGCTGGACAGTGACCTCTCATGTCTACTCTGTACCAGCCTAAGACCCCAGAAAACATTTTCCTTGGAGTGTCATATGACCTCCAAATGAAAACACCAAAGATAAATCCTCTGTTTGCTGTGAGCAGGAAGGAAAATGGAATAGGATGGTCCACAACTCAAAACACCAAAGGGAAGAAAGAAAAGATAAAGATATGGCAAAGGTAGAATGGGAGAGAAAGTAGAACCTGCAATAAAGGGCATAAAGGTCCAACAGAAAAAGATGGAGTGGTGAGGATGAGAACAGAGTTTCAACTGAAATGTCATGAGTGGTTTGTTATGCAGCTGCCACCAGTGAATTTTTAGAAACAAGAAATTTATATCACAGGAAATATAAGGAACTGAAAATTGATCATGCCAAGAACATAATTCAAAGTTTCTTTCTCACCACATACATACCTGGAATTATTTCTTATTATTCATATGTCTTTAAAGGAGAGAGAATCAAGCCCATCTCACTGCTCTCAGAGATCACTGCCTGGCACTGCAATGCAACACATCCATCAAGAATGACCGACAGCAAGGGAACACTCCTGTGCAGTTCAACAGCTGCATATTGTTTAAAAGATGAACAGAAACAGACAAAATACATTTTGTGCTATTTTGTCTACATATTTAAACATATCTAGTAGGTAAAGGAAATCAAAATCCAAAGTGCTAGCAGACTGCCAAAACCAAAAAAAAAAAACCCACGGTGTTGCTGTTGGCTCCAAATAAAATGGTTTGTCCACCTTCTTCCAAGAACTTTAAAAAGATAGTGACAGAAAGCAAAAGGAGGGGATAAAAACATAGATCTAAAAGTAAGAAAATTATCATGTAAATGGAAACCACATACTGGGTCCCATATGTGTATCAGGCCTGTAACTCACAACTTTGGGTCAGTACTCTCCACTGTCACTGTTCTCTCTCTAGCACACAGCAGCTCTGGGCATTAACACACTGTGGCTTATTTGTTTGGGTAGAGATAAAGGGAAAGACCATCTCTAAGTAACAGTCAACTCACACTGTAATAGAAAATGAGTTTCCATGGGAAACTTCACAGATCAGAGACCAAGTTCTCATCTCTTCTCTGGCAATGAGTTCTGCACTACCTGAAGGAGCAGGTGGGGAAGGCTTTGAACCCAGAGGAGCCTCTCACTTGTGATCAAGGAGGAGAGAGGCAAGGGGCTGAGGTGACCTCATTCACAGCCATCAGCCAAATCTGAGCCAGCATTTTTTGTAAACCAGATTATTTAGAACGAGGACACTCCACTGCACCACGTAGATGTTGCTGCAACTGAATTAGAAGCAGGGCTGCAGGGACCAACCAGGAAAGCAGATCTCAAAATATCTGAAAGGGGAAAATTTGGATGATGAGATCTGCATCTGAGAAATGTTTAAGGTGCTTGAAGCAGTTTGGAAAGAAATCCTAGCTTTGCAGGCTTCCTACTCAATAAAGAGGCATCATGATCCAAAGCTAGAAGGATGAGCAGAATAAGCAGAAGTAAATGAATCAACTAGTTCCACAAAGTTGATGCGCATAAATTAAAACTCACTAAGTGCTGGGGATTATGCTCATCTGAAAGAGGAATTTGTTTGTCATAACTTAATCCTATCCAGATGAACATTCAGCAGCTACACTCACTTCACTGCCAGCCAAGATTATTCTGGCAGAGGCTTGAGGTGCTCTAGCTAAGTCCCAGTAACTTCACAATTTTGAGGAGTTTTGATCAGTTTTTTGTGTTTTTCAAATAAACCATCCTCAAGCATTGTTAAAGAAATCTTAAGGCTACTACACCAAGTAAATAAATCATCATATTTCAGGGGGGATAAAGAAACCACTCAGCTTCAGAGTGGGATGAGCTTACACCTGCTATTAATCTTCATGTACCTGTGGCTGGGACCTTTGGCTTTGGCCATTTTCAAGGCAGAAAAACCTGATTAATGGGAAAATAGATGGTAACTGATATGACAAAATGCTTTTTCTTGACAGACAGAAACAACACAATCACATTTACATCCAGTGCAACCCAATTCCCCCTGCCCTTCTCAGAAGTGGAATACAATCACAGCTCCTGCTCCACAGCTGTGTTTCCTCAAGGAAGGATTAAGAATGTGAACACAGAGAATTCCTGTTGGTAGAGAGGCAACAAAAACAAGACTGTACGGTATGGGAATTCAGACTGATAATCTAAGTTTTTGCCACCACTTTTCCTCTCGTTGCACAACCAAAATTAAATGAACCTGGAACAAGTTATAAATTGGCCTTTATAAAAACAGGATTTGCTGTCTTTAAATGCACAGAGCTCTGCCATCCCTCATGCATGAATTCTGCAGCCTTTGCACTTTAAGGGACATTAATTCAAATGAATACAGTAGCAGACCACTGCCATATATTACACTCTGTTTTTACAGATGTACATAGTTTTCCAATTGAAAGACAAAATAATACAAACCTAGGCAGGGGAATTAGGCATGCAGGCAGAGTCAATGTACAGGTATGAAATACAAAACAGGACTGGCATGCTGACAGGACATTGCTGTTCTCTAGGGAAATCTAACATTTAAAAGGGGTAAAGTGTGCCGCTTAAGAATATATGAATGGCCAAACACAACTTCCTGTTTACATAAATTAAAAGAAGATTAGTCTTTTCCAAACTTTGAGTTCAGCAAGTGACGCGTAAATTCCATGTGACTCACAAATCCTTTGCATATGGCCCAAGCACACATAGGATTTTCCATCCCGAGCCAAGACTGAGTCCAGCATTTTCCTGTATTGATGACTTCTGGGAATGGAGATAGAAACTCTTAAGATCTTTTTCTCAGTCCATCCTTGTAAAGACATGTGGTAACTTTGTTTTGCACGAGCAAGCCTGGTAAAAATGCAGACCAGATGGACATACGTGGCTATTGTGAGCCATCCGAAAAAACACTTTGTATGTTCTCAGTCTAAAGCCAATGTCCTGGTATTTCTCCTGCAGAATGGTGAGTGACCTTACCCACTTCATTCCCAACACAAGGGTTAGAATGAAAGTCCTCTACAGATGTCAAATAGTCCACATGGCGACAACAAGATGGTAAGAAAGATGGAAAGCAAATTCTTGCCATGTTGGGAATTGCATGTCTTCCTCAAGGGAAATATTCAAATCCAGCTCCACTGCATTTTCAAGCCTGATGCGTGCCACAAAAAACAAGTAAGATCTGAAAAGCCTGATGGCTTTGTTTTCCTCTGAGGCCAAGTGCTATCTACTACAAAGAGAGACTGATGATTGCCCCACTGCTAGGGTGGGAAAGGCATGCTCCCAGCAAGGATGGGCTTCACACTCGCTCCACACTAATTGGAAGAATCGTCTGCTGCCTGTTTCAGCTGGCCTTGCAACCTCTTCACACACAGCCCAGACACTCCTCGCGGGAAAGCTGGCAAAAGCCCCAGAGAATTACAAAATGATGAATTTTGCTTGGACAGGAGAGATTGCCAGAGTTAATTATGAACCATTATTTAGACATATTGGTGAGGAAGACATAACAATTCTCAATACTCAGACTTATTATGAGGCCTGCCAAATTCCTGCCTCTGGGTTCAACGCTGCACGTAGACCAAGGCTCTTCTTCGGAAATTGGCACTGATGGAATTTTATGAATAAGCAAAACATCCCATTAGTAAGGGGTCTCTGAACACCCATTAGTCAGAGCAGCAATAAAAGCATGGGATGGAGCAACCTACATAGTCACTTCTCGCCCTGTTCCAATGACGTGGATCGTAAGAAATGCATTTTCAGCCACTGAAAGGCCCAAGAATGTTGATAGTTTGGGAATAGGCTGAAATTTTGCCCTGTAAGAGGAGAAATGAATTTTCACACTGCCAAGAAATTAAATCAAATTTAATTTCCCATCTTGGGCTTTTTTGTATCTTCTCAACTTCTTGCAAATCAGTCATTATGCCAAGAAAATATCTTAAAAATATCACAACGAACACAAATCCCATACTGCTAAAGCAAATGGTGAGTTAGAAAAAGAAAACATTTTCTCCAGTGTCTGAAAAACTTTGATGCCAACTAGCAGAAGACAGAAGAAGTATCATAATAAGAAAATGAAAATTTAATACATGGCAAATCATGGGATATTTGGACAATATAATATAGAGAAGCTATGAGAATTGCATTAACAGCAAAGCTCCAAGCTGCTCCTAACTAATGAGATGTACTGATGGAATTGTGGAGAAATATGTAGGGTTTTTGTCATAATATATGATGTATAAGACCAAATGTCTGTCCTCACTGGGCCAAGGCAGACAGAGTTTTTCTGTCTAAATAGAGGATGACAGAGAAAGATATGAGAGCAGAGTTTGTGATACTGATAGCCTGTGAAGCCCCAAGGTTCCCCAATTGCAATACGAACAAATATTCTCAGTACTTGGAGACTCCCAAATAAAAGTTCAATATCCTGTTTCCAAAGGTGTCCTGTAACTGCTTCCTAAGAAACTATGCAAGACTAAGGCAAGAAAACAGTGATGCTCTCCAGAATACAACTCCTACTTCCAGTAAAGTGCTAGTCTGGGATTTCCTGCAGCAGTGCTGGTGAATGGATACTTCCCAGCCCTTAATCAATTTTCCTTCTGTGAATCTCTGATGACTTTTTGAACTCTTGCAGCACTTTACCATCCACAGTATCACTCAGTAAGTAGTTTCATGGTTTTATTGTCCTGAGCTGGCTTCCTTGTGCTTGTCTGAAACTGCTTTCTCTGAGTGTTGCTTGATCTCTCTTAGCTGTCCCATTGAAAGAGACATGGGACCTTCTCCTGATCACTCATGATTTTATAGATCTTGATATCTCAGTATCACCTTCCATCTCCCCTCCCCTGGAATTGTTCTGTCCTTTCCAGCACTCTTTAAACTGCCCTTGGAGATAGTTCAGTGCAGTCCCCGTTCCACTTTCAGGGTCCAAGAACAGTTTCATTTCGTTCCCACACTGCCATGCAAAAAGTCTGGTCTTCCAGACTTCATCTGGACTCAGATGAGGAATGATCTTGGAAATGCTGCATATAACCACTGCAATTCACTGGCTGTTCTTCCCTACATCCTCAGTTCTGAAATAGTGCCACATTCCATAGCTTTGTTTTATATTATTTTGGTTTTACACATCACACCTCTTGCAAACTTGCCACAGAGATCCCATCTAAATGTTTAGACTCAATTCAAGGTTAAGTTCCAATCTGAACATAAGATTTGCAAGTTATAATTCAAGGTGACAGAACAATATTGTTGATGAAAAGTGTCAGACAGCAAAATTAGCAGTTTATCCTTACACAACCACAGCTTCTACTGTCCCAGTGAAGTCTGTTTTCTACCACTGTAAAGTTCAAGCAATTCATGCTCAGAGGAAAGAACTCATTTCACAATTTTATCACTGTTGTTATGATACCAGCAGGGGTTTCTTTTAAAGCCTGCTCTGGCAGGAGCATAACTCCCTACAATTCTCTCCTTGCATTTAAAACAAAACAGCTCGAGCTGTTGTGGTTGCAAAGAAACGTTTGAACTCTAACACAATCTTAAAAGCTCAGGGGAGGCAGCAGATACAAACTCAAACATGATGAGAAATTAAGCAACAAATCTGAGGATTTTTCACCAAATCTCATTTTCTGAGCAATTGGATTTAGCGCATGAACCTCCCTGTACACTCTACAGATTATTCATCTGTTTCCTAACGTCTTGCCTACAAGCTCATGCAAGTTTAAAACAGGTTCCTTGGGCATTCATTTCACCATAAAGTTCAACTCAGGCTCATCACTCTTTTTGGGATGAGGCAGGTTGCACTTACAGGTTTTTTTGGAGGGGTCGTAGCCTCTCCTTCAAGGTCAGAGTGTCTCGGCAATACTATGACCAATATTCAATTCAGTTAAAGCTATTCCATGTGGTCTACACAAGTTGCAATCACACCTTTGATCCAAGGGCCACAGACATAAATTGAGTTCAGAAGGACTCCAGGTTGGATTTAGCAGCTCAGAGCTCTGCTCTGCTGCTTTCCACAGTTCAGAGTACAACTGAAACATCTTTTTCATTCTGCACATCACACTAAGTTAAAAAATACTCACATACTCGAAATTCATGTTGCAGTTTGTATCCAACTTCCATGTATTTATGTCTGTTTATATGAAATTGTTGCATATTTTAAGTCTTTACGTAAGATGAGAACCTAAAAATGGTAAAAGCTGCTCCAGGAAATTGGTATTCACTCAGTTTGTTTACACTTGATTCAGAACTTCTTTTCAAGAGCTTCTCTGAATTATTATTAGCAGCTTTTATACAACACTGAAAACATACAGATCATTTTACACACAATATGAAGAACATTCTCTGTCCTGAAAACTTAATCAGGGACTGAGTTAAATTTGAGTCAGATTTCTCAATTTGAGAATATAAATGGCAATGTTTATAAGTATAAATATAAATGGCAATTGCCCTTGCCATGGCAAGGGGTTGGAACTAGATGATCTTTAAGGTCCTTTCCAACCCAAACCATTCTATGATTCATTTCCATGAATGCATCCTCATTTGAACAAAATGGCTTAGAAGTCAGCTAAATACATGTTTGGCTGAAACAAGCAGGCATTTATCTGACAATCTTGGCTTGTACAAAACTCATTTACAGCAAATGAAAAAAATTGGGAGTTTGAAGATGGAAAGCTTCAAACATTGAATGTTGTAAAACTACAATTGTTCTAGGCACGATTAGTGGAGGCTCACTAGCTACATTTTGTGCCCAGCTCTGGGACCTGATCCTACTCATCCCCCTGAATTTGTTTGTGGCCTTGGCCACCTCGGGGCCTGTCTGTACTTCCACGAGCACTGACGTGCTTCCCTTGGCCCTACATTCAAGCCTCTGGTTTCCAACCATGTCTGAACACATCTCCAAACAGTACTGGGAAATCCCCTCAAAAGTTTCCAGGTAGCTCTCTGAGGAAATATTCCAGCTGTGAGACGGCAAATTATTTATTTTCTATTTTCCCCTTTTTATTTTTTAATACAGACCACGTTACATTGCTCCCACATGGCTTATTTTAGTCATCTCCCTTTTGTAGCTACACTGAATTGGCAGAAGACAACTCTGCCTGGCTCCTATTCTCAACCAGGCTTTTACATTCCATATGTTCCACTAAAAACAAAGGTGCTTTTTTTTCCCCCCCTCACTTTAAACATTGGGTGTTTGAACACACATCAATGCCTCTCAATGACCTGGCAGCTCAGACTCCAGCAAGCCATGAGGAAACACAGGTTACAACCAACTCCCTCCATCCATTCCCGGAGTTCACATGGAAGTTTTTCCATGGGATGCCAAGGGGAAATTGGTGGTTGGAAAGGGAAGTCTACTCTACAATTTCATGACTTTTAAGCTTGTCTTGTCCTTCTGAAGGAGAATGTCATATTCACGGGGTTACTGGGTAGGAGAGGATGAGAATGGGAATATTGCTTCCTGAAGACCTTCTGATGGTACAAGAGGAAGAGTTCTCCCATCCATCTCCCAGAAATGTCAGCACTGACACTCCTACGAGTTCCTGCTTTGGTTTAAGTCTCACCATCTCATCACACTGGTAGCTGCACAAGCTGCAGCCAAAGCAGTCCAGGCCCCTGAGTGAGCAGCTATGACTTGTGATCCCTGACGGTTTCTTGACATTTCCATGAAAGTCTGAAAGTAAAAGAAATAAATAAAAAAGCCCCGAGCCCCCATACACTCATGCCTTAAGAACTAGCCAGAATCCTGAGACAAGCAGTACCCCATTTATCTGGAGAATCTGACAACAACTCCTGACATGTAAAGCCAGACCTTCTAATCTAGCCAATTTGTAAAACTACAGGAATTCATTCCAGTGCTGCACAGCAGGCACACTCCAACAGAAAATCAATTCCAACAAGCAAAGGACTGTGGAAAGCACAGAATACTTATTTTAGTATTTGGTGAAGGCTGAGGTGGTTATTAATTTTTGTTTCATCATTATTATCAATATATTTTCCAATGCATACATCTAACAGTTTCCAGGGAAACAGGGCCTCAGATGATATAGAAATTATATTCCTGCTTATAGATTTGATGAATTTAGTGCTATTGTAATCCTCTTCAAAATGTATCACAAATCCCAATGGATGATGGACTGCAGAGAGAAAAAGACACTTCCAGTGCATTCACAAAACCTCACAATCCTAGACACACAGCCTAATTTAGTGGTCTTTTATGGGATATATCCAAGCATGAAGCCATTCCACTCTCCCACTATTAAGTCAGGTTTTGCTGGTTACCACACCAATATTTCTCAAAATTTTACAAGGAAATCTAAGGCTTAAAACAGGACAGATCAGAATCACAGATCCCCAAACTCCAGACAACCAAACCCTGTCAGACTGGATTCTCACCTCGAGCTCACAATGGGAACTGAAGCACTTAATCAAAAGCAGATGGGTTTCTCTACCTCATTAAATATTTAAACCACATATTGTGGTGGGATGTTTTGTGCATTGTCCATCCACAGCAAACAAATGAGAACTGAGAGGAAAATCCTGACACATCCTAAATATTTGCTGGCAGGCTGAGAAGTGCCACTGTCCATTGAGGAGCTCTTAAAAAAGGGCAGCTCTGGGACATTTGACCGATCACTGTGTCAGGGAAAAATTCCCACTGGAAGAACTCTGCCCACAGGGCCGAGCACAGAGCCATGGTGGGAGCAGACCCATGGTCGGAAGTCACACTGAAGGAACTTCTACAGCCCTTACTGATTATTCAAATTACAGCAGCACTTTGAGGAATTGACTGTCAGCGAGAGTCCTTGCTCCTCCAGGTCCCAGCAGGACCAGGATATGGTACAGAAAGAATTGAATAGATTCTAGACCTAAAATCAATTACTGAAATTTTTGAAATCTATTGCCTTTTTAATTGTAAGCAACTGTAAGTTTATTCTCCTGGTTTTATCCAAAGCCCCACAGGACCAAGTTTTAGTTGCTGTCTTTAAACTTATATGTTCATAATCATACAGCTGGCTTTAAAAAAAAAAAATAATGAAGCAGTCACAACTTGTAAACAACAGCTTAGTACAACCAAAAAGTGTGCTCAGTGTCAAGAAACAAAAAGAGAACATGAATAACTAAAAAAAAAAAAAAATTTTTTTTTTTTAATTTTTTTTTTTTTTTGGGGGGGAAACAGCAGGTTTGGTCCAGAAGGCTTTAAATTGTCTTTACTGCAACACATCCCCAGGAGGATTTAAATCCAGCAAATGAGAGCAGAAGCCTTGGTGTTCAGCCCAGGAGCCGTCTGGATCAAAGGTTATAAAAGAAATCATAAAACCACAGAAGCATTGGTACTTCGACATGTAGGACTTCTCCTAGAGCAGGTTCTGCCCATATTCTCTGCAAAATAACTGCTAGCAGTAATGATATCTATGAACTGTGCTGACAAGGGAATGATATGGCAGGTTTTTGAGTTCTTCAAAGGGATTAGTGAATTTCACACTTGTCAGAAAAGGTAGATAAATCTTAATACTCCCCTTCGTTTTGCAACCAAATAATGACTATTTAAGAATAGTCCTTACTCCTTAATGCACTGCTTGAGTAAGGGAATATTTTATGCACATGAAATTTGTCCCTGTCTGTGACCCCTGCTACCCCATGTAAAGTGCATATTTTAATAGAATATTTAATTATAGGCCAGTAATTCCCGCACACCACAATGAGCTCATTTCACAATACCCATTTGTGTTGCAATTTCGATCAGTTATTTTTCACACATACTCGGTGACAAGGCTACAGCTCCAAGGTCTCCATCAAATACACCTGTCAAGTCACAAGAACTGCAAGCAGGGAGAACAACATTAAACATCCTGTTTATAGCACTAAGTGTATATGTTTAATGGAGCCTAAATGGCAAAGCCTCATGTCTCCCCCACCCTTCCCCATAAAGTCAGGTAAGTGTTAGAAGTAGTTTTCTTGTCTGGAAGGGAAACATGCATTTTTCTACAGCTGCTTATCTTAAGTGCAAGCTTTCAACCTTAAGGGGTAAATAGTGTGAGGATTTGAAAATAAATCTCAGTGAAACACATGGGAGATTTACTACAGACAGTTTGAAAATGTAAAAGGGAAAAAACATTCTGACAGAAAATTATTCAGGTCACTGGGATAATTCATTGTTATGTGCCCTAGAATTTATAATGCCACTTGCTGACTATAGTATTTATATGTATGTGTTAACAGTTACACTACACATCAAGATTCTGACACGAGCACTTCACAAACACTTTTATATCAATAAACATCTTTCTATTGAGAAGACATTTTTTCCTGTGTTTTTAAGGACAGGAAAAATGAGTAGGGACTCCTTTTCCCCACATCATCTGTAGAACTGATGGATGAAACTGCAACCGTTTCAAACCATTCTGTAAAATTAGCTGCATAGCCCTTCCACAAAGAAAAGGGGAGACACCCTGCAGAGTTTTTAATTCTCCTCATATCTCTCTACCTGCTGACTACACCAAACATTTTCATTCCTCAGTACCACTTCCATCTTATTCAAAGGTATTTTAAGATCTGAACTGAAAATCCTGCCCTCTGCTTCCCAGTTCATGCCAATCAGCTCCACACACCTCTAGCAGAAAGAGAATTTTGTTCCATATTTTTTCTATTAACATCCTTGGGATTTTGGAGTGCTTCACACTTCCTAAAATCAGATCCAATGTCAACATTCATACCTTTGGAGACTAAGGAAATTCCTCTGGCCTGATCTATGCTACTCAAGTGTTGTGCTGAGAGGTTAGCAATCTACTTGAAGCCACAAATTAGGGTGAGAATCCTTAACAATAATTTGGGTTGCTGTTAAAAGAGCATTTGCATGCTGGTAAACTAGACATAAAAACAAAGTTGATCAGAAAAACTACTTACTAAACGCTTTGCAAAAATTCATAACCATTTTCAGCTGTTTTCCAAAGCTCTAGTAATGAACAAAAGATTCTCATCTCCTCATTCGTTTGCACTTAAACTTGCTAATCATCCCTAGCCCATGAGGCAGCCTCCTACCTAAGAAGTACACTCTTGGCTGGAAAGACCAACAGCCAGTAACTACTACTGCATGTTCACTTTCATTATCTGCAACTTTCCATGATGTTTGTCAACAATTCCTTTGCCTTTGGCCATTTATTCCTTGCTATCTTGCTAACAAAGAGCTACATGTAAGGAAACTTCTCTTTCTCTTAGAATCCTGCAATGCACAGAGGCTGCAAAATCACCACAGCACTGGGAGCAGCATGATTCTGTTTCTGCAATTTCTGAACTAGCAGGAACTCATAATGACTTGTGGCTACACATCTATGAGACAGAACTCTATCCTCCAGCTCAACTGGCTGTCCTAAACAGACACTACATCATAAAATGGGCCCTTAGGCTCTTTGTATTCACAAAATAGTTTCACTGACCACAAGAGCGTTAGTGTCCGTTTCCATTGGTGCACCGCAGGGAGATGTACCTTCCAGTATCTCCAACGTAAAACACTGAAGATCCTTTTTAGAATAAATTGTTTCATATATGTATCACAAAATGAACTTCAGTTGAATTATTCCGTTTGCTTCAGAAAGCTACAGTAAGAAAAATTATTGGCATTATCCCACGCTATTTGTACTCTTCACGGTCATAACACACAGTGATCATGGAAACTGGCAGAACTGCTATGGAAACTTCTACTCTTGGTGAATATTCTGTTTAGAGGGCAGCGTAGTGTAACTGCAAGACAAAACCCTGGCTTTGTGCTAGCCCTGCCACTGACCCATCTGTGTAATTGCCACAGATTGCTGGTTTGTGACATGGAGATGAGAAAGGGACAACCTCACACGTGCATGGCACGTGCCAGTGGCAGAAGGCACGCAGCAGCTTGGGAGGTTTCTTCCACTCCATGCTCCTATAAATCCTTAATTTACATAAAGTTTTTTGAGTTCCTTAAATAATTGAGGCTCTTTTCATAGGGCATATTGCATCAATCCCCTATGGGGTGTAAGGGGGAAGGAAATAATTTTGGAAATACTAATAATATAATCTGACCAATGTTCTTACTATTTTAACTTTATACAGATTTACCTTGTTCAAAGCAGACCAATAAAAGATGTATTCTATTGCAGTGGAAAAGTGAAGGCATACAAAATAAACTGAAACTTAAGTTCTAAAAACAAATCAAACCCCAAATCCAAGATGGATCTATCTATATCTGCAGCCTATCATTAGTCCAAGCACCACTTCCAACCCATTCACAAGCCTTTCCCAAAATCAGTAGCTTCCAGTGAAGTTCCATTGCAGTAAGGTGAGCTACACAGAGAAGTTACAAATTTAAGAAAGTGGTAAATACTATCCTTCAGATGCTCTCCTATAAAACCCAGGCTCATCTTCAGGTTTGGTTGATCCAGTTCCAGAAACTGCTGCAGTTCACAAGGAAACTTCCATTGCACAGAGCAATGTCACACTGGAGGATGACACCAAACACTAGAGTACATTCTGCACAGGGCAAGTAATCTGGACAGAGCAGATGTCAGCACTGGGATACGTGATTTGGCCATGAGAGCAGTTACTTCAAAATTCAGGAGCAAAGGAAAATATCTCAAGATTAAAGTCTTGGCAGGTACAATAAAATAGATAAATAAAATAGGTTGTGAAATCTCAGTTAATGATTCTTACTCATAGATTAAGTTCTTACAACTGGATTACAAATAAGCATTTCAAAAAGCATGTTTTTGCGGGGATGAGGGTTATTATTTTTTTTAATTTTGGAGGAGGATCAAAGGTGGATGACCAGGATGAGAAACTGCCTGCAAATCTCAGTACAACTGGAAAGAAAGAAAGAAGGGAAACCTCACACAAAGCCAAGAAACAAATGGATAACTGGAGAGAAAAGAATCCCTCCCTCTTTCATCATCTTCTCCTAAATTTCAGACAGAATTTCTCTTAAATTGTAGGCTGGGAGCAGTGAAAAAAAGAGATGGGGCATTTGTAATCGCAATGGAAGCAGTGAATATATCAAAACAGCTCTAGGCACAAATGCAGTAGCTGGGACAGCAAGCACACTGCAAAGCCTGCTACCACAATTCCCTGCCCCGGCCATAAATTAGTCTTAACATAAGAGGAAGCACCATCATCACAAAATAGGTAGACCTTGCCTCTGAGAGCCAAACAGCAAAATACGCTATGAGGAGAGAGGAGAAGAAATTCCAGCACCAATCTCCAGCAATGCTCTGCTGCTGGAGCCTCCATGCAGGTCTCAGAGCTGAGACTCTCCAGCTCCTTCTGCTCCTGGCACAGATGCTCCACGTGGCCCCCAACAATGGGAGGGACACAGAGATTTGGCAGTGCCCCACGGTGGTCTTTTTAATATCCTTTATTTAAAGCCTTTCTGAAATCTCCTTTCAAACTATGGCAGAGCAAGGGAAGGGTAATTAAAAATAAAAGGAAGTTTTAATCTATTTCATCAAATTCAGTGGAGAAGGTAAAGGAACATGTGAGTCCTGAGGGACTTGTGTTCCCCACCACAGCAGTCAGCTATTGTCATAAAACATGGATCTGTATTTTATTCAGACAGTTTTGCTTAACAGAATAGGCTAAGATGCATCATCTCATTTTCATAAGGGGCCTCATGAGACAGAGTAAAAACACCTATCCTGAACAAATAAGAGTATTTAAATATAAAAGAGGGGAAAAAGAGGTAGAGCAGAACGTAGAACACTCTGTCCAGCTACAGAGACTAATGAACAATGACCCAGGTTCATTTACCATCAGCCAACTGAACTTCCTTAGTGGGGGCAGGGCTTGGGATAAATTGGGACATTTATTTCAGCTGACAGAACCAGAGTAAACAAGTAGATGCTTTTTAATTTCTCCTTTTACTTAGGGGGCCATAAAAAGTCCATGGCAAAGAGACCACATAGAAGACTTAGATTAGAACAAGAAATTTAACATTGCCATCTGAGCAAAGGTTTGCCTTAAGAAAGGAAAAGAAGCTTTTTAAGTTGAGAATGGCTCATCCTTAAAGAAAAGGACAACAACTTTTACTCTTGTACACATCCCTGCTCTCTTTTCTGCCTGCCTGTTGATGTCCTGAGCAACCTTTCCTCTCTTCACAAAAGTAGCAGTGGTTTAAAATCCTCTTGCATCTTGCAAGGAAAACAAAACAAAACACCATCATCACTAGTTAAACTAAAACTGGACTCTGAGCTGTGTGTGTAAGTGTGGCTCTTCAAATCCCTATCTGAGCACTTAAAAAGGACCTAATTTTAAACACTCAGCTTCCTTTCATTCCAGTTAAATTGTGGAGCTGGATTAGACATAATATTGACTGGAGCTGCCTATATCATCAGCCCAAGGAAACTACAGCCCTGACATTACACCTGAAGCTTCTAATTCTAAGACAATTAAAGAAGGAGTTAAGAACACCTTAGGTGCTTTATCCCTGAGTAAAATAACACCATCGTATCTCACATAGAAAAGATACATCAAGCTAAACCAGTTATCAGTATGCCAGGCATGAGAGCATCTGCTAAGCAGGACCATACAGCCATACAGAAGAGTCTATCCCATCATCATTCAAGAAAACTAAGCAGTGCTGTGACACATATGTAATGTAACCAGGACTTTACACACAGCATCAAGTTGTGTTACCCATAGGAAGTGTTTCCTTTATTGAGGATAACGCCTTGGCTCTCATGAGTTATATCAGTTTTTCATCAAATTTTTTCTCACTTTTTATTGCTGTTGTTTAAGCCTTTAGGAATCAAAGTTTTTCCAAAAACTTTCCTTAATACAGAAAAAAAGCCAGAAGCCTTAGGAGTCTGCTGTATACTCTACTTTCCTTGCAGCTATCTCTGTTGAAGACTTTTTTAATTACAAAATGGCTTTTGGAAGGCACAGGAGTGGTTCAGCAAATTACTGCCTAGAGCACAGCATAAAACCCAATGCCAACAAGAGGGCACGTTCAGAATTTCAGTCTTGAAGGTCAGAAATACCAACTGTAATGAAAGATGGTTCGATTTCAAAGTGCTAAATGACAGCTGTGGTCCAGAGATTTTTTGTCAGATGTGCAGGAAACCAGAATCCTAAAGAGGAGAAATTGGTGCATGCACATCTGGTAGAACAGCATCCAGTGATTTCCTAGGGCATAATAAGGCATAATAAGGTTTTAAAAGGCAGGCTTCAAAAACACTCAAAAAAAGGTATCAATACATATGAAACTTCTATATAAGCAGTTAAAAAAGTCACTGTCTTGTTCTTGGACCCAGTCCATAGCCTGGAGACAACTGTGGAACACCTCACTCAACACCAGTGATCGAGGTCTGAAGAGCTGCACTATTGTGAGAGAAAAATAGGAATTTGCATAGAGCTATCTTTCAGATACATAGACTTAAATTTCATTTTTCATATGGAAAGAGGGGAAAGAGTGCTCTCACTTTGGAAGAACCTGAGCCAAAGATATATACTATTATTAAGAGTTGTACTAATGCACTTGATTGATCATGCAGAACTCTAGTCATCACAAGAAATAAGTAAAAAAAAAAAAAAAAGACAGTGGAGACTCTGGAACTTTCCAGTAGAAGTATATACTGCTTTTCAGACCTTTTTCCTTGATCATTTCGTATCATGATCAGATGTATGAAGAATCTCAGATAAGCGCAAAGCAATTTTTTCAAATTAGAAGTCATTATTTCATTCTAGATACATTTTGTCTTAAGAAATGCTGCCAAATTTTATCACTTAATTTGAAAAAATTCTCATTTTCCTTGGTGTACAAATTGCTACATTCCAAGCACATCCTACACAGCCTGGCCAAATTAACATAATCTAATAACGCTTAGCAGATATCATTTTCACTTGTCCTGCAAGTCAATATGACAAGGATGAACATTGCCTATGATGCTATTAGAAATATTTAGAAAAGAAGGTACAAAACATGGATGTGAATAACTCAGTGGTATAGGACTTGTCTATTTTTCAAACACCAAATTATATTCTTAGTCACCATTCTTTAATATCAGAGCCTATTGTCCAACAGATCATGTGTAAGTTTGGCCTTTTAAGTGCAAGTTCATCTCTTTTGCATTTTCAGTCCATAATTTTTCAGGAAGTCCAGCTCCAGTCTTTCCTCACCCTGGTTTATTCAGTTGCATAATACAACCTTATTAAAGATTACAGTTGCTGCAAATGGCTTTCTTCTGCCTGGAACTACAGAGAGAACTGAACTAAAGCAGGCAGCATTTCAACAATAAGTCATACTAATTCCAGCAAGGCAAACTAAATAATTTTCTGTCCCAATTACTTTGGATAATCTTGAATTTATTCTTATGCCATCTCTCTATGCAGTATTTTGCCATGAACTGGAGACTTGCTAATGCACCCTGACCTGCTTAATTGGAAGCTGAAGCATAATTGATATCAAAACAGATATCAGAGGAAAACGTTAGCCAGTTCACCAGATTTCCCGTGCCCAAAAACCTTCAACTGACTCATTAAGAAATTACTTTAAGAAATGAGATATGGAAGAGCAGTGACATCCTAATTAACAGAACAGGAAACACATAATCAGCGGGAGAACTACTTTGTGTAGTGGGTGCACTGTGAGATTTTTCAAGTAAATAAGGCAAATGCTGTGCCCAAATTCACATTTCCCTGCATTGATGGTTCAGTGTTCTCAATACCACACACCACTGAGAGTTTAAATAAACCTGCCCAACAGTCAAGTCTTAGTAATCTGCCTATCAAAAATAGATCAGTTTAAGAGATGTTTGAAATCTTAACCTCATCTCTTGAGATTATATCCGCCTCCTGTCTATTTCATTTATTTAAAAAAATCTTATGCTCCATCGCAGAAGAATGCATTTTAACCAGAAATAGGCCAAGACTAAAAGATTTCTTCCAAGTCCTTAACAATTCAGGTGGGGCACCCATCCAAATCTGCTTTGGATGCAAGTCAGATGCAAAACTGGAGAAAAACTGTTCTCTTGTTCCAGTTCAAATATGGACAAAATCTCAAAATCTGTCTTGAGACAATGAACATGTGCCTCAGATGAAACATGATTAAAAATACTGTTCTCCTTCATCTCCTGCCTTAATTCTTTGTAGATGGTCCCACTCTGCCCTCTTGCACCATTTCACCCAGCACTGCTGATGGTCCACGTGACACTGATGCAAAGCAATCTCCTCTTCCCAGCTACACTTTCCACACCTTTCTCCTGTTCCAACCCAGATTTAACACTTCACCAAAATATAGTGTGTTCTCTTCCATTGCCAAAGTAGATTCCCACAGATTAATATACACAGATTTATGAATCAACACATAGAAGGTTTAACAAGAGAAGTTCCTCCCTTTCTGTAACCACACTCCATATTCTCAGGTGCAGGAACTACATTGGAATAGAGTTATATCCAAAATCATTAATTAATGCCTTAATCCATCCCACAGGAAACTAGCAGAGGATATAATTTCTGCAAAACTCTGCTATAAGGAAGGCTGATCTACCCTTACCACATGCTTAAAATCAGCAGCTTTTCCTCCTTTTTTTAACCCTCATTCATTTTCACTTCCACCTCATAAAAATCACTTGCAAAAACCCCAACAATATCAGCTTAACAAAAACAAAGCAAATCTGACTTGCACGGGGTTTCTTACATCATGACCACCTTCCTCACCCCAGAAGCTGCCACAGAGTCTAAGCAGAGCAGACCACACATGGGAGATCCCAGACACCTCCCTGCTTCCCACTCAGCTGAGCCACGTTTGGGGAGTGGAACAGCTAAAGGGGCACAGACCAAAGTTATTCCTTACCCAAATATATGAGCTGTACACAAAAGCAGCAGTGAGCAACTTGTTATTTGGGTGGGAACTAAGCTCTCCTGTAACATTATAGGGAAAATGGGTAAGTTCAATTCCTTAAAAGCTTCGGAGTTCAGCATAACATATAAGGAACACTTTTTCCGTACAACAATCTGCTCTTTGGCACTGCCTCAGAATACTTTACTGCCACGTCTTACTTTGAAATGGGAGGATGCCAAGAATGAGATAAGTGCAGACATCCATGACTGGAAACACAAGTAAAAGGCCTTCCCCAGAGCCAATTACAGCCTTCGACGCACAAGCACTTAAAAAAAACCAAAAAAGCCATAAACTAAACAAACAAAGTAAAAGCAACAGTAAATTTCTCTCTCTGCATTCACGTCGAAACTCAGCATTTACTTCTTTAGATTAAGAGGCTCTCTTTTTTTTCTAAATTCAGACTTGCAGTATCCTGCCAAATTGAAATAAAGCATTTGTTTCTTCAGAATATAAGTCTGAATTCTCAAAAAAAATACAAATGCCCACATTATCACATTAAAAAGAGATTATTATTTATCTGCTATTCAATGAATGGAAACCCAGATTACAGCTGAGACTTCCATGAGCTATAAATGCTGTAATGGCCAGGTTTGTCTCCTAACAGTTCCATTTGGCTTTTGTTTTCTTGAAATGTCTGATAGCACTTTATCATATAATTTTATCAGCAGTTCTTTCCACTACTAAATGTTGTAGTCAAGATGACAAAAAAAATGACAATGTGACTAGAGTCTTCATTTGAAACCTTTTAGTTTGGCACATTTCCTTTTGGAAAAGGAAGAGCTAACTGAAGTCAATTAGGGAAAACATGGTATGAATACTTTATAAACCATCAGGGAAAAAAAACTGAGTGAAATTAAATAAGCCACAGCAAGTAATTGGCTATTTAGATTCAGCTTCATACACACTTAAACCTATCAAGGATCCCAGACTGACCCATTCTGCATCCACCATTCTTGCCTGATTAGAAAAATCCAGGTGCATGAAGCCAGAAGTGAGAAGGGGAAGGTCCATATAATGGAATGGCGACACCGAAGTATAAAGTCACTCAAATGACAAGAGCTCTGGAATCTCTAAAATCAAACAAGTTCACGAGTGAATGTCTTTCAAACCAGTTTTCATTTCAGTCCAAATGAAACTGAAAATTACCTACAAATAACAGAAGAAATGTACTTTAGCTCCTCTTTCTCTTGCCTGACATGTTCACATTGGCTCATCGAAGAGCTCTGGCAACTTCAAAGTCCTTGGTTCCACTCTTCCTTCTTTGCTAGTACAGTGATGCTCACCACTGCTATTGCATTTTTTTTTAAGCATTGAAACAACCCCTAAGCAAACCATTTTGAAAGGAGTTGGGGCCGAATTCGGAAGAGGACAGTGAAGCCCAACACACAACTTCACTTCCTCAGGAGCCTATGAAAGAGATCCAACAAAAGCCAACAGTTGAGAAACTCATCTGTGTGGGGTTACACATCCGAAGGCATTCACTACCAAACAGGCAGGTGGGGTCTGCAAAGCCCCAGCCCCAGTGACTGAGATAGTTAAACTCATTGATGTCAAGTTAATTAAGACCATAGCTCAGGTGAATGTGGAAGCTTCCCTATGTACCACGTATCTTTTTTAGTTCCCTACATAACTCTACAAAAACTCAGAAAATCCACCATAATCTTTGATATCAGTGGAAGTTTCAAACTCTTACTTTTCTGAGAGGGTTGATTTGGTTCTCAGCTACTTTCTTAGGCTGGCTTCAGCACTACTTCAGGAGATTTTGTGGTTTGTGTTATACAAGACATCAATCAGCAGCATCATAAACCTTTGGTGATATTAGAAATAACAGGCAAAGGTGATATTAGAAATAACAGGCAAAGGACCATAGCAATAATTTTGTGAACATGTGCAAAAGTACTCCAGAAGAAGCTAAGGCAGAGCCCTCACAGCTGCTGCAGCATTGGCACAGCAATGGGAAAGGGGCAGCAACCCTGATGAGAGGGAGAATACAAAAAATTATTGAATCAGTTTTATGCAAAGTTTCCACACAGAGGAGAATTTACCTTTTGGCCTAAAACCAGGAATGAAAAACTCTCATTCCAGAAAAAATGCTTTGGCCAGGGCCACGTACAGCTTGGAAAGGGACTTCTTGTGAGAGCTGGAGCACTGTGGTTTGTCTGGCATTTGCTATCACATGTTTTGCATTTTCCTTTCTTAATGACATTATGCTCACTGTAAGTACTGAAAGTAACAGAGATTTACTTATTTTACCCATTTTTCCCATATGTTTTAGAGGTGCACTGGTATCATTTGCCAATCTATCCCATTTTATAAGTATTTAAGGGATTTTGAATGTACAATAGTCTAAACTATTCAGCCCAAATTTCATTTCATCAATATTTTATGTTCATTTTCTGTGAGGTCCACAAAAAGTCAATTGTCTTTTGCAAAAGGTGGTACTTGGACCAATAAACAATATAATGTTTCAAGCACAGTGAAATATAATGATATGCACAGACTACTCAAAGAAACTTCCCTTTTCCAGTATTTTCCATAAATCTTAACCCAGAAACTGAAAAGGTTTTTTTTTTTCTAAAGGAAAGAAAAATATGTATTTGTTAAGGTCTATGCAGAAGATTAAAATATAGGATGTATAAAGAGAAAATCATGACCCTGATGCCTGATAAAAAGAAAATTATTGTTAAATTAACTTTCATCTGTTGGCTTTTGATTGTACTGCCCCAAATAACTGAGTAATTCTCAATTTCAAAATTGGTGCAACCACTGCATTGTGAAAGTAAAGTAACACTACAGTCACTTATTGCTGGACTCAGTCGAGCTGACCTCTTTTGAGTCACCACAACATTACCACTTCCACTGATTTCCTACAAATGGGAAAGAGAGGGATGCTTTCCTACCTCACATGGGTCATGTCTATGGCCTGGGGAAGATTAAAACCCTCACTGAGGGAAGAGGCTGCATATGCCACAGCTGGATCACTTTCTCTTTATGATCCAAAAATTGTCTCTCCCAAACCCCCAACTTTACCCTCTCGTTATGCAGGGAGGGTGAACCAGCACCTTTCAAGGAGCTGCTGGGCAGAAGGAACCCAGGGAACTGCAGCTCATCAGCAGCTCAGAGTGACAGTTCCAGCAAGGGAGAAGGGCAACAGACACAACTGTTAGGACACTGAAGTCCCAAACTTCCTTCTCTCAAAGCAGTGATGCTGCTATTTAGATGCTGTATTTAGTTTGGGCCTCAACATGAAGAAGAGAATGAAATCAGATGGTGAATCAAGGAAGGGACAAACATTTTAGAGCTGCTCATGTAAGAACAACTCTGGAAAATGATAGCATTCCTTACAAACCAGGGGCAATAAAAGGCAATACTGAAACTCAGTAATTCCCTCAGCAACAACAGAACAGAACTTTCTCAGTCTTCCAAAGAGGATTTGAAGACGGCATTTATTGTTTTACACTTCAGTGAGCAAAAGATGCAGAAAACTAACAGAAGAGAGCAACAAGTGTATTTACACAGCTAAAACTTCAAGAGAAGCAGCTGCATTTTGAAAGGATGGAAAGGCCACTTTTTTCTCTGAAACTGGATTTAAGGAACATGGAAAACACGGAGCTTTATGTTATTTGTATTAGAGATTTGGTAGGTTCAGAAGCAAAATAGAAATTCTTTATCTGAAAATTAATGCCTGCAAAGTGACCAGAAGGCTTCCATTCTTTCTCCAAAGAGAGATTTTTTTTTTAATATGAACTATCTCATTTCCTGATTAGCAAACTAAAAGTATGAAATTGTTTTCTCTCTGGCTATATCCCAGCTGGATCAAAGCACTGGCCCGAGAACATACTGTACCACATTAGTTATGAAGGAAGTCCACAAGAAATTCAAGCATCTACTTCTCATCTCTCCTGATAAAGTTATCACCCCAGAATGTAAACATGGGCTCTTCACACACTATACTGACAGATACTTGCCCAGAGAGCTTTATACCTGTTTTATGTTGCAATTACCTCAGCACAAAGAATATCTTTTCTGCTTTGGGAGAAGAGTTCATGCCCAGTCCTAGACAAATCACTGAAGTTCATTCCATCACCACTTCTCTTCCCAGGTCTCACAAAGAAAGGTTTATTCCATACCTGGAAAAACCATCACCTCTAATGAGTACCAGAGGGCCACAGCTCCCACAGGAACTGTGTGTGCCTGAGGGCCAGTGAATGGCACAGGGACACTCTGTCAGGAGCAGTGCATGGGGGGATGCTTCAGCACAGTTCCTACGAGTTAAACATCACTGTGATATCTATTTTCAATGAAGACAGAGGAAAGAATCTACACCCACATCTTCTGAATGCACAGAGTCATCAATAAAAGAAGTCTCCTGCTCCAAGCCATAAAGTCATAAATCAAGGTAAAACAAACCATTGACCTGTTTTTATTCTTATGTGGGGTTGCACCACTGCAGTGAGGGTTTAAGGCCATGACAAGTCCTGCTGCATAAATCAGGTCTCTCCTACGTAATCATGTGAAGGATAAATCCAAATACATACTGACAGCCAAAACAGGAGAGTGGTACTGTGGTGGGGGGCCACAGGCTGGATGCCAGATGCCCACCAAAGCCAGTCCATCACTCCCCTCCTCAGATGGACAGAGGAGATAAAATATAACAAAATACTCCAGGCTGAGATAAGAACATGGCAAGATCACTTCCCAGTTACTGCCATGGGCAAAACTCGACTTGGTGGAAATTAATTTATTACCAATCAAATCACAGTACCACTACGAGAAATAAAACCAAATCTTAAAAACACCTTCCACCTAACCCCTCTGTCCTTCCTGAGCTCAATGTCACTCCTGAATTCTCTGCCTCCTTCCCCACAGTGGTGCAGTGGGGTGGGGAATGGGGGCTGTGGTCAGTTCATCACACGTTTTCTCTGCTTCTTGCTTCTCAGGGGGAGGACTCCTCACACTCTTGCCCAGCTCTCGTGTGGAGTCCTCCTTGGACTGCAGGTGGATCTCTGCTCTCCCCTGTTCCTCCATGGGCTGCATGGGGACGTCCTGCCTCACCATGGGGAATCTCTGCTCCAGCACTTAGAGCACCTCCTCCCTTTCTTCTGCACTGACCTTGGGGTCTGCAGAGCTGCTGCTCTCACATATTCTCACTCCTCTGGCCACAGCTGCAAGTTCTTTCCCCCTTCTTCTAAAATATGTTATCCCATAGACACAACCACCATCACTGACGGGCTCAGCCCTGGCCAGCAGCGAGTCCATCTTGGAGCCAGTGGAGTGAGGGACAAGGGGGAAGATTTTAGAGGGGTGGTCATAGAAGCCACCNACCACAGTTGCAAGTTCTTTCTCCCTTCTAAAATATGTTGTCCCAGAGACACAACCACCATCACTGACGGGCTCAGCCCTGGCCAGCAGCGAGTCCATCTTGGAGCCAGTGGAGTGAGGGACAAGGGGGAAGATTTTAGAGGGGTGGTCATAGAAGCCACCCCTGCAGTCCCCACACAGAGAGTATCAAAACCTCGCCCTGCAAACCTGATAGAGGTACTCCTCTCTGTTTGGAAAAGTAGAGCTATCCTTTAGGAGGGTGTCTGTATAAATACTACAAAGACTGAGAAGTGATTACTATCTTCCAGTGAGCAGTGTTAATACAGGCTTTAAAAAGAGATCAATAGGCATTTTTGTATTAGTCACATTTTTGGCAGCTTGTCCATATCTGCAAATACATATTTTAGAAGGTCAAATCAGCAGCCAACCCGTGCTACAGACAGAAAAAGGAAGGCAGTAAAAGCATATATCATACAATTATATTAGTACTTCCTCCTAAAGAATGTTTTACAATTATGTCTGGCTAGTCAAACCAATTTCTCTTTACTGCTCACTGGAACAGCACCTCTTCTATTTACTCCAAGCTGACTAGGGCTTTTCTGTTGTCCTTCTTCAGTTCTTTTACTTCACCAATGTTTTGCAAATACACTCAGTTGGATTAGGCTGCACTTAACCTGAAAAGGGTTCACCATTCCCTGGGTTTAAAATTAAAAGCATCAGAGCAACAGAGAGAGGTCTGGTGTACATCACTGTCCAAAGCCTGTGCACGTCCAGGGTCAAGAGCAACTCTGCTGAATACACTACAGAGAAGCAGATGCACCTGAGCAAAGTCAGACAGCCCAAAAACACACAGTGCTGAGAATCAGACACAGAACCCACTGGCAAACAATCTTAGGGGAAAAACAAGACTTTGAGTTAGTTGTTGAACTTGGAAGTGGCAGCAGGAATCTGTGTCCCATTGCCTGAGTTCAGTGAGAACTCAAAGAACTTCCTTATTCTTTGGAAACAAGTAGGAGGTACAAAGAATATCTGACTCCATCATCTTTCCCTAACTTCAGCTGTCTACAAGAACCCAGTTTTGGCAAGTCTCACTCATGTCCAAAGAGGCAGCAGTACATGCAAATGCTTTATAGTTTAAAATGTCATATGTTGGTGCTGACAAGTTCAAGACATGAGAAGAGGTTGCTATGGAAACACATGCAGTATTGCCTGGAACATAAGGCAACATTTTACATTAGGAATTTTTAAAAAAAGACAACCTTGGACCAACAAATTAGTTGGTTGCCAAATTAGGTTTAGGATGGGGAAAAATCAGTTTGTCATTTGTTCTCAGACAGAAATATTTTTGTTCAGAAACAATAAAGTTAAATGTAATTAAAGCATTTGCATTATGATTTGGATTATTTCCCTAGTCTCACAGCAAAAAGTAATTTTTTCTTGAAAGAGCTTCTTTTGAAGCTCATATACAGGAAATCCATCTCTATATTCCCATGTGCTGGAGTCTCATCTAATTGTATTTTTATAATTAATGAAATCACTTTATTGGTTATGTTCTTCGAAGGGTTAAACGTTTAACCCTTCTATAACCTTACTTATCTGTGTACACACATTGGCCAAGAGAACTAATATAGGAGTAGAACTGATCAGAAAAGAGCAGAATTGCATCCTTGGGCAGTCTGGCAGCTCTCAGATGCTTCCTAAGCCCTGTTTTATAAGCTGTCACTGTTGCAAGGTGACACCTGCCCTTCTGGGGTATTGTTGTGCAGTGGCATTTTTCAATGCCAATCTCTTCTGCTTCATTCCCTGCCTTCCCAATAAGCACAAAAACAATTTTTAATTCCCCATACAACAGTTTTATTCTGCAGGCCTCATGAAAAGCCTGATTCTAAAACACAATTCCTACACACCCATCTACTCAAGGGAAAAAAACTCTCTCCACTTAATCTTTCTTACATAAAACATAAAGCCTTTTCTTTTTCTTCTGAAAACTTTTTATTAGTTATCTACTGGATTTGGAAGAGAAGATTTATAAAAAGGGAACATGGGGTTCTACTTCTGACATTTTATTTTTGGAAGCACAGAAGAACATTTGAGCTGCTGGGCCTAAGACTGATTCTTTCATCTTTTCCTATTTTGAGCATTCTAGAAAATTTCAGTCTACTAGAACATTTATTTGTTTGGGAGTTTGGGCCATCACAGAAGTGACAAATCTACTAATCTACAATTCAATTCAAATTACTCTCTAATCTGCAGCTGACAAGACCTTATGATTTCTGCAAGTAGAAGTCCAAGATACACTTATGAACACAAAAGATGGGGTCATGCTATCATCATGACATGATCAACATTTTTGCTTGAAAACTATAGCAAAAATCTGAATCAAATGGAAAACATCATTTCTTTATGAACACCTGAGCAGTGAAGGTGGGAAAACCTCGTTTTTGCTAAGTTTAAGAGAGAGGGTGCTAGGAAACCTGACAACAAGTATCTGAAATGGAAAACAACCTGGTAAACTGGCTTGAGAGCACTGTCCTTCAGTAAATGCAGCAGCAGGCAAACAATGCCAGCAAGTTGTTTCAAGAAAACATCTCAATTAGGGTTGTGTTGTCAACACAAGGAGAACTGACAGCCAAACACAGATGGGCTCCTCATGTCCTCAAAACCTCAGCTTACATGGTTACACTTGAATCCCAACACCCCCAACATGTTTAAAATGAGGGGTGTTTTCCAACCATCCCACTGTCACAGGGAAGTTCCTGTAAATGATTTTTGTGAGTGCTGCCCTCCTGTCTCAGCAGGGCTGCAGGCTACTGAATTCAAGGGCCACTGCTGCCACCCAGGCAAAGTGGGTCACAGCAAGAGCAATGAACAGCATTTCTGAGTTTTAAATGCCAGATCCTTTTAACACCCATCCAGCAGCCCATATAAATCCATTTATTACTGTATTTTTAAGCTGTCTGTACATGACTGGGTTTTGACTAGTTCCAGAACAGCCTTTTTTAATTTTATTCTTTCAGATGCAACCCACTTTTTAGGCAGATCTTCCAGACACATAAGATATTAACTTTTCCTTTACCTTTTACTTACAACATGAATAAGAGTGAAAAGCTGTTTTTCTTTTCTTTGGAATCTAGAAAATCTTTGTTCCTTAAGAACCTTACAAGAATATTCTGGCAAAGTAAATGCAAATTATTAGTTCCTGATTTCAATGTTGTTTAAAGCATAATTTTTTCTTCTGTCACACCTCACTTCCCATTTTTTTCTTATTACCTTGAATAAAGTAATATTTATTGAATAAAGTCCATGAAAACTTGTAAATAGGCAGGATAAATATAAGGATCTTTATAAATTCATTTCTCTTAAAAATCCACAATGTATCTGTGTCAGAAGGACTGAGGCAGAGAAATATGGAAAAGCTCATCTGTAAAGAGGCTGAGACTTTGGCTGCAGTTCACTCAGCTTCACAGGGTTCATCACAACAGCATTTGGCTCTCCTCTCTTCTGTTTTCTTCACTACTAATGGATACTTTACTATTTAATTAGTGCAGCATGATCCAAATCCCATCAAAGTCAATAAAACTCTTTTCATTTATGTTAACGGGTTTTGGACCAACTCCTGGTTTAATACCAGAATCAAATAAAACACCCCTAGGAAAAGAACAGATATACCAAGCTTACACTTTAAAGTACAATCTTAAAACCTTCCTAAGGTTTTTACCCGCTTTAAAGTAAATCTCATTATTGAACATCTTATAAAAACAGCTGGACAGCTCTTTTTTTGCCAGTCTGATTAAAGTGTCAGAAGGCATCTAAATGTGTGCAGAGCTTCGCTGCGAGAAACCTTCCCACGGCAGAAGGTGAAGCCTTCCTGAAGCTTTTCCTGGGGCTCCTGTGCTGTGCCAGGACACGAGGGTTCCCCCTGGGAGGACAAGCCTGGCAATAAAACTGTTCAAAAGGTCCTGCCCCAAGCACTTTTTCTTTCCCTGGCACCACCAATTGTGCCAACGCTGGCTGCTTGTTGGGCTGCTCTGCAGCAAACTCCACCAATGTGATTCACCCACTAAGGCTGTGTGGCCAGAGACATCCAGAGCTGGCCAGGTGGCAGCAGGACTGCCAGGGCCCAGGGAGGAGAGCTCTGTTCATCAGAGCACTTGGTTCTAACACAGCACAGCTGAACCTCCGTAACCACTTAAATCAAATCAGCTGGAGAGAGCACCAGCTATTTTTGTCACACAGAGGAGAGAGGAGGCTTCCTGCTCTCAGACTATACCCCAGTCGCTGCAGAAAGCAATGAACCACAAAGCAAGCAAAATGACACTATGTAAACAGGGAGATTAAACCTTCTCCTGATACTTTTGACCCATTTTGGCAATACTAAGCAAGCCACACAAAGCCACCACATCATTTCTTGCATAGAAGCATGCTTTAATTGACTGGCACATTAAACATCAAAGTTCTGTGTCAAGTTTGACCACAGAACTCACGTTCAGAAATCACATCCAACCAGTGCTGACTCAGTGGCAGAGCCACAGGATCTATTTTTTAAATTCTCAAAAGCCCGAACAAAAAACCCAGACTTGTGCTCTTGGTTTCAACGTTTTTTTTTCATTTCACACTACTCCAACCTGGCAGCACAGTAGGCTGGGGGATAACTTTCCCTGAAAACAACTTTGGCAGAATGTTAATAGATAAAGAAGAAAATTCAGAGCAAGGATGAGAAGTGCTTCAGTCCCTTCTGGGCTGGAGCTGCGACCCTTCCCAGGGAATCAATCACAGCAGCTCTGGAGGGGACTGTCCTGCAGCACACCAGGACACGGTGGTGATGTGTGCATGTGTCTCCTGCTCCCTGCTTCCATCTGCCCAGTGCCTCTGGGCAGCCCTGACTCACCTTGTACTGACACGTGCACAAGGCTGGGAGGTGCAGGAACCTCCATTTGCTCTCCCATGGAGTCAGCTTCCAGCCCTGCCCTGCAAACTTGCACTGAGGATAAATGGGGACATCACTTCTTGCTTCATTCTCCCTTCTAGAGCTACCCATTAAAGCAAAGATTCTCTTGTGAATTGCCAGGAAATAGAGTGTTTTCTGCTCCTTCCTGATGCATGGGCTACTTATTCTCACCCCCTCAGAGTTCCAGCGCCAGTGCTCAGCATCTTACCCTGCTGACACTGCTCAGATGTCCCCAGCTGCTGTTTCTTTTGGCCTTTTTTCTGATGCATCCCTTCCTTTCCCTCAAATCCCACACATAGTCACCTCACTGCTCTGAGCTACACTTCTTCGCAGGAACCACAGTGCATTTTTCCCCAGTGAAGAAAATCTTTCCAGATTGTGAAAAGGAGAGCAGAACTTCCCAGCAGCAGCCGGTGGGGAGGGAGGTAGACTTCCAAATAATCTGTGCAGCTTCGGAATTCAAGCCCATTCACTGTGGTGGAGCGAATTCACTACCTACAGGAAGCAGTTTCAAAGATGGCCATTTGCTCCACATTCCTCAGCAAAGGAGGGATGCTGACAAGGTCCCTGGCTCTGTGAAGGTGAGGAGTGAGAACTTACAGGCTCAACCATCCCCTAGAACCAGCTTCAGGGAGGACATCATTACAAGGAGAAAGCTGCCTCCACACAGACTAGAAAACACAAGTATTAGGGCTAATCTAGCCAGTGCACCGTGAGATATAGAGGATTAGATTTGACTTGATAGGTCTCTGACGTCAATGAAAAGTGGTCTTAATATAAACAAATATAAAATGAAAAGAGAAAAAACCCAACGCTTTCCCACAGTGGGATAGCCAGAATCTACTGTAGAACTTGCAAGCAGTGATTCAACACTCCAAAATTACATCCTTGGGTTAAAGACTGCACCGAGTTCATTCTGGAACTGCACCATAAAAACATTACCTAGGCACAAATATTTCTTAAACCCACAAGTCAAAACAAACACCTCTTTGAATCACCCAAAAGGAACACAAAATTGCCAGAAGCAACTAAATCCTTCAAAGACCTAAGTATATCCATCACAGATGAATTTCACATTACTAACATTGCATTTATTCGACAGTTTTCCTGGTCTTGTCATGATTTCTACAGGCTTGCATAATAACATGAAAATGTCACAAAAATTACGTCAGAACAGCAATCCAGAGGCAGGGAGCCACAAGGCCCTCAGTGAGCTACGCTTTATGTGACAAGAAGCAGTGCCTGGAGCTGTGTCTTTAACCCATCTGCCCATTCAAGACCAAAGACCCTTCAAAGACCCTGGGATTCCTGGTCTCCCTTTCCAATGCACTTTGCCATTTCCAAGAATGTAAACAAATTCTGAATGTGTTACTTAGTGAAATCTCATGAAAACATATACACATTCACAGATCTTGAGTGTCCTGCTACCTCCCCAGAAGGAGTGTATCTCTTTTCAAACCATGGAAGCCTGTAATCCAGACTGTCAGAGAAGGGCATATCACCACAAGAGTGTGAAAACAGCTAATTACATAAGGCCAGGTCCTCAGCTAATGCAAGATGACAAAGCTCCCAGAAATCTGTGGAGACATGATGATGCAGATTAACAGAGGTTTGGCTCACTATAATTGAATGTACCCAACTTCTAATTTTCCCATCTAGTGACAGATTGTTGGAACCCTGACCACCAGAATCTCAGAGTGCAATGGGGAGTTGAAAGGAGATTGCATCAGGGAAAGTAAACTCCAGTTTGGCTGAAAGCATATTTGTGATCCAGGAGTTTCAATTAGCTGTTGCTGAGTTATCACAAAAGTCTGGTGAACAGATGTGCAATTAGAGTTTTTCTCATGTTGTTCTCTCTTGTGACTTGGGTGTTTTTGTTGGGGGAGTTGTATTTGGCATTTGAGTGGGGTTTTTTTGCAAGTGATGCTAGTTTTATTAAGGTCGAAGCTAACATCTTAGACAGGCAGAGAAAGCTCATCCCACCACCACGTCTCCAGCAGTGCAGTAGCAAAGGGTAGTCTCAGAAAGCAGGAAAATCTTTCTCCTTTCTGGCCTCATCTTCATAGGAAGATGGAGACAGAAAAGCTGTCAGAATGAGCCTGCAAATTCAAGGCAGCTGGAATTGCCTCATCCTCCTGGCATGGACTGGAGGGTTTCTCCTGATCCCTCCCCCTTACTTAATGCATCACCTCTTCTGTGGTGGGGATGTGGTGTGAGGCAGAAGGGGAAGAAGGTTTAGCAGAGCTATTTCAGGTTTAGAGGCACACAGTTCTGTCCTGTTCCATCCAGCACACGGGATATAAACAGCCATGGGAAAAGCTGCACTTGAGCATCTCGTCCTCACCTCCCTCCCCACCACCACTGCACCAGGGGATGGAGAACAAGGTGAAAGACAAGGTTATGATGTGGAATACTCCATGGCCTGCTTTTTGTCCCAAATACTCTGCTAATCAGCCTGTCCACACAAAGCCAAATGGAGCCAGTGAAACAACATATTCACTTCAGCAGCTTTGGAACAGACCCAAAAATCAGCTACTTGCCATGGGACCTCCCTGGCCCTTATGCAAAATGATGCAGGATCATGACACAAACATTGGCAGATACAGGTCTTTTCCTGTGTGATTTTCTGTTTAGATAAATGCAAGATTACACTGTATTTTCGTAGGTCCAGTATTTTTATTCTGTTTTATAAGTTGTGTATGATTATTGTTGGCCCTTATTTGACTGCAGTGAACTAAGCACTTTATTTTCACAGGAATTCATTACACTCTCCTACTGAGGAGTTTAAATTAATACAAAACATCTTGTAATTTGTCTTGTCTTTCTTTGCTTGTCTATTACTTATCCAGACTGAGTTTCATATTCTTCTTTCAGAGTACTAAATCATCCTTTGATTAATCCCATTTTTACACTTGCTGCTTATGTCAGGCTTAATGTGTTGTAACTTTGCAAACAAATTTAATATTGACAGACACCTCTTAGCACTTATTTGGGAATTAAATATTTTGGTTTACTGATGAATGGTGGATTTGCCATTTTTACAATGAAACCTAAAACTATTAGAAAACTGATTTCAAGCTTGGTTATAAATCTCAAAGCAACCCAAATTAATCTCTAAAACTCCTTTATCCCTGAGGTCCTTAGTGGTATTGAACAGAAGTGGCATAAAATTTCTGCTTCTGGGTTTTGGGGTGGCTTTTTTTTTGTTGTTCCCAATAAGTAAAAGATTGTGACCATATGTAGGTTCATGGTGTTCTAGAGAGTGTTTCGAAGTCTGAAAGACATCATTTTGTCCAGCTATTAGTTTAGATATAAAAAAATTTTTAGACATTTTCACCCTTGCCAGCTTCAAAGCCTGTCAGCTTCCAATATAACTCTTGTCACGTGAGAGAGAGTTGGCACATGAAAGACTCTTGGCCCAGCTCAGCTGTCTTCATCATCAGGTAGTGATTTATTTCTCAAAGACTGTTTCTTAAATACATTCTGGTTTGCAGAATGCTTTCCAAACAACATCTCTCACATTCCTTCCACAGCTCCTCTGCTTAGAAAAAGCCTCGCAATTTTAACACTCTGAAAAATGAAGAAGTATATTCTTCTGCATATGAGTTGGATGAATATGATTTACCCAAAAGCCATGATTTAAAAAAAATAAACCCACTATTAAAACAGTAACCACAGCCTGTGCTGCCACCTACCCTTGGTTAATCTCTGCATTTTCTACAGGCTCTTTTTCCAAATCATGGACTCTCTCCTGGGAACCTGGGTTTGCCCTGCAGGTGATGTAATGGCCAAGGGCACCAGCCCTGGTACCAGCCTTGGCAGTCACACATTTCACCAAGGGAGAAATGCAAGATGCAGCTGCTTAGAGCAGGTACTGGATGTTAGTTCTGCCTTTTGCATATGGGGGACAGAGCAGAGAAATTAGAATCACAGAACCACAGAATCATTTAGGTTGGGAAAGACTTGGAAGATCTTTAAGTCCAGCTGTTAACACAGCACTGTCAAGCCCACCACTAAAGCACATCCCCAGGTGCCACATCTGTACTGCTCTGAGCAGCCTGTTCCAAGGCTTGACAGCCCTTTTGGTGAAGAAGTTTTTCCTAATATCTAATCTAAAACTTCAGCAAGTGCCTGGAGTAAAATTTTGCTTTCCCCTCTTCCTTTCTAAATTCTATCATTTTACTCTATTTGAATTAAAATGTAAATGGTTTCTTACTATGCTTAGCTCTTGAAATAGTTTTACTCCAAAGACAGAAAGCCTTTCTTTCCTATTGGACTCGACATGTTATTTTGACTTTCTCTATTCTATACTCTACAATACTCATTAAATCATGCCAAAAAAAGTACACGTTCAGAAACATAACTCGAAAGAGAAATCCCTCCCACAGACCAAATTGTGCAATAGTAGCCCTGAGTCTGCAGTGCCTGTCCTGGGTGAGTGATGTGAGGGTGCCTTTGGATGGGTTTGCCTGAGAGGGCTGAGGCATGTCCAGAGCTCCACTGCACATGCTGGAAGCTGCTGCTGCAGCCCAGCAGCCCCCAGGGCACAGAGGGAGGAGGCAGGTGTGAAAGAGAGACTGCCCACAACCTTGGGAAGCAGGCACAGGAGCAGGCTGAGAGAGCTGCACTCAAGGCTCCTGTAGAAATTTGCTGTATCCTTCACAAAATTCAATCCCCCTGCCATTTCATGGACTGCTTCTTGTCAGTATTGTAAGTGATGGGGTAAAAGAAAAGAGCTGCTGGCCAGCCTGCTAATTAGCCAGCCTGCTCATTAGCCATGCAGGCTCTTCTTTACACATCCAATTCATTATTCTTACAGTGATAGTAAATCAGAAAACACATTAATAAAGGCTTAAAGATGCTCAGGGCCTACATCAAGGTGTGGCTCTGTGCTACCCTAAAGCTCAGACAGATATTTCGATTTTATGTTTTTCAAGAAAGAGTTTTAATGCCAGGCATTTCCTTACCATTTTCTTGCCTCAAAAAACTGTAGAAATCATTCCTCTTCATTAAAGGGCAATAACAGCAAGCTATAGTCAACACTTAGTGAAGAGAAATTACTTAAATGCATAAATTAGCTGTATCTAGCTACAAGTAGGAGCTCTACTTATCCACAGATACAAATGATATCCACTGACTTTCTCATTACAGGATTAGTAGGCTTCACACTTAATTTCAGTGGAAAATAGATTGTAATCTGTCCCCTGAGGTCCACCAGGCTAGAGGTTAAATGCTGGGAAACAGCAGTCTGACCATATAATGAAATTCAAACACAGAGGTGGCAACTACAGGAAAAGTTAAAGGGAATGACAGTAGGAAAGAAGTTAAAGTAGCTGTATTTATAGCCCACCACATCAAAAGAAAAGTGGTAACATTGTACTTTGCAGGTGGAAGAGTCAGAAAGTACGAGGGACGCTGGGCAATTCCAACCTCTGAATTCTCCACAGAGCTGCATAAGGGAAGAATTAATTATGTCTTTATTTTGAAGATAAAGGTCACAAATGCAGCAATAAAGGGGCAAAATATTGAATTTTACATAAACTAATCTAAAAGGAATTAAAAAATATTTAAACTCGAAAGTAACACTGAAAAACTTGAACACACTTAGATGCCAAGGACAAAAAGTAACAGCAAGTTGTACAAATGAGACTTCCATTTCAGCAAGGCAGAAAGGTTTGGAAAACAAACAGATCAGTAGGTACAGTCCTACAAAGGGCATGAAACAGGGGGGAAAAAGCAAGTATATAAATTAGTGGTGAGGGCAAGTTCTCTCTGTGGGATTAGAGAGGATAAAATGATATTGAAGTTACCATGTTCAGTAAATGAATCTCCCCAACCTGGGGGGCAGCCAGCCCACAGAACCCACACCAGTGCACAAAGTCTCTCAGAAGTACACACAAGACAAAATACACAAGGTGTAAAGAGAAACTCATCTGTACTGTAAAATGACACCTTCAAAACAACATACTTGGGATGATTTTCACTGGCCTGGTGATTTTTGAGACTTCTAAAAAGAGAACTGGCATCTCTGTCTTTTCCTTGAGGGAACTTCTTACTTTAAAACACTTTCTTTAAACAGAAAACAGTTACTTAGAAGAAAAAGTAGAAACATTAATGCTGAGATTCACACTTACAACTCCAAGAACTCCGGATCTGAAGAAAGTACCAGACGTTTTGAGACCTGGGAATAACTCAGAAGATCTATAACAGAAGCTGTGATTTAGATATGAGGAAGCAACGTGCTCTTCTGCACTTGAAGAGGACACTCTTCTTTTCAATGTTACAGTTTAATAGAACAGTGCTGAAAATAGCGTGTGAAATGTGGGCCTTTCATTTGCAGACTATTAAAACTGGGAACCTGCTGTGTCAAGACTCTGCAAACAAAGATGAATTTAAAACACATTCAGATAAAGGGGCTAAAGGAACCAGATGTGATGTGTTAGAGAACTTACTGAAACTTTGGAAGAAAGAAAGCAATAAAGGGACACGGTGATCCGAAAAGGAGGGTGTGCACATCAGAGCAAGGTTGTGCAACCCCCTACAAGACACTCAAGACCTGTTCCCTAGTTCTGTTTTAATCAGACTCAGTATGAGAAATGTCCTAGTGTGCCATTAAGTAATGGCATGACCTGCTTACAAAGCAACAGTCACCATAAATAAAAAGTACTCAGAAGTAGGTCGAATAAAACACTAGTGTGATCTCTGGAGAAAAGGTCCTGGTCCATGGAACAGCTAGAATTCTAGCTGATCCAAAAAAACTTTTTTTAACCTTCTGTAGCAAAAAGTAAACATGTAACTAACTTGAAATGTGGTTCTTGCCATTTGCAGGAGTCTTGAATTCTCAGAGAACATTCTCACCACACCGCAAGGAAGCAGCGAGCTGGCAGGTAAGTGAGCTAACAGCACTTTTTGAGGGACATACCTTTGGAAGCTGAGGAGGGACAGACTTCTCAAAATATGTTCTGCTTACTCCAGAGATTAATTATGACCTTATCCAAATTAGTTCCTATATTTGGGTCTTTCAAAATGGAAAGCATAAGGAGCCACCAGGCACCTTTCCTTGGATGTACAGAGTTTAATATTCTGGTTGGAAATTAGTTCTTGTGTGGTCGAAGAGTATAGTACAGCTGAGACACTACTACAATGAGGACAATGCAACACAAGGTCAAAGAGGACATAAAGAAATACTTATATTTTATCCAAAGGCCTACAACATACCAGTTTTGACTGCCTGAGGATACTCTGTCCAGATGGTGTCCACCTGTTTGATGTAGGAAATGATTTGTTCTGCTCTTAGATAAAATGTAGGTGAGATGATCCATGCACAGAAGATGCAAAGAAAAAAAATAGTATTTACTGATGACACAGTCTCTTTTAAGGACAGCAGAGGATAATTTACTCCAGTCAGAGGCTGAATCATAGTGTTTACACTCTTTGTGTTTCACACCATAACTTTTAAAAGGGAAAGCCTGTGCAATTTACACAGCAGAAGGGACTGTCCAACTAGGCTCTTGTTGGCCAGGAAAATGAACAGCAGAAACCCAGAGAATGGATTACAAAGCAAAGTCTCTGGAATGTTAGGCATCAAAACAGTTGCATTGTTTTGCCAGGCAACACAGGTCTTTTAAATCATACGTGTAGATGGGGATGTGCAGTCAGGCTCTGATTGTGCTAGAATTCACACACATGCTTGGCTTACCCATGTGGAAGCCCCAGCTGAATTCAAAACACCCTGGAAAAGGGTTAATGGTGATCCCACAAATCATCTGCAGAGGAAGGGGTGCTGTTTCCTTAATGAAAATGGCTTTTACATTTTGCTCTATACTGTGTCACAGAAATTATTTGCACTTCTTCTGCTACTGTATTACAGTTCTACTTATCAAAAGAGCAAAAAGCCCACAGTGAGTTTTGCCATTACATAAAAATTGGGGAAAGGAGAAAAAAAACCACAGATGGCGGCTTTAGTTTGAATTTGGTTTAATTTAATGTGAAAATGCTCCCAAATAAAAAGATTATATATGCCAAATTTTGATCTCCATAAAATGGATGCAACCCCACCATAATGTAAATGCTAAGAATTTAGCATACAGAAAAGGAATTACTGGAATTATTTGTAGCAGGCATCTGTTTTAACTGTCAGGCACTAGACCTGACCAGACTTTGAAGATCATATTGTGCTACCTTGAGCTCTGCTTTTTTGCTACATCACAAACCGGTGTAATCCAAAAACCAGATCAAAAAGAAACATGACTAAATTGTAAATCCATACGGAAGCAGGAGATGGATGTCTAGAAGGAAAAAATAACACAGTTATATAAACGTGTCTGCCTTCTCCTGGTATATTCATTGTGAGCAGCTCCTTCACCCTCTTATCCAGGTAAATTACATGTTCCACCTAAGGTGAGCTATATTCACCTTCAATCCGGTGGGCAGTTCCAAGAAAGAACCTCTGTCAGGACAGTATATAAGAATATAACCTTAAAATTCACTGACTTCAAAGAGCTCAAGCTCATGTTCAAAGTGAAGAAGAACTATATCAAACAAGGCAAGACTTCACAAGGTGTCTAAACATCTTTAGGAACGCAGGGAAGTTGGCAGGAGGAAGGGGAGAAAGGTAAGCATTTCACATGGGTGGCTGGAATTGCTCTTAGGAAACACCATTGACTGGATCTGAACTTGAGCTTCTACATTTACAGTTTAGAAATTAGATTATGTGAATACAACCCTGTAAAATAAAAACTGAGGGAAAAAGTTTTGTTCTCTGATTTAAAACAGGAAAGAAAATACTCATAATAAAAATAATACATAACAAAGTCTTGGGACAACTGACAGATGTGCACTTGTATTGACAGCAGCCAAAGCACCAGCAAGCTCCTGAGGATCCATGAGTGGTTAGGAAAGGGAAATGGATCACCACAAGCCCACCCAGCTCAGCCCAGGGCTACAGATACTGTAGCATTGGGCATGAGTCGAAAAAGCACTGCTGGTGTCCCAAGCATTTCTAGAAGAAACAGCGTCTGGGCAAGCAGCCAGCCAGGCAGCAGGCAGCTCGCAAACAGTTTGGGAGGGTTAGCACAGAGCACAGGAAAGACTGAAATGTTGTAGAGCAAACCCTGCCTGGTTCATCACAAGAGGAAACAGGTCCACTGCACTTGTAAGGTGTCTATGTCTTGGAACCCCCAGCCATGGAATGCTTACAGCTCATTAAGGAAACAACTAACCATAGATGTCTTCAAAAGCTCAGTTTCTATATATCTTCTTCTAATAACTTTCCATTTTGATGACAATACTGTGAAATTTTTGGACAGCTGATCTTTTAACTTTAGAAAAGGAAAAGGATTATACTAATGGAGCCAAACTAGGACATCATGATGTGTTAGTGAAACTGATGTTCCTTCCTTTGCTTCAGTCGGTACAATCAGATCACATTGATTGTTCATTATGAAGTTGTGATCCTCAGTCTTCTCAGTCCTGTCAGTGCATCTGAGTCTGCACTGCAGCCTAAGTTAATCATATGCTCATTATCCACTTCAGATGTGGTGTTGATATTGTGTTTCTCCTGTCTAAGTACACATTCTAGCTCACAAACTACAAATGTCATGAGGAGACTGGGAGGGAGTTATGCCTCTGAATTTCCACAACCAAATAGTGCCTTCCTGTCAACCTGAAGAAGATATTTTTGGCATATCTGCCTCAAGCGCTGCAGAAGTATTTATCAAAAATCAGAAATCCAGATGCATAAAGAGTTCTTCTACAATGGCAGGTTCATCTGCTGAGGTGAAGAAAGGGAGTGCCCACAGTTCCAGCCATAATCTGAAAGGATTAACATAATACTAACTGTTTGTTGGTTTATAGCATTTTTTTTCAGCCTCCAACCACTTCTCCCTCACAACCCTTGGAGAGGACAGCCAGCTCCCTCATCCTCCATCTGCATCCACAAGTAATATTCTGGCCAAGGACCAAGAACTTACTCAAAGCACACCACCTTCCACCACAGCCTGCAGGCCATGGAGAGCTGACCATGCTTGTTCTGCCCACTAAGTGGAGAATGTTTAAATGCTATCAGGCCAACCAAGATGATAACAAGTTGTCCAGAGTGTTTTTATCTTGAGTGGGAAAGCTTCCACAGTACTTTTTTTTTTAATATGGTAAATATCACATTCATAATTCAGAAAGCTGTTAAAAATCTATTGATTAGCTTCAACTTTGATTCTTCAACCATGATTTTTAATGATCCACTTCAGCTCTGACAACACAGCTAGATTGCATACTTCAGAAGTTCTCTACATCTACCTCAGATTTGATTTTTAGGTCAATAATTTTTGTCATTGACTTCTGATACAGAAAACCGTGAGTACCCAAACTAATGAGTATCTCCTCAGTCAGGCAGCTGATCATCATTTACAGTACAGTTCAATAGTCCCCTCACAGATCTATTTTCATGTAAATCCCTTCCAACAACTTCCCATTTGGCAATACCAGTTCCACCAGCCAGACTCTTCTCAGACAATAACTGGAAAATAAGACATAGTTGGCAGCACAGTGCAAACCAAATGGGATGTTCAAAGGAAATAACATCAGAAGTTGGCAAGGTGGCAGATGCATTTGCTGACTTAAACCAGATTCAGTCAAGAAAAGTTTGCAATGTAAAGACCAAAGTCGGACATTCCAACACCAGTATCATTTCAACTCTGATGGCTGATGCAAAAGATGGAAGACCACGAGAAGAATAGACAGATGTCAAAACACCTTCAAAAGGAACCACTTCAAAAATAAATACTAGGAATTAAATTAATCAAGTTTATAATGTAAAATTCTAACATTGTCACTTGACAACTCAGTTGTAAGGGAGCTCCACCATCCTTATCTCCAGAATAACCTAGAAAAAGTGGTGAAAATACTTGGGCCCACTGAAGAAAACTAGGTATGAAGTAAAAAATGAGCATAGAAAAACAGTTGAGAATAGCCTTTTCCATGTCTTTATTCACATCCAAAATGTCAATAAACCCAAGAAAAGTATACAGCCCAGTGGTGTCTAAGTATGTCTTGCTGGCAACATATTGCTCCCAGGACTCTTCGATACTCCTTACAAAAACAAGAAATAAAAGGGTAAAGGGAGAGAGATACATGCAGTATTAACTTCTGTGGTTACTTGCTTATTATTTCTGTCCATGGAGCAGTGGCTTTTGGAGAAACATTGGTATAATTTCTTGAAGTTTGTGTAATTCTATTGATAATCTGTTTTATACTCTCACCCCTCAAGAAAGAAAGAAACTGAGATGGAGGGAAAGGGTAGAGATGGAACATGGTACCCAAGGGACTGGAGCTCAATTTGTTGTTCCAAAATAGATTTACTGCACAATCTCAGGGAGATCTTTACAGCCTAAAGGTATTGAGGCAATGCTTCCTGCAGGAAAGCTTTGGTGACTTGGGCAAAAAAACCACATCTCTGCCCTGCAACATCTACCATGTACATACACCCTGGAGGAAGCAGTATTTGGAACCATTTCCAAATATATTAGCATGACCACAGAAGTTGTAATTCCATGTAAAAATCATCCAGATTAGATGGCACTTCCCAACCCAGACCAACTCTCCAGCTTCTTCTAATGAATACAGGAACACTGGAAAAGGCAGGCACATGGGTTGGGCATACAGGTTGGAAACTACAATTCCTTTGGTAGCTTTCTGGATTCCAGTCATTTATGAACACCATTGAATTGAGGCCTGGCTTCACTCTTTTGCATTTGAGAAGTTACAAATGCAAAAAGAGAAGTAATTTATAAAGCCTTTTCATTTATATTTTCACTTCATTTTATAAACCATTCTCATTCCTTGTCATTTTTACATGCAACATCATGCCTTGGACCTTTAGAATCTCATCCATACTATGGCTTTAACTTCTGTTCTCTTTTTTTGATCTGGAAACAGAGTATAAGGAGCCCACCCTCAGGCAAACACTGGAAGGAAGAAGGAACAAGCTCCCCCCTGACCCTACAGTCAACATCTGTGCTGAGGAGAAAAGCGCAAGGCAAGGAGCAGCCATCAACAGGATCTTCCTCCACCTTTCAGCACAGATGAACAAGGAAGATCTTTGGCTCTGTCCCAGTTCTAAAAGTAAAGAGCAAGTAAATTTTGAGCAAGTAAATTTGCCTTTCACAAAATGATCTGTGTTAGATAAAGAGAGAGCACAGAACTTTTGCTTCCCCCCCGAGGCAGAACTGCAGGCTCACACTCTGCTGTCTGAGTGGCTATTCTTGCTCAGTCCTGGTGCTTCTCTTACCCTCAGCCAGCTGTCCACATCAAACAACTGCAACATTAAAACCTGCTTCTCAAAACAGGAATGCACATGGCTAGGAGAAACCACAGGAAAGGAAAGACTAAGGGGAAAAGTATTTGATTCCCTTCCATTCTCAGATAGCCAACATACTATCTCCATACATGTCATCTTCTTGGCACAGCAAACGAACAACTTCCTATGACTAAATAAATAGAAATACAAATGACTCCTACTGGCTCTTTATGCAGAGACAGAATGCATTACAATTAAGCAATCTCAAAATTACAAACTCTAAAGGCTATAGCAAGGAAATACAGGCTGAATAAAATGGTCATTATTAAAAAAATATAGCCCTTTTCTCACTAAACAAATTGCTGTGCAGTAATTACTGCTCAAATGACAGTGTGACAGTTTAGGATGTCAGAAACAAACAGTGATAATCTGAGTGCAGAACATGCACTCCAAAACAGAAAGCTACAGCCAGTTTTAAAACACACAGCTTTGACAAATGTAACACAGGGGGCTGTTTTGCTCATAAAACCCAAAGTCTTCTGCAACTTTTCATCAATCACTTGATTAGGCAATGAAAGTCACCAAGTGAAATATCCAGGAAAACAGACTCTGAATAAATTAAAATTTTCCAGGACAAAACTATATTTTACCTATCAAATTTGTTTCCAGGGTAGTCCAGCCCATTATTTGGGGTTAACTCTTTCTAACATTTACCCTTGCAGGCTGGAAGTAAGAAGTGGTAGAGGATGCTGAACACTTGCCACTTCAGCCTCTGGTTTAGAGCATCATGCCCCCCAAGTAACTTTACCACAAATCAACATAAATGCTGGTTTCAGCTGTTCTGTTCCAGAGTGGCTACCTCAGAGCATGTGCTCAAACTTCTAGTGCCACTGTCTGTAAAGCAGCGCCTGGTACAGCGCAGCTATTCCCACACAAGGGAACATTAGTTAATTTGCATTCACAGTTACCATATGAGGTGTGAGTTTCTGACAGTCCACACATTTTATATTTAAAGACTGCAGGAAATTAATATAATTATCTTTGATATAATAACAAAAGTAACTTACCAGCCCATCGCAATTGCTGATAGCAACTGAAGCATTTGGCAGATCAGTGATATCCCCAACATAGAGGCAATTCCCATAGAGAGGTTCAATATGAGTCTCCTCAGAGTCCTCCTGCCACTCAACTGTTGCTCCAGGGGCCACGAGCCTGGAGTTTGGCCACAACCTGAAGTGAAACTCTCTTCCAAAAACAGTGACATTGTAAAATATTTGCTCATTTGCTGCTTCATGTTGCAAGTCCTCCACAGCTCTCCTGAAGCGTGCTTTTGGCGGTCCAGACACCAAGTGGGATAGGAACCTGCCCTCTGAATCAGTGCTGGTGGGGATGACAAGGCTATACTCCTCTATATTCCTCAGGATTGAATCTTTACAGGGAGAAAACAAGAGAGGACAAAGATACTAGAACTAAACATATCCTGATGCCGCGGGATTTTTATTCCATTATTCATTAGCACAGCAGACACTTACATAAGGCAGATGGACACTGCACTCTGTGCAGGCACTTGGTTCACCTGCATGAAGTGTGCAGAGTTCACTCAAACTTGCCTTTTCCTCCCCAGAATACCAGACGGCAGCGCGAACCTCCCCACCCCACCAGGATCCCGCACTCCTGCCCCTGCAGAGGGGTCCCGCTCCCTTTTGCCCATCCAGACGGGACCCCGCACTTCTGCACACCCAGTCAGTGACCGGGTCGCCTCGGGGACTTTGGGGGTTCCCGGATGGCCAGCGTTGAAGAGAGGGCATTGATTCACTTCGAAACTACTCGCAGGGGCAGGGGTAGAGGCTGGGTCTGCAGGTGGCAAGGCTGAAAGCCACAGGCACGTCCCTCAAACTACCCCCAGTGCGGCGGGTTTGAGCGAAGCGGTGATGGGGACGCCACGGGCAGCGATCGGGAGCGGTCTCGGCGGGAATCCCGGGAGTTTTGGACGGAGGCGATAGCCCGGGCAGGAAGAGGAGGAGGAGGCAGACGAGCTGCCATGTGTTTCATCCCGCACGGGGAACCCCAGGCACCGCTCCCTGCCCGCCGGGGCTCGCCCGCTCCGCGGGGCAGGCGGCGCGGGGCTGCGGGCACCGGCGCAGCGCTGTCACTGCTTGGCGCTCCCGCGCCCCTTCCTCGCCGGCGGAGCGGCTGCCCCGGTCCCCGTCCCGGTCCCCGTCCCCGTCCCCGCCTGCCGCTTGCAGGAAACAACTGGAAACCCGGCAAAAGTAGCCGCA
>VZRF01009866.1:753257-848350 GCA_013396875.1 Vireo altiloquus
CGAGTAGCCCCGAAGGCGTCCCGGCGGAGACCTACCTCTGTCCCCGGGGCGCCGCAGGGCGCCGGCGGGCAGGGCGAGCGCGCAGCAGAGCAGGACGCAGGCGATGCCCGCGGGAGGGTCCATCGCGNAGTCGAAGCCCTTTATCCACAGCAGGTCTGTAACCAAGCGTGTCTTTGCACCTAGTCGGGCAGTGAAAGCGTTTCTGAATTAAGCATAGGAATGCCTTAACACTGGTTTAGTAAGCTCATGCCCAGTAATTTCTGTGTGTGCGCGGAAATTGTTTCCAAACACCGGCTGCAGATAACGACAACTGGCGGCGCTCAAGCAGCGGCCGCCGCCCTGAGGGCGCTCCCGGCCGCGCTGAGGGCCGGCAGCGCCCGCCCCGCCCCGCCCCGCGCCCCGCTCCGGGACGGGCCCGCCGGCGGGGACGGGAGTTGGCAGAACGCGTGTGGAGGAGAAAAAGAAAAGCCCCGCGCTCGGCTCGGGAGCCCCCGGGCGCTGGGGCAGCGTCCCGCCACCGAGGTCCGCGGGCTGCGCCGTCCCGGCTGTGCATCCATATGGAAACGGGTGGTCAAGGAACACCAGAGACAGACGAAGGAAACTTAAGGCACCTCGGCATGAGTTGTGTTGCAGTCTTGGCTTCTAATTGACAGCAGGGACCCAAATGGAAAAAGTACCACCAGCAGAGGCAAATCACAATCATAGATCTTCATCTGATCCAATAAATTACTCTAAGCAGTCGTTTCACGGGAAAAATTGTTTGGACTATTTGCTAATAAGACTGAAATTGCTTCCTGCACTCTTATATTAAATATCTGCAATTGGAGAGATAGACCCTGAAAGTCTTTAGGAATACTATAAATACAATATAGAAGAAGGATTTTTAAATAATTAAATAATCAGGAGTGGCCTTTATGGTAAAAAACAAGTTATATTTGTTTCCATATGGCCAGGATTAATGCCATACCGCTTATTCCCTTCAGATAATGTATGTATTTACTCAGCTTTTACATTACTGGGATCATCTGCTGTTTTCACCACTTTGCTCTTTAACCTTGCAGAATCCTAGTAGCCATTCTTGTGCTCCCGCTGGCCCTACCAGCCCACGGCCTTACCCACCCCAGGCTGATTCTCACTGATCTGCATGTGTTAGACCTCTCTGGAAAGCTGCAGGCAATGGCTTCCTGCAGGAAGCTGGTCTTCTGCCAAGGAATTTTCCTGGGTATCCTTGAATATTCTTGCTCCTTTATGACTAAGAGTCCAGCTATTACCTTCCACCCCTATATTATGGATACAAATGAAGGGTATAGAGGAAAAATAACAGCAAGCCAGTCCTGCTCTGTGTCCATGGTGAGGGTTTATGGATCCCAGCCCTGATCAGTTATGGTGGTATATGATTTCTGTTTACTTGGTTTGATATTCTGGTTCGGCTTTCCCATTTTTTAGGTTAAGGATAAAATGGGAAAGATTATTCTGTATGATGAGGTAGATCAACTTGTACATTGCATTCAAACATCCCTATTCTTATCTTTTCAAATGACCCCTATTTGCAATTGCTTTCTGCACCAGGGTTCTCCCAGTTCTTCTTTTTGGTTTGGTTTTCTGTTGGCTCATTTTTTTTTGTTTTGGTTTGGTTTTGAGTCCATATTGAGCAGCTTCTCTTACTTAAAATCTCATATGCTTTCATCAGTACACAGCTGGTAGAGTTCCAACTTCATTTTTATTGGACTTGTATTTTAAGCTGATGATGTGGCTTTTTTATGTTTCGTCCATCCCATCCTGATCAAATTGAAATAACTTCTGCACATAAACTTGAAAGGGAGAGGGGTTGGTCCTCTGCATTTGAAATCAAAGTTCTTATTTGTATATGATTCGTCAAAAAAAAAAAAAAAGGAAACAGAGTATATTATACAAACGCAAAACAACCCGGCCAGTAATTCTACTAATTAAGATGGATTTTTACTCTTAAAAATACTGGAGGTTAGAAAATATGCTTTAATATGGATAACAGCTGTACTGCAGAGTAATGATATAAACAAAAAAGAAACAGTAACTGCCTTTGTGCAGTTTATTTCTATACAGAAAACACGTTCTATGTGCACATGTTGTTACCTTATCACATGGAGACAAAAGCTCCATGGGCTCCAGGGCTTGGGGGGACTGTTCTACAACTTCCTTTAAAATTTTAAACAAAATCAAACTGTGAACATGTGTCAAACAATGAGCCAGATCTGCAGTTGCTCTGCTTCCACTGCACTCGCTGGAATAAATCCTGATCCCCACTGAAGTCAGTGAGAGCTTTGCCATTAACTTCAGCAGAGTCAAGATTTTCTGCAATAGATTCTCAGCGCGATTTAGACCAACTGAGGCTGTGCCACACAGCACAGCAATGGGCCCATTATCCTTCCACAGGAAAAATGGATCCATGTTTGACCCTGAAGAGGTGGCCCAAAGCATGCCAACCACCACAGAGCCCCGAGGAGTGAAATTCAAGAAAAGGTCTTACATCCCTTACACCACTGTAACAGAGAAATTCAGGGAAATTCCCTCCTCAAAACTAATTCTCTATTTCCTAAACTGGGATTCTTGTCAGACAGATGAGGTTGTGGCCTGGGTTTCCTTAGTGGGGCATTGCCATGGCTCTCTCCAGTACAATGCTTCTATACATTAGGAATCAACTAGAAAAATTCAATGTGCAACGTATGGACTACTGCATTAATTATAGTCCAGAAACCTCCAAATTAATTGGTGTGAATGAAGTTACATCATATTTATTTTGCTGGAATGAAAGGAGAAGGACTAGATACCGCAACTGTGCTTGGATACTTCGATCTGAGAGTATGGCTGTGCTGCTGCCAACCATGACTACAGTCACACAGATGTTTGCCTTCAGTGGATACAGGCATATAGAAAGGAGATAATGATGCTTTGTGTGTCCTGAATGAATGCCCAAGCTGAAGGAAAGGCATTCTAGCAGATGAAATATCTGAAGTAGCTTTGAACAAGTCAGCAGAGGTATGAACAGCCCTGTAACTGAACTGATATGGAGCCCAGCACAGACTGTGGAGTATTTATTGGATTTACAGATCTTCTCATCCACACCAAGTTTGTACTATCTGTTCCTATTCCAGCTAGGGTATATCTGCATAAACTGCAGCCAGACCTTCCCTTGGAGACATTCTCACAACATTTAATTTTGCTTAGGAAAATGAAAAGATCCTAAGCTTAATCACCAATACTGTTCTGAAGGTGTTTAAAACACATATAACTGCACGTTGCGATGAGAAATTGACTGTATCCGAAATTTCTAAGATCTCTTGCTGTTTTCAAGGGAAAAATCACTCTTCTGCTTATATTAGTGGGGCTGGGAGGGGAGATGCTAGACTGCAACACTGTGCCTTCTACAAAGGGCACACCATCACCTAAGCAGGTAACTTTGAGTCTGCTTATGGCCCAAAGCAGTCCAAGCTCTCAGGTGAGAGGTCCCCCAAAAGGGGAGTTCTCATTCCCGACCTCCTGATGGGGAAGATAGCACCTGTCTGCCCAAGGACAGTATGCTTGCCTGTGTTTCTCAAGCAGATGATTGTCTTTGCTCTCACCCTTGACTGCTGTGCACCCTTTGTGGCTATGCAACATTATAAAGTTCAAAAAAAAAGGAAGAAAAATTAAAATAGTGTGCCAGTTCTCTTCCTTCACACTTGACATTTCCAGGCTTCATATTGTTTGAACCCTTCTGCCATTATGTGGCACTATGATAAACTACCTACAAAAAACCCTATGTATTTAATGCTGATTTTGAAGCAGTACAAGCTAAAGAGCAGTAATTAAAATTGGAACAGTCCTACCTTCCCCCCCCTTTACTTTAGCACAGTAACAAAACAATCTATCACACAAAAAATAGACCAATGGAACTATTAATAAATTACCAAATTATTCGGCTCCTGCTAATAATTCCACTTCCACTTCTTTTTTAACAAAGTGCCAAAGAAATATTCTAAGATAAGTAAAGTGAAAATGAACTAAAATAAAGCAGTAATACCCAGGCTAGTCCCTTAGATTCCTGGAGTAAGAAATCAGGTAATATTACAAAAGATATTAACATATTTGACTAATAAAATCCTGCCTTCAGCAGAGAACTACTGGCTGAAGATGTAAAAGAAGGGCATTCCCTCTGCCTGTTCATCCTGAGATCACGGAGAATCAGCTCCTAAGCCCTTCCCAGACATGCTCAGTGTGCCCAGGCTCCTCAAGAGACTTGGTCATTCTGCTGAGCCAGGAGCAGCACAGGACATATCCCAGAATTTCAGGGGATTAAGGAACTTTACTTAAAAAAACTTAGACAGAAGCGTGTCACCGTTGGACAGTGGGACTTAACTCACTTTAGCTGTCTAAGATTCAAATGTCCATTCTTCCAAGACAGAACAGAGCAGCAGGCATTCCTCCCAATCCTATTCCATGTGTCACTGCTGGGACACCTGAAGCCTGAGACAGTTAAAAGCTCATGCTGCCTGCAACTCACTCAGGCCTAGAGATAGATCTGCAAGGTGATGCTCACACAGGGACCAGCTGTGGGTACCTTCTCCAATCTGTGCTCATTGATAACACAGGTTCAAATTCCTTCTGTGCTGGCCCAGAGCTGCTGCCTGACTACAGCCTTGCATCTGAACTGAAAGCACACACAAGTTTGCATTCAGATCCAGGGAAGGAAGTAACAGAACTGCAGGGATGGATCCAAGTTTCCTTCAGCAGCTTCAGTATTTGGTTCAGTCACTTTGTCCTGACTTTGTGGCCCATGGTAGATGTTCCATCTTAATTCCCGTTTATGTATTATGCTGACAAAGAACAAGCAGAATTTCATTGTTACCACTTCTTCCACTAACCATCTGTATTTACCAGCTAGTGTAATTGTCTCTTGATAAATAGTGCAATCCCTCCTCTATGTTTTCACCTTGATTCTTTCTGTTCAGATTTATTGCCTCGCTATTAATATTCCAGCCACGTGATTTATCCCAGCATGTTCCCGGAATACTTGCCTTCTTTATATAAATATTTGAATGATCTTAATTTCAACTAATTAGTACTGGGACATTTGATTTCCCTCTTGAAGTATTCTCATTTGCTACTAACCAGTTCCTTTCCAGTATAAGAGACACCTATTTTGAGGGGAGAAAATAGAGTCACTGAATGAACAAAACCATTTTTCAATACTGTTCTACCCTTCTTCATATTGTTCATGTCACTCTGATGCCAAAATAACTCTCATAGGTCAGAAATCTCAAAAACATCGAGTACACAGGCAGTGGCAATAAAGCATTCCCATCCTGCCTATCAACATTCTTCCGACCTTACAGAAAGACAAGCCTTATTTAACATCTTAGTATACCACAAATTGGGACAAGTCACTAAGTTCAGATTCGTACAAGATCTGGGAAATAGAACAAAAGTCTGATGGCACTCAGATCTGCCACTCTCAGGGAAATCACTTTCCCTGTCAGCTTTACAGATAAAGGCAGTTCAGGCCCCAAACAAGGGTCTGGTATTTTTTCTCAGTGCAAATATAGCCATACATAATTTTCCTGAAAAAACATTCAGCAAGTTTGGCTGAAATATATTGGCTTTGTGTACCATGACTTTTCAAAAAGAGAAGGATCAACATCTTCCAGAAGAAGCATTTCTGGAGGAAAAACATGTTTCTGGTCAACATACTAATTTATTGTTGAGAAAGAATTTCGATGGAGCAGTTTCAACCAACCATACTTACAAATTGTTCTGCTAGAAAGAAATCATTTCAGAAGCATTTCAGACATGTGGATTTCTTCACTCTGCAGAAAAACCACACCACTCATTTTCACTGATTCACCCACTGCTGATATTAACTGGTGATTCGTTCAGTTTAAGCATTGTTTTAGTGAGTAAAGATACACAAAGAGTATATATTAAGAAACAAAGCAAAAAAATTCCTAACAACAAGCAGCAAATGCCTCTGAAAATACTTACTAATAAAACTGAGTACAACCAAAAAGCAACATTATTCCCAAAACAGAGAATTTTCAAAAATTAAGACTTATCAAGATTTTCACATTCAATTCTCTCTTCAAATAAAACAAATTTTACTTTCCTGTTGCCTGTTTCACAACTGCACTCTGATAATAGGACATCTTATTAATTTATATCTTCACTAAAAAAAAATACCCATTTAAAATAGACCTGGAGATTTTCCAGTTTCAGAATAATTATTTGTATACTTGTATTGAAGTAATGCCTAGAAGGTCCAGCTGAGACTGAGGTCTATTGCGTTAGTAAGACAGTGAAGAAAGTGACTCCTTTAAGTACAAAATTCAATATAGCAGTTTAGTGAAACAAGTACAAAAATAAGGATTTCCATCCCAAAATCCTAACAGGTTGGATAATATTTTAAAAAAACATCTCTGCAGTCCTTATCTATTACTCATAGGCACACTTTTCAAGTAGTATTTATTCTTTACATTTACAAACAATTTATCTGAATATTATCCTTTAACAACAGAAGTCTTAAACTAATTCCCTTCGCACCGCCTACTCCATCTCCTCGAGAGATGCCGCGCGTTTCCAACTTAGCCTTTTTATTTTTTTCAGCTTAATCATGCTTGCTGGGAGCCATAAAGCTGAAAGGGAGAAAACCGTAAATAATTGCATCTTCAGAGATGAGTTTAAGCTTTAAGCAGTGGCAGAAATACTGAATTCATATGCTCCACCATGCTTCATCAGAGAAGGCCTTACAAATTAGGGTAAGGAAAATTTACTACTACCAAGGCCCCTATATTTTAAGAGGTTTTTCATCAGTCACAGAAATGATAGAATTTCTGTAGCTGCCGTTTCAGTATATAAGTAACACAGAAGGAAAAGCACAGCAGATTACTGGGATCTTATCCAATATGGAATATCTGCAGCCTCAAGTCAAACGAGCTCAGAAGGTTCATGGAATTTGACTCAGTGAGAACTGCCAACTCAGGAGGAAGGTCACAATCACAGTGCCTGAAGGATAAAGGAAAAAATACCAGGCTGTTGGGAAATGGGAAACTTTTGGGAATGTGCATTTTCTACCTTACAAAAAGAGAGTTATGTTAAGATTGTGAATTTTGCATTTCCTCTAGCTCTAGTCTCCAAGCCTGCCAAATGATGTGGCACTGCACATGGAAGCTCTGCCTAATTCTTCACTCATTCATATGATGAAATGAGGGCAGGAATTCATTAGGAACATTTAAAAGCAAGCCACTTGCATCATTTGTCACTAAGAAAAATTTGAGACAAGGGCTAAGAATAGAATAATTTCTATTCACCTTTATCATGCAGAAATTGGATCCCATCCCTGCCTTCTTTTTAATCCCCAACCAGAATTTACTTGAGTGTGAGCTGGCACTCCTAGAGTGAACTATAAATTGTGTCACACTAGCATCAAAGGAAAATAGCATGGAAAATCTCTAGTAAGCCCAGGGCTATTATTGAAACACATGCAGTAAAACAACCAAATGTTTCTAGCTGTTCTTCAGCTTATTCTTCAAATGACATGTCAGGGTCTAGCCTAATATGAAGAGCTTTAACTCGGGTAAGCCTGCTCTGTGTTAACACAAAAAGAATTGTTGCAGCTTCAGAAAGTCCAGTTTAGCGGAAATAATAGAGCAAGCTCACAGAAAGGGAAATTTAAGGAAACACATTCAGAAAGCATAATAAGAAATAATTTTCACCTGAAAACTCAAAGCTGCAGAAAGCTGGCTTGGTGCAGTAAGTGCAAATCACACATTAGGCATTTCAGTGCCCCAAGGCATCAAAGGGAAATCTTGATGTTTCTAATGACCTTCCTTATTTCTCAAATGTAATAAAATCACTTTCAAGCGGATATCTAATGCTTAGCAAATTTATAACTGGTTTTTGCTCCACTTTCAACCAATGGTTGACAAGTAGACTGCAGCGCTCAGTCCATGACCTGAAAGCTTGTTAGCAGCCTTCCTTGTTCTTTGGTCCTTTGTATTGATTTCAGAGTATCACAGGGAGTATCTTATGATTGTTCCTGTCCTTTATAGACATATAAATCAAGAGTAAATTCACTGAACTAAGAGCTGTGACCCTCATGTGAAATGGATGTTAATACAATCAGGATCACCTACTGACAACATGGTTTTGAATCATTTCAGCCTGCTGTGCTTACAGCATCCCTGCCTCTAATTTGTAGTTTCGGGCAATTATTTAAGGTGCATTTCATAGTCAGACAGCAAAGAATCCCTAAACATAGAAGCAGGTGAAAAACATGAATTATATCTACTAAACATGATGCCCTAGAGTTTATTTCCTCAGGCACCATGGGGCAGTTTGGGAGGTTTGGGCTGCTTTAGTTTCAGAATAGTTAGCCAACTGCAGTGGAGTATTTTATCGATCTGTTTTTATGCTCACAATAATGACGTGATACTACATAAGGGATTCTGTTTCAATTATCAAAGTCAATGTGCTCTGCATTCTCTGACAACTTTTTCCACCTGAAATAACTTCTGGATTCTGTCTTCTTTAGGCACTGCTGTACATGAATTACTCAACTTCAAAAGTGGTCTGTGTATCTTGTCTATGTCAAAGATGAATTCTTTAAAAGCAGGAACAACTCTAGTTTCTGATCTGAGTTCATGAGTGCAAAGCCTTTCATTTCTCCAAAACATTTGTGGAAACAGCATGAAGGACCTGCAGGACTCCCTGCAGCTTTCTCCAGCTCAAAGGCATGTTGTGGTTGAGTGGACAGAGCGCTCAGCCACCAGAAATAGTTGCGCCTTTCACTTTGCATATTTGCTTCCATCGTGCCTGTTTGCAAATGTTGAAGATGGTGGCACTCTGTTTTGTCAGGGCAATGCCTGAGTACAAACAGGATCAAACTCTTCCAGTGAAACAGCAGGTAAAATGACATTTGCCTCCTAATTACGACTAATGCAATTCTTGCTAGAACATGTCTACTTAATGTTTTACAGTTTAATAAAACTGTGTAAAATATCCATCTTCATTAGGTGGCATATTACAAAATGATTTCAACAAGACTAATTTACAAATAGTCTTTCTACACTGAGCTTTGGGCATGTTTTGTAGAGACTGAGAACATAATTTCCATTATAGGGAATACAGAATAACACAGGTCCTGCCTAAACTTGGTCAATTCTCATCGCTGGTCAGACTGAAGACACCAGTATAGGCCTGTGCATTATCAGACTCTCTCAGTTCTGAAGATTCAGGCTTCCGGCCCTCTCTGGAAACATTCCATTCACTACTGAAGAGAATTAAGTTGTTTTTCTTTTTAAATCAAACCTACACAGGCTCATAATCCATCAGGCAACTTCACGGCCTATACACATCTGCATAATCCCCCTGAAGTTGCATAACTCTCCAGCTGTCCTCATAAAAGGGATTTCATTCTGTGCCTGGCAGGTTTTGCAAGAAGTACATGTTCTGTACAATATGCGTGTACCGATGTGCATGATTCTGGGGGAGATTCTTAAAACTAATCAATTTTTAATCTCTGTACCTCTCTTTGTAAAACCTGCCTTCCCTGTGGCTGTGTACACACAAATACAGATGCACAAACTGAGGAACAGACATCAGCTCCTTTAGTTCTAAAAGCGACTCCAGTTAAATATTTTAACAAGAGCCATATATTCTTCTGAATTGTATCATCTCTTAAAAATATGCTTGAAATATGCTATAGAAATGCCATACTTATGTCAACTGGCAGTAGTTAAATTAATAATTTATCATGATGGTAATCATGGGGTTTCTCATATACATATAGAGTGCTAAAGTTTATGTAGGATCTCTCAAGAAGATGTAGCTCTGACTGTAAATTATGCCAATTATGAAATAAGTTCTATCAAGAGCAAAAGGGGAAATGCAGCTGGAGCACAACTGGTAAACAAATCTAGACAAATCCTTGTCCACATGGAAAAGGAATCTCTTCCTAGAGAGTTTCAAATACCACCTCATGACTCCTTCACCCCTTCCCTCTAAGTGATTCTTCAAACATTATTTGCTACTGAATATGTATGTATCAAAATATGAGCAATTCTGGTTTTGAGGGACAAGGAAAAAACAGTTGGTTTGTTTCGTGTCTTCCAGAAATCTACTGTACTCTTTCCTCCAGTTGGTCTTGTATTTTAACTAGTACCTGCCACATTCCCTGGGAGAAGAAAGAAAAGCAAACATTTTTATGACCAGACTAAGTATTTCTAAGATGCTGTCTTTTCCAAGGTTATACAAGTCTCTAAGAAAGAGAGTTGTTCTATTCTTTTCTGAGTTTCTTTAGAAATTTCCCTATTCCAACATTACCCCTGGCTTACTTACTGATGGTGTTCCATCTGGCTTCAGTCTTTAATTGCAATTTTAGCTCAGCCATTCCCATGATATCATAAAAATTTGAAGCTTCTCATGAAGTTGATACTCTCCTATATATAACTGAATATTGCAAGCAGGAGAGCAAAAGGGGAATAATCCTCAAAACAGAGTTTCAGTCTTATGGAAACAAAAGGGTGGGCAGTATCTGGCAAGTTCTTAAAACTTCTGCCCTCAAACTGAAGGGAGGAGTAAAGGGCAACCTGAGCTACTGGCAACCAGTATTATTAGACAAACTGATATTCCCATTACTCTGATTTTTACTAAACCAAATAATTCTCAAAGCTCTCTGAGGCTATTAAATTCCTAGATTAGAATTTTTCAGTTCAACCTCTTACAACTTTAATATCACTACAACAATATCAGCATAAGAGAGGATTAATGTACAGATTCCCTAAAGAAAATGTGCCATTGGTGACTGCAGTGGATTAAGGGTCACGATTATAAGTAATTATTTAATGCAAAGCAGATTCAAACAAGATCAGAACATATTGGGGTAAATCCTATTAAATACAGTAAATGACTCACTCTTTTATAAATATCTTACTATTTACAAAAAAGAGACAGGATAAACATGGTAAGAAGATGACTGGCAGGGAGTAAGGGTATTGCTTGCCTAAAGTCATACAATAGGTCAGCTAAAAAATGAAGAACAAACACATCTCAATGGACCATGTAATCACTACCTCAGAACATAATCTAACATCACCATAATGAATCTGCATTACACTTGGATAAACATTTGTTCACTGTTACAAGGTTTGGTAATTTGATACATCAGAACAGTGAAAGAACATGCAACTTACGTTAAACACCTGCATTCAATCCTTTCTTAGATATTACATCACATTAGATATTGATCAAACAGTATGTTAAATGATGAAAGAAATGAAAAAAGGAAAACATACATAAAAGCAGAAAAAAAAAATTGATTCTTGTTTCAAGGTCAACCGTGTGCATGTTTTCACTCCAATAGGGCTAATTATGAAAGAAAATCATTGGTCTCTGCTGTTGTAATCATTAAATGCTGCTTAAACAAAATGCTACTTAAGTCATGATGAAAATAATTGAAATATAAAAGTAAGCAAAATAGTTTATCTCAAAATATCTAAATATTACCCTTTACGTGCCAATGCTCCTGCATTTAACATAGTGCTTCTCTTTGAAACAGAAGAGAAGTTGAGCTCCATGGACATGCTCTCAGATCCTACAGGATCTCACATCTGCTGAATCAAGTTTCCAAGCCAAAGGTTCTCCTCAGCCCCATCCCCATCTCATTCAACAGGCTTCTGAATCCACAGTTCAGTCTTCTTCCTAGGAACTCTCTCTAGCTGTGCAGTGATTAATATCTTTCCATTCCTGACATGACATTTTAAATTGTTTGAACTGAGGGACAAGAGAGATTGTTATTGTAACCAATCTGCAGATATTGAGACCTCTCACATCCACCCTGTGTGGCTGCTTAGAACATCCTGGTAACAGCTGCAATAGGAGGCTAGATAATACTGATGGAAAAAAAGCTCTGCATATTTATTTTAAAAATAAGGCATCAAGGGAAATTAAAACTGAGCTGAAAGTTCAGCAATCAATTTGGGTTTGAATACAAGATTGTTTGCAGGCTCATCCACTTTTTACTCTCCAAGCTGATCTTACATCTGCCCATTTTCTCTCTGCACACACTTACAGCTATGGAGACAAAGATACAGCTCACTGTGAGCAGCAGCCCAGGGTGTGCACTGCTCTCCAAAAGAACTGGAAGAAAATGTTGTGGGTTGTTTTTTTTTTTTTAAATTAAGACAGAGGAGCAGACATTTCCGACTGAGACACAGCAGATGGCTGCCAGAAAATGGTAAAGAATTCAGGAAGATGAAGGGCGAGGCAGCCTGTGGGCTTTGGAAAAGAGACAAGAACCCACCAGCAGTTAAAGTGCTCTGTATGTGTGGGACAGAAAGGTTTCGAGTGGTAAAAGTGTGCAGGACTCTGTCTCCATGCCCCCTGGTCCTGCTGCAGTCAGCTTCCCCTTGCAAATTCAGTTCTAAACCCAAGCACTGCATGGCAGAAATAATTCAGCATTCCATGTACGACAAGGAAATGTGTCTATAAGTGCTCTGCTCTGGCCTCTTTGGCCTCTTTTCAATACAACTGTAACTGGAGCTGTATTTCCTGGGAAAGGTGGCCTTATTCTGGTACAGCAGTTCTGCAAATACTTTTCTGAATATTGCAAACCGTTAGCATTGGAAGGGTTTAGACAATTCCACAGGAAACCCATCTAGCTGTGGAGCTTAAGAAACATTTTATTAGGAGAACTAACAACCCTTATAATAATAATAGGCGAAGTCAGTATTTCCATTCATTTATGTCTGGAGGTGTTGATACAGATGCTTTCTTTTGCAATATATGTTATTGTAATGATCACATTTCAGGAGGGTGGGAAAGGAATTTCTTCTGTAACTATATAAAAAATTCTTGAGCTATCTCTAATACAAGCCTTTTTAGCTTCTTATTCTGAACTGTTCTGCATCTGTTTATGTGAAGCCTCAATATAAAACGTAATCAGATGAAGCAGCACAGGATGGCACATAACAGTTCAAAAGTACATTGTTTGCACATGGCTGGGGTTTAGTGTGTTGTCATTAGAATGTGTCCCTTTCTAGGGACTTTTCTGGCACTGGTTTCTAGGAGTGCAGAGCACCTACTCAGGGAGGTTGATTTTCAGCATCATTCAGCTCCTGTTTCAGGGTCTCAGGAGAAAAGCCACATTCCCTGAGAGTCCAGCACTCCAATGTTCTCAGTCTCTACAAGGCAATGGCAAGCGGCTTCATAACCCAATTCCTTCTCATCAAAAGACAAAAAATCCAAGCTTTTCTGTCTGATTACAGCCCCCAAAACAACCCCTTCGAGTAAAAATACCCATTCAAAGGATTTTGATTGTATGAAAAGCCATTTCCTCCCTAATCCATTTAAATATCTGAGGTGATCATCCCCAAATTAAGCAGAAATGCAAAGAATGCAAAATACAAAATTCAACAGCTCTGTGAGCTGTTTATTAAACAAGTCCCAAATTTACACCAAATGCAAAGAATAGTTATTGGAGGACGGGGAATTCACCACTTATGAAAATGAAAAGACATGAGATTTCATAGTCTTCTTCATGGACTGCAAGGCCACATCAATATGTATTATTCCATGTAACGTCTCTTTCAGACACATACACAAACAAGAAGACCTTCTATACATTTTCTGAGAGTAATTTAGTAGCTGAAACTATGTCCTATGGTCAGTCAGCTCTTTGAAGGCACTGTATGACTGCACTGATCCACTTCAGGACACATGGGCTTGCATGAGACAGATGAAAGGCAACTCAGCAGAGCATCTGCTTTTACATATTAGCATGGAAAAGCTCTCCTATAGTCCAAGGGAGACACAAACATGGGGGGAAGTATGAAAAAAAGGGCACTGTCACCAGCAATTGTCAGCAGTGGCGTTCAGCTGAGTACTGATTCTTCAGTCTCTGTATAGGCCCTACTGCAATACTAACAGAAAAAAATGTTCAGAGTCTCTACATAGTTGAAAGCTACTGTAAAAATTACAATTTTGGGAAGGTTGCTAGATATCCTCTAATACAGAACATTCCACATTATAATCCCAAATCCTTAGTAAAAGCAAACAGAACATTATCTTCCCCATATTTTCTCACCTGCAAGTGGCTGCTCAGGGCCACAAACAGCAGGAAAAAGCTGTTCGGGGAGCCTGTGTTCCTGTAGGCTGGGGTAACAACAGCTGAGGACACCCAGCTCTCACCAGCTTCCTAGAGTAACACGGAGAAAACTTCCACGAAGACCCTCTGGACCTATCTCTCACTACTGTAGGAACAGGCTGGAGCTGCACTCCTGTTTTCACTGTCATCTTGATTAAATCTATAGACCAATCAAAGTAACTTGTTCCAACTGTTTTTTTCCAAAACAACTCACATTCTCTGCCACACCTCTGACAAAAACCTAAATTGTTAACAAATGGTTGAGGGCTCAGTCACAATGAAAACAACAATTGTGAGGCAAAAATAACAATAACACAAACACAGCCCCATCCAGTTCTTGCTGTGGTATATTATTCCTGCAGAGACATGGAATTGTAACCCAAGGGTATGCAGTGATTTTATTATTTGGCTCAGTGATCTCCCACTAAGTATTACTACTGGTATTTATTAGCAACAATGCCCTCTAATAGCTGGTTACAGACAGAATGAGTGGGGCAGATTCCTGAGGAGTTCTACCTTAAAAGCACAAGCTTTTCCTGTTCAGTATAAAGACTGGGTGCCACACAGTAACTGCTTATCTCGTTCACAACATATGGTTGCTGGTGAGACCTTCCCAACAGCTGGCATGATCAGCTTGTGGCAAAAGATTTTAAATCAGCCCTGCCCGTGTTTCAAACACTTGTGTGCTCTTACTTCTCAAAAGATGCCATTTGCATCATCCATGCTGAGGCACAGCCAAGCATCAAACAAAAAAAGGCTGGGAATAAACACACTGACAATATGAGATTAGCTGCCATTCTGCTCACCTACAGAACAGATGTTCAGCTTCCTAGTCACCTAAAATCATCCTCCAGGAGTGCATGATTTATATCTAGCTGCCTGTGTCTAAAACATTGGCTATGTACAGTGGAATCATGAACATATTCAAATAGTTCACACCATACAAGACAACAATTGTTTATTTTGTATTACTGTGCTTAGTAAAGGAATTGTTGAAAAGTGTATTGAATTGCTGAGGTTTTTAGTGATAAGGACAAAAATAAATGTCAATAATAAGTATATAGTAATAGAGAAAAATGTTATTCTGACATAGATGCACTTGATGCAAAAATATACTGAAAATACCAGCTAAAAATATATTTTCAAAGTCAAATACCTTGTGAGGCTCAGGTGTCCTGGAAAATGTTATCTTTCAATTCACCAAGTTTTTGGTTTAAATTACACAATGGCCATGGTAGCTGAACTTTTCTACTGTCCATATACAATTTTAAAGTATAGGGAATTATTACATATACAATATTATAAAATTGTCTATTGTGCTCAGTTTTATTAAACAATTTTAAAATATAGTCTAACTATAATATGAGAAATCAGAATTAATTGATGTAAATTTTAATCTGAGATCAAAGACAACTGTTATCTCTTTTGACCATTTCACATCCAAGTAATACCTTACAATCAAAGCCAAACAAACATACACCATTTTAAACACATTTGCAAGAAAATCTTCTAGCTTCTGTTTCAAAACCCCACACTTCCCTCACATTTTTACTTCAGCACTTACCATCCTCTACTTACTCCAGCCACCAGAAACAAAGTCACTCCTAGGTAATAAGCACACAAGCAGCTCAAAAACACATGGAATAAGAAATTAGAGATAAAATGTTCTGGTTTTCTTTCAAGCCTGTCCTGATGCTGATGCAGATTTGATCCATGGGAAATGCTGTCTCTTGTGGCTTCCTGCACCTCAGTTTAGTCAGTTCCTGTCCCTCAACTTTCTTTCCCTTTCTTTCCCCTCATTACTTTTCAACTGAACACTAATTCTGTCATTTATTGGATTGAGAATAGGATTGGATTCTGGAAGGCCATGATCACCTTACATTTACTGAGTAAGGCCTTCAGGACTGCCAAGTTGTGCTACTCATGATCTGCAGAAACTACACTGTCCTGCCTCTTAATCATTTTTGCTGCTTGTCTCTAAATTCATTTCACATTTCTGCTATTGAGCTGGCCAGAACTGAATTTATCAATTCCTCCAGATATTTCAGCTTGAAGTTCTCCAGCTTAAATCTCATTTTGCTTCCTGCACGTATTTCTGAGCTCTTTAGATCCCTTTTTATTATTTCTCCTTGCTCGCTTACGCTTGCAACACCTGTCAGTTTAGAGTACGATTGTGCCATCAGAAAGCAGGGCAGCTGCAGAGCAATGCCCCAGGGAAACTCCAAGCAATATTGGGTCTTAAACTTTTGGAAATTTATCCATGGCAGAGATGAAACATTGGGAACAGGTGCCTAGAACAATCTGCCTGCAGATGCAGATGCAGTGTTGCTTCAGAACAGCAGAGAGAGTCTGTTGCCATTTTATCTGAAGCAGCTGCTGCTGGCTGAGTAGGGTTTTACCTGGGCATGAGGGATCCAAAGCCTCTTCATGACCCAAGGAATGTATCTTCCAGGCATTGGCATATGCCCATAACATAGTTGTGCCTCTGCATCCTCCCACTGATTCCTCTGTGGAGAACACTGAAGTACAAGACAGTTCCTTGAAGCCATAATTCAAGCATAACTGGTTTGTTAGGTTTTTTTTTTTGGCTCTGTAGACATTAAAACATATGTTTGGGGATATTTGACACTTTAAAAACTGGAAGAGCCTGTAAGTTTGGTACTGATATTATGAATTCTAGTATTATTTAAGTCTGACATGGAAGCACAGGGATTAAAAGTTTGGGAGACTTTGTTCATATTGAGTGCAGACCCTACTTTTACTTTGTGAATTTTTATCTGGAGCTGATGTTCTTCCATGACATTTTCCATAGAATTAACTATTCTCCTCATGTCTTATTATTTCCCATGGCAGATCCCAGGGTGATTAAAATACTGACAGCTACCTCCAGGGAGCTCTGAGTTTCGATACATGTGACTAACTGGGTACTTTATCTAACTAGCTGTGAGCACAGCCCACCTGGGCCGGGATTTTTCTTACCCTCGAGGAAAGTCAGACAGTTTAAAACAGAGACATTATTCTCTCTGAAGAGAGGTGGCTTTTTTTCAGTGAATCCATGATACTGTCTTGAAAAAAATATCTCTCCAAAAATTTACATTTATTTGTTTTGTTCAGAGTATGATAATTTGGAGGGTTTTGCGGATTTTCTATGTCCTGCTAATCCCACAGAAATATGAGTTACTAAATCAGTTTTCTAATCGCTTGTAATTTCTTCTGCCATCTCTTCAGTAGTAAAACCTTAGATTTCTGAAAAGCAGACTTCAGTGTAGGAATTTTCTGGGAGGAATTCCTTTTAGAAACTTTTTTGGAAACATGTAATTGTGAGAGACAAACCTGTGCCCTGCCCTCCTTCTGCCCTGCAATGAGAACTCAGGGCCGCTCCCTTGCTATTGACACTGGCTGCAATTATGGGCTGAGTAAATTGTCAAAGATGTCAATACATTGACAACAATAAGCTTAGAACCAGTCTATTAAATAACTAAGGTCTATATGCAAAATGTCCCCTTCAATGACAAAAGAGAGGAAATTACACCATTCCCTTGACAGAGTCCTCATTCAAAAATAGAGCATTTGAAAAACAGCTTAAAAAGCTCTAATTGTTCATGTCTTTCTTTTTCCACAAGTTGGATAACAGCTTTATAAATAATCTGACTGACCACTTAACTGAATCACCTACCCTAATTAGACTACAGTACATGGTGTAGCATACTATACTGTACATAAAGGTGGTGAATAGAGCTCAACTCCTAAAATGATCCATCTGTAATAAACGTATATACTTATACATTAGAATAAATACCTACGTAGTAATCAAGAGGGGTTCCCTGAGGTTTTCTCCATCATTTCTATTCATTAATTAACTGTGGTAATTACATTTACTTCAAAACGAACTATTCTCTAATCAGTATTAAGACCAGTATAAAAGAGCAGTTACTTAATAAACAAGGCCCTTACCTTTAATTGTAATTTTTAGACTGACTCCACAAAGTGACATTTAGTTCTTAAAAATTATTCACTATTTTCTCTTCTGTTTGAATAGTGAGTGTGGCAGATAAGGCAGCTCCTCCAAAACACTTTGAGTAAAAGCCTATTTCATTTAAGGACTTTGTCTCTTTTCCCTTCTGCCTCACTTTCCTTTAGAGACAGGTAAGAACTCTCCTGTTTCCAGTGGCTTTTCATTTTAGGCAACTATCTACCATTAAACTCTAGTAGTATGGACACCTGACATAGCCAATGGAGTCTGGAGACAGCAATTCACAGCATCCCACTACCTAAGTCTGTTCACAGTATATTTCTCTGATTATGGGCAGACTCAGAGGTCCTATTGCAGGCAGCTGAATTAAATATCTAAATTTGGATGGTAAAAGTAGTTTAACCTTATTGTCTTGCTTTCACCATAAAGGAAGCTAAGGGAGATATGAATTTTACTGTAGAATGAACCAGAAAAGCTCAGAAATCTGTGGCTGGAAAAGTATGGCTTAATTCAAAGGAAATATGATGTTGTTTAAGAGAGTAAGGAAAGCTGATTTAAATTCCTGTTCCGCCAGACTTACCCTGTGACCTTAGGCAAGTTGCTCAGGGCAAAGTTTTTATGGGCATCTGGACAACCAACTCCAGGGGATTTTAAATAACTAATTTTGCAAATCTAGCTGTTGAGGACTATTCTTTAATTTTCCATTAGCAAAATGTAGACAGTGCTATTTCCTCTTTCATCTTCTACCTACAACAACTTCCAGGTGGAATACTCTGCTAAAAGACTGTGCACCATGGTAAAAAAATTCCACTGCTTACAAATATTCTCTAAAAGACTAGGAATTTCTTTTTTCTTAGGTTCTGGGAACAATTCTTCTGATTGCCTATTGTTGCATCCGGGAGTGATGGGGTGGTATGATGGTTTTTTTCACCTTCTGAAAGCATATCCAGCAGGGAAAGGTGCTTGGTGAAGCCACACACACACATGCCAGATCACTTCTTAGATAGATCAGCATAAAGAAACTGGAAGGATCCTTGTGTGATAAAATAATAAACCACATGGTGGTTTATTACAGCCATGCACACTCATAGACAGTCAGTGACAAAGAACGAGCAGCAATGAAGGGCCCAGGTATAAATGTGGGGGCGATAGGGGCGGGGAGAGCACCAGGGACCAATCATCAGAGGGCATGGGGGTGGTACAAAGGCGGGGCTTGGGTGAGGGAGCCAATGGGGGAACAGGGAGGGAGTGGCTGAGGAACAGGGGGCTGTGGCTGGAGCAGGGATGGGAAGAGCTTTGTGGAGCAGGGACCACCGGGGAAACGGAACTGAGGTACATTAACATAACAGAACAGGGTGTCCCTGGGTAAAGCCTTTCTTTCTCACCATGACCTGGGGAGTGTTTCTTTTGCTGGGGTCCATCCCTCCAGGGCGTCCTCAGAGACCCTTGTGTGGCAGGCTCACTGGTCTCCACAACTTATAGCTGAATATTGTAACTTTCTTCACAAGTGTTTCCTGTCTCCATCTGAAAAGGACAACAGCCATCACTAAAACAGTCAGGTAAAGTTATATACTAATTGTCTCAATTCCCAAAATAGAGTGCCAATATTTACAATTCCAGTACGTGTCCATTTGAATTTAAAATTTAGCTTTCAAGACCTGCCAGGTAACCTAACCTGAGTGCGAGCCTCATGCCAAGGTTCTCCCTTAGCTAGGGCAGCTCCTGGCACCAGCACTACTCTCTCTCTCCCAGTCTTCTCCTATATATCCTATAGCCACTTTTGTGTCCAGCACCACAGGGCATGGGAGAGGGAAACGCAGGAGTGAACCTGGTACTGCAGCTCCTACTGGAAATATTTCTTTAAATGGTCTTGCTGGATGGCACCAAAAGGTTGTACCAAGCATTACATCCCATCGTGTCATGAAAATTTCTGATGTGCTTCCCTTGACATGGCTCTAGGCTGGCCTGTTCCAGAAGCCAAAGCAAAGGAAACTGAGAGGTTTTCCATTAATTCCTGCCTATGCTGCTTTGATTCACTTTCTGCAGACACTTTGCCAATAGAACTTAACGCAAGCCAGATTTCCTCCATGCTCTCTAACGAGCAGATGACTTGTGGATATGTCATGTAGCTGGATTTTCACCTGGAAGAAAGCAGCACTCTGCCTACACTGAAGTGACTTGCTACTAGCTTTAATTGGCACATCCTTCATTTTGCATCATTCTGTGCTCATAGGCATGTCTTGGCTGAATCTGATGGAATATATTTAACATGTATTAGCATTTCCAACATGCTGAAAGCTTGCAATACATATGCTGGGCATCACTCCAAATACATATGACCCCAGAAAGTTTCATGAATTTTGGACATTTAACTTGTTTACAGTTATTCTTAGCATATAGAAGGTTGGAATGAGAGTACCTACACTGGCTAAGCTGTAGTCAGAGTTGTGATGTGCCAAGGGATCATAGAAACTCTACATCACAAGCAAAGCTTGGAAACTAGAATGACTTCAAGTAAACGTATGTAAAATAACACTTTATTCACTAAGTTATTTGTCATCAACATTTGCTCAAATTAAACAGCCCCCAGAAATGGTTTCTAATGTATTTTAGCAAGTCACCACATTATAGTGAGCAGTACCTTGCCCTTTGAAGAGTCCTATTGATTTTACTTCAGAGTAAGGTTGGCAGAATGAGGACCGAGCAACTTTGGATGGACAGCGATTCCTTTCTTAATTTATGTTCAGTGGGTCAGGCTTAACAATTAATTTTTTTAAAAAAATGTTTAGTATCCAAATGTAAATGTCCTCAGTGCATTTAATCTGGACATTTCTCATAGTGATTTCCCACTGAATTCTTTGGAAGATGTTGATCCCACTACATCAATGGCAAAAGGTCATTGGTTTCCATGAGGCAGGGTTTTGTCCTTATTCTCTGTTATTATCTACTACAGTCATCTTTGGCATATTTCATGATTTCTCTGCCCCAGACTTCATTAATGAAATATTTCCTTCTAATAAAGATCTGCAGTATAAAACACAGCATGTTTCTCCTTTTCCATGTGTAACTTCTTGGCAGCACTCTCCTCCCTTTCATTTTTGTTCTAATCCCAAATCTATTGCAGCGATGATCCTTGCTTTATTATATAGTCAACTGTACCTCCAGCATTAACTAAAACTGTACCTAGAAGCGTACTCTTTGTTATCTGATGTACATATTAATTGGGAAACAATTTTAAATCGGTTTTGGTGTCATATCTTTGATTTCCAGTATTAATTGCATCGTTCAATGTATAGCCCTTATATACTACAATATTTTTACACCTTGGCATTAAATACTGTCTCAGATCATCTGACTGTAGCCATGAGCTACAGCTACCCCCTGCTACCTCTTCATTCTCAGAAGACAAAAAACAACAGCCTGCCTCCTTGACAGCACATGAAGGAAGTCGTGCTATATTTAAATTGCTCTAACATATTCCTTCCCATGTGAAGGTTCTTAGCTCTTTTTCTGTAATCTCCACCACTCAAAAAAAGGAACTTTTCATTTCCCATTATGTGAGTACTAAAAAAAAACCAGGTTTCTGTAACATCCTAGGTCAGTTTGTCCCTTGGAAGACAAAAAGCTTTTTATCTTTGGAATGGACGTCTAAAATTAAAGTTCATACTTCCTACGGTTCCCTGCCAGTTTTATTCCAAATCAAGTAAGAAATTTATTGACTTCTAGGTTTAACATACTCCCTGTAGGTCCTACATTAGTTGGGGGCATGAGAGGAAAACTCAGCTGGCTCTAATCCAAAGATGTTATTTGTCATTTTGTTGGGTTCTGCCATTGGGGATTATGGGTTAAAGGTTTCCCTTGGTGTCCAGCTTGTAGAGGACATAAATCCTACAACTTCATTCAGGGTGTTTTAGTCTTTTAGGCAAATTTATCTAAATTTTTTCTTTCTGGACAACATGATTTAGTTCACACCAAGATGCAAGCCATCATATACACATTTATTCTAAGTAAAAATTCTTGTCATTTTTATCTCCTACCATCTCCTTTTTAAAAATGTTTGCTCCATCAGCATGAACATGATGCACCAACAGTATGCCCTTCTCTTGAAAACATAAATAGTTTGCAGTATGTTTTCTATCCCTCTTCTTTATGTTTCTGTTCCTTTTTAATATATGCATTAAGTAGCATCTGCAGACCTCTGTCTGGAATTATAATCATGGCATTTTCTACACAGCCCTCTGATTAAAAACTGAGGTACTTCATCCCAAGTTATTCTGTTCTTTTTTGGCTTGTTTGGGGTTTTTTGTTTCTTCTGCTACCCTACAGTCCACTAAGAGGGTACATCTTTACCCAAAATAAGGAGAGGGAATATAAAACCACTATTTAGATAGTTCTCTTGCTCTTGAAACATGTATAGCACTTTCTTCCCTAACATTCTGCCAATAATGCAACATTTTACTTGAAATCACACCTCATTGTGCTTTTACCAGACCATAACTTCCCAATGACAGCCAAGCACCTCCTTCCTCCAACAACCTAAGCATAGACTGGTACAACAGGTACATGTTAAAAAAACATGGACATCTCATCCAAACTGAAAGGGAACACCACCATTTCCACATTTCCACATGCTGCTTCCACCTGCCATGTTTTACTTCTGCCTCTCCCTCTCAGTTTCCCAGCAACAGCACGTTCACTCTATCCCCCAGTCAATAACAGCAGTGAGCCCAGCAAGGAATTGCTTCACATGCTTCAACCAAAAGTCTTGACAACAGAAGAGCTATTGAAGTGACAACTATCACTTATAAAACAACAGCCACTTGCAGAAGATTCCATGTTCTAAAGCTTTGCTACCACAAATGACCTCCTGTCCTTGTGTGTGTGTGCTAAGCATATTTGACAGTTTAATACCATATAATTATACCAGGGATCAAGTTGATCCATGACTATTTTTACAGGAAGTATCACAGCAGAGGCAGTCACACTCAGGTATAACTGTATTTTGCCCCTGGATGAAAACTAAGTAAATGAAATAACTTTTATTCACGTTTTCTAAATGTCTCTTAGAATAGGTTTTGCTGTCTGCTTTTCCAAGATGAAGTATAACACAGCTGAGTTCTATATATTTTGTGCTCTATTATATTCATTTTCAGCTAGGACACCTGGTTCTGCAGACACTTTTCATTGCCTCAATTCTGGGCAAATCAACATCTGTGAAATATGAAGAACTGCTGCAAAATTCTACTTCCCTGCTGACATCTCCAGCCACAGCAATAGAAGGTGGCATAAAAAGAAATAAAATTTCCATAAGAAATATAACAATTTAATAATCTGCTGGTTCAAAACCTAGCATCCAGAAGACTTAACCTGAAATGGCCAATGAAATTGGCCAGGTTAATTAAATATTTCAGAGGAACATGTAAAAATGTTAAACTAGATTTGTCAGGAGTAGAACCTGGCTCCTATGGAAGAAAGAGCTTTAAGGACCACTGCAGCTTTCAAAGCTACCTGGAGAGCCAACATGAGAGAGAGTTTTATGGAATTCAATGGAATTTCATGCCATTATTCCTGCCTTGGAGCTCAGTGGTTTCTGTCACAGGTTGCAGCTACCAGAGAGAGACAATGAGTGTTGAAAAACAGTTTTGCTCCATTAATTGAGCAAACAGAGATTTCCAAGTAGAATGGAACAACAAGGTTTCATTGAAATATCATTGGACTGTGTAGAATGCTTTTGGAGAATTATTGATTTTGCCAGAGAATTCTACATTTTTAGTAAGCCTTTAAAATTCTCAATGGAATTTGATAGGGATGTAATTCCTCACTAAAATTTATAAGAAGTTTCAAAAACCTCACAGAGACCAACTTTTCACTTAAGGTTATAAAATAGTTCCGTAAGGAAAGAGATAAGAGGCAGAAAACTTTTCATTTAAGCCAGCTATAATTCAGTCTGTATTTCTGTCAGTAGTGTATTTAAGCAATATAAACATCCTCCCAAAGGCAGATCTAGTCTTTGTGCTTTGTGATGGCCCCATGAAGCACTATGTTTTATTAAGGCCAGATCCAAAATGTAATGAAATTCCACTGAAAGATTGCTGTTATTTTCTTTGTTTAGTGAGTAGTGACAGAATTCTTATGGAATTAGTTTTATCATCTTTCATCTTAAACCGTATCAATTACTCAGTGAAGTTTCTGGGAATCTTGCTGACCATGGCTGGTGACTTTTACCTCCAGCCTCCAAAGTGTGATGGGATCAGCTCTGTGGTACTTCCACTCCTGGAGAGAGTATGAATCACACTGGCAAATGTACTGAAAATGTTTAATTTCAGTCCTTTACTTTTTCCCTTCTTTTACTGATTTCATAAGGGATAACAAGGAGTGCTGGGATCAGATGAATTCATCTGATTTAAATGATCTACCTAATATGTTAAGCCAAATGAAAGTAAAAATTGCTCACTTGTTCCTGGCCAGAGCAAGTCACAACCCAATAGCAGCTTTGATCTATTTCAAAGAACTGTGTTTTGTCCCAATCCACTGCAGTAATCAATATTTTTATTTTAGTTTCTACTTGCTTTACTTCCAATTTTAATCCGGTTTTAGAGAATCTCAGTCAGGGGAGTGTTTTTAGTAAGTGAGAGTTGCTATTTGACAAATATAAATTAAAAACTCTGTTTATTATGCTTTTTAAAAGTCTTTATTATATTTGTGTAGGGTGACTGCAACTGATCATCTTATGTAAAACCAATCAGCTTGAATGTAAAATGAGATCAGACAGTTTTACTCTATCCTTTTTTCCCTTTTCTTTTTCTGACCTGTATAGACCTGAGAGATGCAGAATACTGACTTAGCTGTTGCCTTTCATTTTATTTTATTGAAAGAACTCTGCAGGGATAAACACAGTCTTCGGGAACTTGTTTGGTTTGGGGTCTTTTTTAATTAAAAGTGAATAATAAAGTAGAATGATCTGATAATGATATGGACATAAATTCACACTCCTCTGAAATTTATATGAAGTTTTATATAACAGTGGAGTTTTGGGAAGTCCAGCATATTCTTCTATCTTTCTATTTTCAGTCTGTCCAAATTCTGTATCTCTACTGCCATTCCTTTTAACTATGTTTTTTTCTTCTTTCTTTATTCTCCGGAGTATTAGAACCTTTCTTCATTACTATTGTAAAAACACATATGTTAGCAGTAGTTGGAATGCACAGAAAGATCACCCCTGTGCTATGCAAACACAGAATAAAACCCAGTCTTGCCTCGGGAGGTTTTAGTGTCAAGCAGGGTGTGAACAGAGAAACAGGTACAAGGTGATCACATCCAGGCAAGTGAACAGCATGAAAAGTTGGATATATTTGTCAGAAGATGTTTCTTGCTCTGTTAGGCTTTGTTGCTTGTTAAGGATGGCTTACAAATAGCTGGCACTGAGAATTAGGTGATCATATGAGGTAAAAGAAGGCAAAGAATGAATAGGACAGACAAAGCTCACCAGCTGGATCTGGATGCCCAGAAGATACATCAAGGCTGAAAAGAATTTTTGAGAGACATAGAGGAGATAAGACAGCAGCTGTAATGGTGTAGCTTTGTTTTGTACACGAGATTTTTTCTTTAAAATAACATTAGGCATGTGAGAGAAAGTTTTTAAAAGAGCATTGCCTACTACATCACATACTGTAACATGGGGAGGAAATTTTTGCAAGATTCAGATATATAAATTCAAAACAGAGAAACCCTTCTGGTTTTTTCTACACTATGATAAAATCTTGTCTACATGGCTATATTGACCCAGGAGAACTGCAGATGAACACGTATCAGACCTGAAGTGTCGTCATGTTTCTCCTTTTTGCAGGCATTCTATTTTCAAACAAAGGATATAAAAGATTATTCTGGAACAGAGCATTCCCACAGGAAAGCAGAGGCACACTGACATCTTTACAGAGGAATAATAACACCCTGTAAACACGACCTGTGTTTTACCCCACCTTATGCCAAGGCATTCAAAAGCCCTGTAGAAACTTTCAGGTGCTCAGCAGCCAAGCAATTATACTCCTGATCTCTGCAGTGCCCTGTTCTTTGGGAAGGTCTCCCTTGCTGCAGTGAAGCACTATATTCTCTGGAAACTCAGTGAAAAAAAGGTTTTCTGTTTATAGCAGGAATTTTTGTCAGCTGACTGTGATTCTTAAGCTCTGCAAAGCACAAGATGGGACAATAAAATGCAAACAAGGAAAAGCAAGATAAGAGCTGAGATCTGCATCAAAGATGCTCAAACTGGCTTCAGCAAAATTGTTACCCTAAACATTTATTTAATAATTGGATTTTGCACAGCCGGCTTAAGTGCACTAAGAATCCAATCTTTCAAATGGAACAAGACATGACTGGGCTGTACTTCTGTTTAAATTTAGTCCTTGAGTTTACCCCCTGCTGTTACTTTGTCTTAATTCCAACATCACTTACCATGTCCCATCAAACACAGCATCATACTGGAAATAGTGACAACAGTGCTGCTGCATATCTTTTATTTTGAGCTGAATCACTGCCTGCTCACCGGGGTTATTCTGATTGACCCTCGTGAGAAAAGAATTAGGTGTTTACACTTGTTGAAAGAATTTTCAGTTCATTCATGGTCAGTTCTGGTCTTTAAAGTCAAGTTGCCATTTGGCAATTTGCTACTTCTGTTTCTCTTTTGTCATCCATAATTCTACCAAAGGAAAACACACACACTGGAGAAAACTATCACAGGCAGGACAACCAGCCAAGTCATAAAACAAGACCTTTTATTCCTCCCTCAGTGCAGAAAGAACACTATGTACTGACTGAGTCCCAAATCATAAAGCCCTAAATTCTTTAAATCTTCCCAAATAGAATTAAAAGTGACAAATATATTACATAACTCAGATGATATATCTGCCACTGTGGCTAGGGACCGGCCTATTTGAGTCCAAAGCAAAAATAACTACATACCACTCTGAGGAATTGTCAGTGCCCACTTTCCCTTTTAGAATAATCTTCATATAGTAAAATTTGCAAAAACTTATCACAGTCAACTAGAAAGCACACACTGAGTACTGTCTGACTGACCACTTGTAAATTGGCAATTCTTCAAAACTATACAGAAACTGAAAAATGAAGATGATTATTTGGGTGTGCTGAAAATGCAGACACCAAGATGAGCTTTCCACTGCAAATAAAAAAATAAAAGAAGATTGTGTCCACAGATAGAAAAATTTAGAAGTAATTTGGGATTCTGTGAGGGAATTTGCACATATTAATCCGAATGAGGAGTTGAAAGAAAAGGATTAGTTGAGGTTGGAGCTTATTTTTTCCTGATCAGATAGTGAGGTCTTTTGGGTAAAAGACAAGTTTTGTTATACATCCATGTATAATGCATGCTAGGATGCTAGGAATATTGCTGCAGCTGCACTATGGTGAATGGCAAATTGCAGGACATGGAAAGATGTGCTAGGATAAAAAATTTAGTATTCTCATCGAAGAAAATAATTTGCTCACTCATATGACAATGGAATTGTTTTCTACATTCCTACTATGCTGTCATTGCTCTTTAGGGATGTGGTTTCATAATCAGTTTAATCCAATCTAAAACTGCACTGTCACTACCATGGGCTGTCCCACCTTTTGCCCTGGGCAGGCTGAAGAATGGGAGATCAGTGGCCATTCATCATAGATCACCTCAGTCTGACCATGAATATGCATCCAAAGTGAAATATTGCACCCACCAAGAGAGCAGTAAGCACTAACTTGAGTGGGTCCTAAAACGCCCTGATAAATCATTGTATTGTGATCTGTATCGTGTTTGGTCACTGAATATGTGTTTGTATGGCTACACACACAGAGGGTGTCTGAGCCAGCTGTGGGAAGCTCAGTCACAGTTTATAACATCAGCAACTTCCTCCTTAACCTGGTTTCCTCTATGAGCCACCAGCCCTGATCTCTGGTGCTGTGAGGCTGATCCTGTCACAGGCAATGCTTAATAACACCGAGCTAATTTTGGATTCTTTGGTACAGAGGTGGTTGAGGAAAATGATGCTGCTGTCTCACTTTCAGAAAAAAAAAATAGGAATGCCGTGGATTCACCATAAATATGCACAGACTGGAAAAAGAACATATTTTCCCACACTAACTCTGTCCAATTTTATGGCTGAGATGTTCCCAAGCTGCCATGTACTACTTGAATTTGTCCACAGTGAGTTTTGAACAGTAATTTGCTAATTCCTTTCAAACATGCTGTCCAGGGGTTTAGTTGTAAAATCTTCAGCAGTAGTTGGATATTGTAATACTTCATTCCCTACTCTGTATTTATTACAGTAGGGATCAGTAGATAAAAGAAAGTGCTGTTCTTTCCTCGCTCTCCTGTATGGTGTGCTTTTAAAGTACAGCTGTCTACCAGATGCAAGAAAATTAAGACATTTAATTTCCTTTCTTAGTGCATACCTGCAGTTAATGTTAATGGCAGCTAAGTATGAAGATAGGAAGGGAGCTACTGGGAACAGATTGAATACAAGAGCTCACCCATTTCAAATAAATCTGGTTGTTTCAAGAAGAAAGGCAGAAAAAACGTCACATCACATCGCACTTCAGCATGAGACACACAAATTCATACTCGATTGACTGCAGAGCCACAGTGGACATCATGTGCTGAACAGTGTTAACCCTTAAATGCATCCCATCCATACTCAATAAAATTTTACAGCTATGCTATCTATATAAAATGCAGTTATTGACTGCGTATATTTTAAACTGCACATCCTTGATGGTTTCCTAGAAGTTATTTTTTAGTAAAATATTTTCCCTGTTTTGTCAGCTACAGGTTTTACTCTACTTGGATTACTAGGTGTTCTGTTCCCACAATACAGCAAAATCAAGTTCCTTTTTCAGTTTCAGCTGAAATTCTGACGGGTGTACAAATTAAAAGAAATTTTTAAATCTGTCTCAGAGTGCTTTTGACAAATTTAGTAGTGCTCCCAACCCATCAGTGACTTATTAACAATCAGCTATTATGATGTTTACAGTTAAGTAAAAGGTGTTTCTAAATAACACACACTTGTCAAACAAGACATGTACATCCATCTTATCTGATATGGGTTTTGAATAGATTAAGAATTTCTTGGGGATCATTTACCATGACCTAGAGTCAAGCTAGTGACACAGAGGAATTACAGGATTAAAATTCCCATTACAGATACACAAAAAATCCAACTTATTGCTATGCTGAAATCTGCTATTCTTTTTTTCAACGCACTATATTGCTTGTTCATGGTTGATTGAGATATAAGACTGACTAATCTGCAGTTCTACAGAGGTAGATTTTAGGGCTAATTGTAGAATTTCATTTTATCTAGACTCTTTAAGCCTCCAAGTGGTTATTGTCCTAAATTTGAACTGTTTGCTTTTATACAAAAAGTATGTTCTCTCTGCAAAATATATGGTTCAAGGTATAAGCCACCAAAAAATTTCATCACAGATTTTCTCTGTCTTTTAAATAGTGTCTTTTAAATATTCATGCTTGCAATATAGAAGATTTTCAAATTCAAGAACTTAAAAACTTAAGTCATGTTGCCTAAATAATCTTATGTGACTGATTTGTGTCTCTGGGTGTTGTATATTTCAATGACTGCACACACACTTTCCAAGTCACAACATTTCTTAGTGATTTTTAAAGCTTTCTTTTAGAAGATACGTTCTGTGAAAATTCAAGTTCCACATTATAAAATCTTAACAGGAGATCATAAACGATGACAAAATCAGGGATACATGCAGAAATTCTTCTAGGATTTAGAGAACAGATACAGGAAATATTCTTAACACTGAGCTGTGCTCCACCATTCTGCACAGCACTCCACACCTGGTACAGGGATTCAACTGGGTCCTGGAGTGCACCAGTGTTGTAGCTAGACTCCTGCACAGGCCACTGCAGTTATCACACAAACTCTGTTTCCACCTTATTTTCATGGGTGAGAGCTCCAGAAAACAGCCTTGAAAAAGTATAGATACCTTCTGAAAAATCATAGCCTTTCAAGGCTCTCATTAATTGCACTTTTAACTGGGTGAGGTTTTTGTTTTCCAGGTTCTGAGCTCCTACAGAGCAAGGCTTGTGGCACCACCCAGGCAGGATACAAGCAGGCAGCTCTTTCTCTGTACCTTTCAAATACTGCTGCACCTGTACCTACATCTATGCAGTGCTTTCCTGTTTGCTCTTCCCAGTGCCCACTTTTAAGCTGGATCAATACAGTCATACAGGAAATTTTAATAATCCACCACATTTAATGTGCAATTGCACCTCAAAGGTCAGGTCACTTAAAATATTTGTATTATTCCTGTATAGTAGTTTGTGGAGTTTAATCCTCAGAATTATCTTTTCATTCTGCCACTGCTGAACACACACACAGGTGTCCCCAGAAAGACTGCAGAGAAGCCCAAATCATTGTGAAGTTCCAAATATACCACACAGTTATTAGCTTCAGATTGTTCATTGATTGTCATTTCAGAATACAGATGAAACGTGTTGTTATTATATCATTAGCTGTTTATGCCTTGTTAAAACATAATCACTCCTATTTGCAAAGATGTGAATACACAAATCTGGAGTATATCTGTATTTGTCACATCTACAAAACACTATGTAATTTTTTTACTTAAACTGAGTTATTATTCTCTATATCACCATATATCACATAGGATTTTAAAGGCAAAGTATATAAACAATTAATTCCAGCAAGTCCTTCTAAAGTCCACCATGTATTAAGACCAGAAAGCAGGAAATATTACATATGAACTGATGGAAACAGCACCACAGAAATACATGTATTACCTATGTCTTCTATATCCTATTACATTTTATTTATATCTAATGCATATATATCCTATATAAAAAGATGGAAACATGCAGGCAAAAAAAATAGTAAATTATAAAAAACTGCTTTACAACAACTGAGCAACAGTAAATATTTACATCTTCTTTTCCTGGCTGTAAAAGAGCACTCAATGTAATTGCTCACATTAAAGCTGAAACTCCTCTGAAGTTTCCTGACAACCTAACATCCCACCATTTTTTTACAGAATTATGAAACAGTAATTGGATTTTTTTTATATATTGAAGAATTGTCACAAAGTGTTTATTTGTTAAATTAAATCTTCCAGTAGTTCTCAGGAAAAAATATATTTGGGAGAGTTAATTATTATATCAAATAATTTTAATTCTATCCTCAAATGATCCAGTTAGTGTAGATTAGAAAACTCAGAGATAATCACTCTGGTTTAATATCCTTATACTGAGCACAAGGAAGGCCCATATAGCACTGCTTGTGCTTCCTTAACTTAAATCTCAGTTTATAACATTAGCCTGAAGTTTGCAATTTTGACACAAAGAAATACTGTAACTACCAGGAAAGAATAATAAAATATATTTTTCATTATCTCTCTGTATGCCTTTAATCTACTCTCTGTCATCATACAAATCTTAAAATATTATACTTTCTGTCTTCACCAAGGAATAGATTTTGGAAGTTACAAACTCTGTTACCTTCTCCTTTGGCTGTTTTAGTCTCTGCTTTTTGGTAACTCACCATCAATCTGCAGCATTGTTATTTACTACAGAAAAAAACCACTATGGAAATTTAGCTGTTTTGATGAAGATTCTCCAGTCTATTGATTACCAGTTCCCAATGCATCTAGATTATATATTTATATTTGAAATAAGAGCCTTAAATATTAGTACAAGCATTTGATTTGTTCTCAATGGTATCTATCCAGTGAGGTGTACAGGAACAGTCTGTTCTCTGAAATCCATTTTTAAATTAAGGCTCAAATCACAGATTTTTTCACAGAATTTTGACCCAGAATGCTAGAAATATTCAAGATCGAGTATTGCAAAAAAATTAGAATAATAAACCCCTTCTGATTTCAGCTCAGAAGCAATCACTCAGGGACAGATTTGAGATTTCAGATTAATTTTGACAATCTCACTGATAAAACCAGAAGGTGTCAACACTGATATTCTTGTTAGAATTGCATGGTATTAAAAAAATTATTAAAAAACTTTTCTGGTATTAAAAAAAAGCAAACAGATCATAATACTGTGGGGGAAAAAAAGAAAACCAGAATCTGAAACACAAAAAATTACAGTAATGTTAGAAATAAGTGTGACAAACCTTGAGTTCCTGGGAACTGCAGCCTATATCTGCAGCCTATATCTGTGTAATACACCAAGTGGCAAAATAAAATCTCTGCCAACTATTAGAAAAATCAAGATACGAATTTCAGCAAAAAATAAAAGACAACATTGCTGAGATGCAGGGTAAGTTTGGCCAAAGCAGTTGAAGAGCAGTTCCTGTTCGAGGTTCTGGGACATTTCCTGGCTAAACTGTTTTCAGTTTCCCACACAGCTAAATGTGAGCAAATCAGGCTCTGCAGCCCAGAAAGCTCAGGATTACGCTGGAGAAGAAATGTGCTCACGTAGTTTGTTTAGATTCCACTTTCACAACTGTTTCTCATCTTGACCTGATGGTTACAGCCCCAAGCGTAAAGCAGGCACCGTGTTAGTGCTGGCACTGCTGGATACTGCTGGCAGAAGGTTGGGATTGGTGCTGAAGGATCCATACGTAGCAATTCTGTGTGTGACCTACCAGCACAGCATCATTCTCGTTCCAATAGCAACTGGTAATTTTGTATTATGATCTAGTGTTATGAAAACAAAGGGGAAATGCTGATAAATGGTTCCAAGTAATCACAAGGCTATGATTTCTATACATTAGCTACAGAGCTGAATTTGTGTTACATTCCAGCAAGTCCTTCTAAATGTAAAAATTTTGCCACATTTTACCAGGAAAAAAAAAGTGACATTATTACATTACTTCCCAACTTAATTCTCTGGGTTCAAGCAGATCTCTGTGTGTCTCACATTTTCCAGCTGTGTTCTAGACAGTACCTTCTCCTATAAAAAACTTCCAGTGCCTGTTTAGGAAGAGGAAAGCTGGCACAGGGTTTTTCAGCACACCAGTACAACCAAGAAACACTGGCACCTGCAAGGAGAGTGACCAGGGCACACCTTTCCTGGGAAAGGGAAAAAAGAAGGGGAAAACCAGCCAGAGATCTGGAAACAGAGCAAAACTTGGCTTCTTCTGACACTGTTCAAAGGGATGAGATGATATAAAATGGAGTGACAGGCTTTTCAAAAGGCTTTCTGCTGTCACACCTGCAGTGATCATGTTACACGCCCTGGCTTCTCCTGAGGAAAAAGCAAGAACCTGCCAGCGCTCTGGCAGTGGCTCAGGGCTCTTGGTTGCTGCCCCTAATTCTCTTGCTGCCTTGGGAGACCACCGCTCTGCCTGTGCCTCCTGTGTCCCTGAAGAAAGGCACTGAAAAGGCAGTTTCATTACAAGTATAATGAGAAAAGTGGCAGCAATTCATTCTGTGAGCTGCTCATTTACCATTAGAGGTCACTGTGCTGCTTAGGACACAGCCATTAGCTCCAGGTCATGTGGACACACGTGGGGAGGCATTTGAAAGCCTAAGAAACACTAAAGATATAATTAACACTTAAGATAAACACTAAAGATACTATTTAAATCAAAATTAAAAAGAGCTTGTGGATATACGAGTCCTGTAGAAAAATGAAAAACAATCAAGAAAAATAAAGACTACCTATTAGAACAACAATTATATGTGCTTTAAGGTCCGATAAGGTATTGAGCAGATGGTCTTATAATAAGTAAGAAAACCACTTAGCCAAAGAAATACTGTCTTAAAATGCTTCTCTTTCTAACATGGAGTTTTAATTCTCGAATAATTATTGTTATGTACTTTCAGCGAGAGGTCTGAATCCGAATGCAATGCCTTAAGTGAGTACAGAGCATACAGCAAAAATAAAGATGATGACTTAAAGTTTTGTGTCCCAATCCAGTAAGATCTGACATGAAACTAGAAATCTGAAAGCCAATATCAAACCAAACAGGAGAGCAGTGATTACTGCATTCAGTTATTTGCAATGAAGGCAGAGAGACAAGGACATTTCCCTTCTGGAAATTCTTATTAGTTCACCCTAATGCCTTGGGAAAAGGATCCTCTAAGTTACTGTGGTTTGTATGCGTGTGGTTTGTACATTGCATGTACAGCACCATGAAGAAAACTCAATATTTGTTCATATAAAGGACCGTTTAGTGCTTTATGATACTCTTTGGATTAAACCCAAAGTTACTGGAAGGAGTTATTCTGAAATTCATTATAACTACTGTAAGGTACTATCATGGGTTTATAATCCAATGACTACAATTTCTGCCATTTATCCCTGAGTTATGTGGCTCTTAATGAACGTTATTGAAGAGTAAATGCATGTACTATAGGTTAAGAGCATCAGAACATAAAGATGGCAAATATGGCATTCACTTTCTTCTCAGTTTTAATTAGGCCAACTGGGAGTATTTTAGCACAACATATTTCAGCTGTAAAAAACACCACCTTTACAGATGAACATCCCCAGCTAGGCATCTGCAATGTTTTATCATCGTGCTCAGGATAGTTTCTCAGCAGTGAATACTTCATCACTAGAAAGAAACTCAATAACAGGTTTTAAACAAAGGTCACGAGCACCACGCACCAAGTCCTTACCACAGGCTGATGATCTCTGTAAAATTAAGTCGCTCTTATTCTGGTACAGAGTGAAATCTCAAGGAGCAGAGCCAGCTCTGGCTGTAACAGGCCCCTCCTCAGTTAATATTCTGAGGTTCTGTATAATTCACTTTCATCACCTCTGCACGGATGTTGGGCTGGGCATGAGAAGGGACATCCATGTTACATAATGACAACTTCTTCCATGATTTTTTAGGAAGTGATGTCAGGTTGTGGTACTACCCTTGGGAAAAGAGAATCAGAAACTGCCATAATGGTCCTGATTAAGTGGAATATTCTTGGAATATGGAAATGGCAATTCTAAGAAGATTATGAAGTTAATGTTTTATTAGTCTTCAAGCCCTACTGCTGAATTCATCCTCACATACTTATTAAACAATACTTATCTTTTATTACAATAATGAAAATAAAGAAGTGTAACTCCCACTCCTTAATCCCCTGCTCTCCCCCTGCAATGGAGACTGAGCTATAAAGAAGTTGGCAAACTTGGCTATAGAATTTACAGATACACTTTAATCACAGTTACAGACAATAGATTTTTTCCCAGGACATTTCAGGTAGACTTGGGTGTTAATCACACATTTCCATTAAATATCTCAATTTTGAACATCTCTTCAAAAGACTGTTTTATAAATGAACATAAGGTGAATCTGCAGGGAATTCAAAAAGCCAAAAATAAATATCACTGTCACATTAACAAGTTCCTAAAAGTGAGGAGAGAGGATAGATTTAACTTTTTTCTTTTGATGTTGTTCTTTGTATTAAATTACAGAACCTTTCAGGAAAAGGGGGGGGAAAAAAAGGAAAAAAGTTATTGGAAGTTGCACCATTTTTTAATCTTTTTTTCAACGTAACAAATACTTGCCAGGCTTTAGTCCAATTACTCATACTAGGAGGAATTCAAAATGTCATTCCAGTTGAAAACAACTTTGAAAAAGGAGAAACTTTTGAGGATAGGCCAAAGCATTTAGATAAGTCAAGTATGTAAAGATCACACATTTTTTCAATCATTAATGTATAGTGAGGTGTTTGTCTGGGTTTTTAATATTTTTATAATACATATATATATTTATATATATGTTATCTATTTTTCTATATTTATATAGTCTATAAATACACCTGTGGGTACAGGTTTACTACAAAGGAGTTACCAATACGTGTGGACACACACATTCCTGGCAGGGCCATGAAATTATGATGTTGCTGAGGGAATAACTTGACTGACAAATTCCAAACTGCCTTTCTGTGATCTAGTGCTGGTTTTAATTAGATAAACCCCCAAAACACTCCACATTAAGATGAAACTGATACAAGGAGCAGCTTTACACTTTGAAGCCTTTGTTATTGTTTCTTGTGCTCCCTTCCAATTACCAGTAATATGCTGTTTTATTATAGTTAAGTATTTGAAGTTAAGTAGTAGTAGTTAAGTGTACCTGAAGAAGGGGACCAGGCAAGGTGTTGAAGGAACCTTCTCTAAGGCAGAAGTAGAAAGGGAGGCAGAGTACATTTGTCCTAACAGATTTGCCTCTAAGAATTGTATGCCTGGCTTTAAAAAATTCCTTGTTCAGTGTTAGAAGAAACTCTGTATGTGCTTCAATATTATGAAAAGAAATGTAGAAGAAGTACCTGAACCTAATGAGATTTTGGAAAGTAAATATACATCATGAGTTGCCTGTGTGGTGGTGCTTTTTAATGAGCTTAACTTTTGGTGTATAAATAAATACACTGTTAGATACCATCTGAATAATGTGCAAATTAAAAGAGTCATAGGGTAAGAGCTTCAGTGCAATATTTCATTCTTTTTACAGTGCAGTATTTGTTGTTTGTTATCTTCTGTAGGCGGCAACTGATCATTATTTCCAGGATGTGCTTAGGGAAATCATGAAGTGTTTGTTTAAGATAATGATGTACAGCATTCATGGCTACTTGTGACTTTCAAAAACTGAAATTAAAGATCTTGAAATATCAAGCATATCATTAAAATCTCCTTCATTGCTCAAGACTTTTGCTAGCTTCATTTTCATGTAATTGGAAAAAAATGTTTTCTTGAATGCTTTGCAGTATGATTTAAGTTAAGCATAAGTTCACTTAGCTGAGTGGATATAATTTGATTTCATAAGAGCTGAAGTACAGAACACTAAACTAGTGAGCTGCTTTTCTGACCTGCTGCAGGCTGTGCATCAGGATGCCAGAAGCTTCGAGTAACTTTAACTACTGAGTAAAAAAGAACATCTTCATTTATCAAACCCACTTTTCCTCCATCCTCAGCTAACTTTTCCAGTTAATTAACTTGCCAAGGTCTTTCTTCTAGACTTTATATGCTGGTAATGTGAAAATGTAAACCAACGGCAGCAAGAAAATTGTCAGCTTTTGAAAGGTGCTGACTGAGACATTGGCCATGTGAAAACACCTTCTTAGTGCTCTACTAAGAAGGAAACTAAATACAAGTTGACTTATAAATTTTAGAACTTGGAGAGTATACTTAACTTTGTCTTTCATCCTGAGGGACATGACCAGTGTCACTTCTCATGTCCACTGCATGGATTTATGTCCTTTTTTCACTATTTTCTTTTCATGCTGCTATGGTTCGGCAAAGCACATAGCATTTGCTTATGTTTAATACATTACAAAGAGATTAACTAAAAAATCTTAGGGTTTGGGGTTTATTTTTAGTGATAAACATTGAGCTATTTTCTTTGTTTTAATACTTTTTGAGCCAGTATGGTTCACTTCTTAGTCTATTTCTCTTCTCCAGCTAGCTGTTCAACTTAACGGAATTACTGTCACTCAGTTTGATAAATTGGGTCGGGGAGGGTCAGGAGTTCAAAGCAGCCAAACTTACTTCGGAAATGGCAGCAGAAATTCACTACTATGAGCACAGGTTAGAGGCCAGAAGACCCTGAAGCATGGCTAAGTTTAGTGGTGTTTGAATGGCATTATCCTTGTTGTGACACTAAGTAGGATTCTTAGCTAAGGGCTGGGATCCAGACACATGTCGTGTGTAGCAACACAGAATCAAAAATTATCTCTGTCCAGATAGAGCTTATCATCCATGCAAAGAGATAGGAGACAGGTATGTAACCACATCCAGAGCCCAGCACAAAAAGCACTTACAGATATTGCCTGTTAGTGTCATAAATTGTGGTGCAAGTACATCAACAACCTAAGTGTAGTCAATTCTTTTTACAAACATTGCTGGAAATGAGATTCCTAAAGAGAAATACAAAGTTTTATCTGAGAACATCCTTCTGAGAGCTGATTAATAAAAAGACTTCTTCCAGCAATATTAGAATTACAGAATTTAAAAATGCCTTTTTTTTTTCTCCTTGGAGAGCTTTCAAAGTACTATTCAAATTCAGGCTCATTTCCCATAGATTCATAAAGGAACATCTGGACTTAAAATATCCTTTCATCCTTTGCACAACATTTTAACACTTTCCCCTGATACTATTTTTTCCTTCCTTTCGGATTTATTATCTCCAAAGTAATTACCTTTGGTTTCTCTTAGGTGTAATCATTGCTTGGGTCAACATTTTCAAGGAGCTCCCACAGCTTTAAAAATGTGGTAATCAACATTTTCAGATCATTATTTGCTGTGCTTTTCTTCCTTGCCTCCTCTGCAATGGCTGCCGAAGGATTTGTTCTAGCTGTCTGTGTTGTGCATATGTATTCAAGTGCTTCCTTTTTTTCATCTTCCAGGGGTTGAATATCCTCTGCTTTTAATTTAAAATTGATCTCTAATCATTAAATTGACTTGAGCACACAAGAAGAGAGTCAATAACAAGGAAGTTGTGATGGAGAACAGGCAGGATTCTTCCACTTAGACATTCAGCTGATGGTTATACTGTTGGTTTATGCAAAGGTATCTTCCCAGAACTCCCTCTTCTTATATCACACAAACAGCAAAGAAGTCCCATAAACCTTCATGGGTTCACACACAAGGTTCTTGCAGCACTATTCCTCTGCAAAGCAAGCTTCACAGAAAAGCACAGAGAGCACCTGTAAAACCCTTTAGCTATCCTAGGAGATCTGTGGCCATGGTTACACAGCTGCTTTAATCCAGCATAAACCCAGTCTGCTAGGGAAATGGGGGACTTCTAAATTCCTCTCTCTATGAAACTACTCCTTCTCATTCCCTCACTAACCCTGGCTTTAGCTCTCCCATGGTTGCACAGTGAGTCTGATAGGGGAACTGATGCAACTGCAAACTAAACCAGCAAGACCTCCTTGAATATTCGTTTTTAGTCAAATAAGCTCCCTGATATAACTCATTTCAAAGCTCTACAAGCACCAGCTCTGGAGAACAGTGAACATATGCTGCTGAGGATGAAGGGCAGGGACTGAAGTTACTGCTCTGTTTAGTAACAGTGAGCCGAAAATCAACTGAAAGCAAGTGTGAAGCTGCAGCCCAGTCTCTTTTCTGTGCCTGAAAGTCTAGCTCCATTTCCAAACTTATTGCCACTGGTTTGTACTCTCAGTGCCTTGTTCTAACTGTTTGAACTCATGCTAACATTACTTTCTGCTGAACACAGGGAAGAACATGCTTCAAACAGACTCAGCTCTGGGTAAACAGCTCAGATGCTCAAGGCTCCTCTCTCCCAAAGCATTCCTGTGCTATGGCACAGGAGCAGGAAGGCACTCACAATCCTCTGCTGAGGCTGAGGTTTCCGATTTTCATAAGGGTTCTTCGGATTCTGAGCTTCCACCAGGTAAGTAAGACCTCAGCCTCTCTCCTGCTTTGCAGCCCCACTAATCAGATGTTGGCCATATGTGCAAATATTACAAACACATTTTATCACCTTGCTAGTAATGGCCATATTCACAGGAGCAGTTCAATAAAATAAGTAAAGTTTTTGCTATTGTCATCAAAAATTGACACTGAAGAATAAAACATTTGGAACATACATGGTCCAATATCAGGGTCTGCATTGAAATAGTTAAAACTACTTTATCTACAGGCAAATAACTCATATAACACTCAGTTATTAGGTAAAAAAAACCCATTTTGTCAACTTTTATGGCCATCTAGACAGTTAAGCTGAAATATATATGCTTTAGGGGGAAAAAATGAATTAATAGTCTCTCTGATAAGAACTTTCACAAGCACATATGTTTTAATTTTTCTCTCTTCTCGCACCTATGTATAAAGAGTTAATGTATGTTATACAAGTACAGTTATATAATTACAAAATGCTTATAGCAAAATTTAAAAATTTTGCGGAACTGTATTTTTTTAAATGTATATCCACATACCCATGTATGATGGCCCAAAGACAAAAAATGTTAATAAATAGTTTGAATAAAAAGTATGTCTATTTTTAAAGCATTTAGACATATTACTGCTTCCCTGCTGCACCAACTCACAAAGCTGGCTAAAGAAACCTGGATAATTTTAAAGAGCAAATCTGGTGTTGCTCAGCAACAGCACACCCTGATAGAAAGGATGCAGGATGTTGAAAGATTTAATATTAGGGAAACTGTGCTTGCAAGGAGAAGAAGAAGAACAGATACAATTTAGTCATACAACGTCCATAAAATTGGGACAGCTTAAAAATAATAATCAGATGAAGTGATCATGTTAATATTAATCTTTGCATAATAGAGCTAAATAAAAAGTTATTGCCTGGAACCAATGAGCTGCCATTACAGTTCATTAAATGGAATTGATGTTTGCACTGTCTTGATATGATATGACATGATATGATGAGGAAGAAAAAGCAGAGCATTTTATGAGAATTTGAGAGCAATCTCATAGCTGAAGACTTCAGTTCTGGCACTAGCTTGGATGAGTATTTGCTAAAGTGAGGACTGAGTAAGAACCCAGAACTTCACAGTTGGTTTTGGATCAGAGGAAATCTAATGCTCTCAAAGGAGAAAATGTCTTAGATGATAAAGGTCTCATCTCTGCTTTGGTCCCACAGAAGCATCTCCCGCATTTATTTATTCCTGAACGGAGTAGCAACCCTTCTTTTGGTCACAGTACACTGTGATTTTTCATTTTGAAGCCACACTGGCTCAATGTTCCATAGTGTTCTTTCTTACTAAACATAAAAAATTGCTCAGAAGATTAATTTTCTGTCTCTTTTTACTAGGTCAACCCTTCTATTACTGTTGGGTGTTATAGAGAGCAACTGCAAGGGAGGCTGAACCTGCTGAGATGGCAGAAGGCATGGCAGGGTCTAAGAGGCAGCAAAGACACATAAATGACATAATCCCACTTAGTGCTTTCGGAACTGAGCAGTCAGACCTGTCTGAGGAAGAGAGAGGGCCACACACCAGAGCTCACTTGCAAGGCTGCTTATACAAAACAGATTCTGTGTCAGCAGCAATGAGGGTATGTTACTACAAACACATGCTGCAGTCCCCATGTGTGACAGACTCCAGTGCATCTCCATGGATGCCACCAACACAAAACATACTGCTTGCAATCCAGTACAATGTGGACAGAAATTCTTTGCTTTGGTCAATTTTACCAATAATATATTTTTCTGGTAATATACAGGACAAACAGTGTGAAGATCCTTCTACTCATAAACCATGAGGATGGAACTCAAGGCATGGGCTACTAGACCTCAGTCTTCCCATCAGCTGTTCCTCTGTAATCATTTGCCACATTGCATTCTACATTAAAACCCTCTTGCTCTTCCTAGACATATACTTAAAATGGGCTATAAAGTCATAACTACCTGAAATTTTATCAACCTGCTCAGAAAACAGAGATTTTCTCAGAAATAAGCTTTGTAGGATTAAAAAGTACACCTGAACAGAACATTACCTTCTGTTTTGCTCATCGATTCACTGCTGAAACAGAATCATTAGGACTGAGCAAAAAACCTGTTGCTATAACATTTGATTCTCAGGCACCTGGTGACAACACAGTCATTAGCAACTGCATCACTCTTCTCTCTGTCCTAACAGTAAATGTCAAACTCGGCAAGGTTCTTTGTTGGTTCTCCAACGTAAAACTCATTTTATTAAACAGGAGTGATACCATCTTTCCTATTAAATGATTGGCTGCATGGAAAATGAGTCTGACAGCAGACCTCAGTGAATCTGTCCTCTGGGTGACTACCTTTTCTATGACCCAGTGATATCCTTAGTTTGTCAGAAGATATTTACATCAAATAACATCAAACTTCCATTGAAAATACAAAACAAAAGCCCTTCAAGCACCTGCTGTCCCAAAATGACAATGAAAAATTTTTACTAGAATGAAAAAATATAAATATTTCATAAAAATAAGCATTTCATTAAAATTTCATACTTATAATTTCCCCTTTACTCTGGGAAAAGGATTTTAATTAAAATGTAGAGAGCACAAGTGTAAGGTAAAAAACAGAACTAAGACCTCAGGAGAAGAAAAAAATGGAAGGAAGAAATTATTGAAGTATTACCATGCTAAAGATTTGACCCCTTAGATTTTCCCATTCCTGATATTCCCTCTCTCAAAAGGCACAAAGATATCAGCACATTCCTGTAAGTGATACTAGAATATTGTTGAAACTCTGTTTTCAAAATGTTGGGATGTTTTGGGATTGTGCTGCAATCTTCAAAGCTGCTTGAAGGCAGTTTCGTATCAGAGCAATGCCAGGCCCATGATTGAGCCCTTCAGTACATATGGCAAGGAGAAATCACACTTTTCTGAATGGTAGTCAATTATGATATTTACAAAAGGAATTGTGAGGATGGGGAGTTATAACTCAGAAGAAAATTGTTGGAATGAAGTGGAAGACCTACAAAATAACAATGCTGGAAAACAAGTCAGGCTCTGTAAGGAGAGTTCTTGCTGTCTTTTTCTTAGCTCTGACTTTGCAGTGTATATTTAGTAGAAATATATTGAACATTTATTCTATAAATTCTTGTTATGCTTCTCAGGCATGCAGTTCTGGAAGGGTCAAGGTGTGGTGCCTTTATAACAATGTTTTCCTGACCTGTACTGCCTCGGGTTCAGAGAAATGGTAACAGTTGAGGCGAATGCACTGAGGAGGACGTGTGGTTGTTCCACAGATGCTGCCTTGCTAATCTGCAGTGGTTCAAAGTCTAGAGCTGGCTCTTATGTGAAACAAACAGTGTCTTTTTAGAAGAGAATAAACTTCTCTGAGAATATAGAACAGAGTTGGTATAGATTATGAAAACCACAAGATAAACAAATGGCCTAGGTCTATTCCATAAGTGAATTTTTCTGCTAGAAAGCTTTGGAACAATTGTAATGTCTTTAAAAATATCACTAAATGAAAGACTTGGAAGTGTATCCATGACAAAGTATTTTAACTAGTAGCACTTAAATATAGTTCAGAAATTAATATAAAAATAATCAGCTATAAAAACTATCTTCCAAATTATTTTAGCTGTAAAGTTAGAATATATCTCATCATTCATAAGCAATAAAAAGAAAGGGAAATGATTAGATGAGTACTATAACACTCATCAGATAAGTAGAAATATGTAGATATATGATCACTGCCTTGAAGAGAGAAAAGGGATTTGGAGGGAAATGGACTAAAAGTGTATCTGTGAAACAGATGGGGCAGATCACCATGAAAAGAAATCAAACAGCACTAGGATGTCCTGTTTCAAAGTAATTGTCACAGAATGCACCAAACCTGCAGGTATTTAATTGTGCAGCATCCTCAGAAAGGCTGCATTGCAAACTTAATTCTGCACATTTTTTCTTGCACCTTGGACACAGATGTATAAATGCAAAGGATTCAACTATAACTTGTCAATGCTTCCTTCAAATTGTACACTGGCAATAATTCCATAGCCAATCCTGATGTAAGAAATTTTCCTATGTCCTTCATAGGACATATTAATGGTAAATTACAATTAATGTATGTTTTTCATGTTTGTATCCTTCGACCATGCAGTGGATGAACATATCAGAACATGAGACTGACTCTTGCCATGTGTCATACAATCCAAATTACTGTAGAAATTTACTGATACCAAGAATCTGCTCCAAGAGCCCATCTCTATAATTGTATCACTGCATCCAGCAATATCTGTCCAGAAAGTGAGCCAAAATCCTAAAAAGTCAGCAAGTATTCCCCTAAAAGGGTAACTTGCATTCTTCAGACCATTCAGCAGTTTTACCTTCAATTCTGAACACATTCTAAATTGTAATCTGTTTGGAGAGATCTGCGTGTGATGAAGGAGCTTGTTGCCCTTTTCAGTTTATAATGTCACCAGAAATTAAGTCTATTTAACAGATGTGGAATTCATCATTTCAGCCTTTAACTTGCATTAGAAAGTCACCTTTTTGATAATTGATCCCACTGTGTGTTGTTTACACTGCAAGTATCAAAGTAATTCACATTAAAACAAGTTTTCTTCAAAAAAGAAAAGAAGCACTCTCCCTATACTATATCTAAAGAACCAAGTCTCCTAAAACCCCATTTCTATGCAGTTTAGCTAAGCAAAATCCTTGCAGGCAAAATAAATTGAAATAAAAATTAGTTGCACTTTCAAACCCAGATCTTCACCCAGTCATCACACATTGACAACAAGAATACTGTTTCCCTAAATTCCTTTAAAATAAGGTGGATATATGTTACCCTGCTTGTAACTGAAAATATTCCAGTAACATATAAACTGACTGACTAAACCAATATTGGTGTTCCAAATCAACTTCCCTCACACATATTTACAATACAAGAATTTATTTAGACAAGGAGGAAACAGGTTTACTATGTGGAATAATACTTATCTAGAAGCTTTGACCAAGACAACTTATCCTCAAATTCCAACAGAAAATTAGTTCCTTTTTCTTACTTCTCTGCATTTCATTTACATATATAGCAGGCCCTTTCATAATAATCATACAATTCCCTCAGCTTGCTGAAATAAACATTAATTCAAAATAAATACATCAACATGCAGATCCTCAAACTGAACAGGGGAAAGAACAAAAACTACTGCACATCAATTCCCCCACACTTACAAATTTCCATATTTGTCAAACTGTGATTAGTCATGAAACTGAACTAAAAATAAACATTTTAGAGTTTCATAACAAATCAGGAGGCAATTCCAAAAAAGCACTAGTGCCTTTCCCAAACAAATAAAAACACTTGTTACCTGTTTTTTCACCATTCCCTTTTTTCACCCCTTTTTTAATACAAGCAAACACTCACAGAAAAATACTTGACCTTACTCTCATTTACATTAGTGTTATAGAACTTTGTCAATTGTTTTCAGTGGAGGGACTTTAGCAGCATCACAGTCCTATGGCACATGTCTGATTCAGCTGCAGTCACATTGTTCATTTGATTCAAGTTAGGCACAATTTGAAGAGCTGGGGATCTACAGCAGGGAGAAAGAAAGACTCAGTTCCATACCTAAAGATCCATTCAGGTTAAGGAAAATCCGTGACAGCCATCAACATGCCAAACTCATAATTTTTTTTTTCTGTGTCTTGTGATCACTGTTTTTAGTTTAACAAATTTGAAATAAATGGTAGTAGGATGCAGGCAGCTCTCCACCTGGAGTAAGTTGGACAGTTCCACTAAAATCAGTGGATTAGACCCTCCAGCTAACATAAATTTCCCTGGGACCACTGAAGTTAATCATGAGCCCACTAGTTAGAATAAATTCATAGACTGCTCTTAAAATCCATGGTGTTACTTTGATTTACAATCACTGAAGAAGAGTTGCCATGTTATATACCAAATAAAACAGAAAAATTGGACGTATTTGTAGGAAATTTCTGGGAGAGGAGCTGTAGGGCTTAATTTTTTTAACAAATGTCTGAAACTGCTGTAGCTGCTTGAAATACAGGGTGGGCTTGGTTTTGACTCTGTCCTTTTCCCAGGCTCAAGGACCATTGAAATTATCAGGGATTTTTTACCTCAAATTGTCTCTAAAGTCACTGCATAACATGAAGATACCACAGGCACTCATATCCCCCCTATGCTAAGCCAGGAGGTCAGGCTCTACAGGACACCTGTGCAGTGAGGAGGGAAAGAACACAAAATCCTGAGGGCAGACAAGCACAGGAGTATGGTGCTAAATCAGCTTTAACCCTTCTGAGAAGGAAATACTCCCCTCTTGCCCTGCTCCTTTGTCCTTTAGGATGGTGAGACTAAAAAAATGTGAGAAGCTTTTGGGTGTACCATTCTTTGCACTTTCTAGTTACCCAAGGCTCTTGTAAGGAGTTAAACAAGATGTTTGTGGCAGGAACTTTTCATACCAATCTAAAGCACACATTAAAGAGCTTATGGACTATTTTCCATAGCCCAGTAATTAAGTATTGGCTGGAAATTGGGTTGCAGCTGTACACAAAAGAAAACACCAAGACAGTACTTGCTCAGTCTCTCTCATTACTTGCCCCAGTTTTTCCCAGCTTGGTCAAGACCACACCATTCTCATTTCCATTCCCTACCTGTTGTAACCACCTCTGACTCATCCCTTTAGTTTCCCCAAAGTAGTGAAGAGAGAAAAGGGAACAGGCACTTTTCAGTATAATCCAGTATAATCCTCTAAGATGTGACTTTCCCCAAAGTTTTTAATTTTTGGATTTACAGGAGTATTTTAGACTCACTGAAAATGTTATAATGCTTGGAACCCCTGGCAAAATTCCAGTATTTCCTCAACAGCTTATCTTTTATATCTTTTGCTCTTCACTTCACTGGAAAGAAAAGAAAGTGTGATTGGTGTTCAGGTTATTAATTAGTTAATAATTTTCACTTTTCTACTCTGACAATTAAAGTGTGGAAACATCTCTTACAAAATTCAGTCTCGAATCATTTTTCCACAATAACAGTGAGGTTTGTGTATACACATTACTGTAATAATGTCAAAGTTCAGTCATACGCAGAGTTTATTAGATTTTGTTTTATTCTTTCCCTTGAATTATTCATTGAATATCTATAATTTCCCAAAGAATAATTTCATAAAGTGCTGCAGCAATAAAACTTTCCATATATAGCACAACAATGTGAATGGTATTTATGATGTACTCTAAGGAAAATCAGCCTGTTACATTAATCACGTAAAACTATTGAAAAATTACATTTAATCATTTGTATTTCAAAATAAAACCTGCTCAGAGCTTTAAAACCTGTGTGAAACCTAGAATTAAATTTCATACAACATTGCCTGCAACAGTATATATAATTATTCAATACTTCCAGGTTTGTCTGGTTTCTCTGAATTGTGAGCTGTATTTAATCTTTTTTATTTAGTAGTTTTTGCTTAGAATGTTCCAGATTTAATAAGGAGAAACAACAAGATGTATAAAGCCCTGCCCTTTGATCAAGACAAGCTCAACAGTGAGATGTCTCCTTCCCCAAAGGCAGCTCTGATTCAGGGCACTGGCACAGCTTCCAGCACCTTCTCTGCTTATCCCAGGCCCTGTGAGTGGAAGCATCACCCTCCAGCACCTGTGCTGGCAGCCCAGGGCAGGACACAGCAGGTTTTTACCAAGTGTCACGAATTTCCTGTGGATGACTGTCCATTCAGCACCTGGATGAAGGAAGCAAAGACGTGGCCCACTAGAGATTATCACCAGAAATGTGGTGACACTAGGATTGAGAGTAGATTTAGTAAGATCAGTAAACTCTTTTGAATGCCACCTGGTTAGAAGATGAATTTTACCCTATGTTTGGTTTCTGAGAGCACTGAACCACGCTGTAATTCAATTTGATCTGTCTGACAATTAACCTTTCCAGGCTTTACTGTACTCTTGCCTGTACAAAGTCAAGAGAAAGTCAAGTCTGAGGACAAAACCTGCTCTTCATTTGGCCAAAAAGCAGAGGTTCTGCCTTGTGTTCCTGGCAGGCTCATGTGCACTGTAAGCCAAATCATGCTGACATCTTTCAAATGTTTGAAAAGCTAAATAGGGTGTACCAAGATGCTGAGTATGTGGCATATGAAATCAAATAAAAAATGAGTGTGCATGATTCCTAATGAACCAGAATACATTGTCATAGAGCTTTACCTTTGTCAGGACTGCAGGAACATTCCTTAAAGTCAATTCTTCAAAAGCTGGTATCTATAAATAAACAACCATGTACTTAATTAGAAAATAAATCTATGGAAACATAATAAAGCCTTTATGAACTCTGAAAAGCAAACTGTGTGTGTAGAGAATATATAAGCCTACATATATAGCTGAAGATTTTTCAGAATTATGGTCTCTACAAAGGAAGCAAAGAATAAACAATTGGTGTAATATTAACAACCTCAGCTTTCAGTGTTGAACATTAATAACTTATTTGAAATAGCTCAGCCTCCTGTATATGAGCCACCCTGTAGTGTCTCAGCTGATTCTGATTCTCTTTGTGCAGAAACCTTTTAGCTAATCATTTTCATCTCTGTGTGTCAATAAATCTTGCATCTCTAGGGCAATGACTTTTATTCAGCAAATGTTAAGCAGGAATAAAACCACCCAGAACAGTCTAAGCATGAGAATTTCAATAAGAATTCAGCAATATATTGATCCACTTCTCCCCCTTCTGACTTTTCATTACTATGTCACTTTCAGCTCCTGAATTCAATAAGATAAAAAGCTCAAATAGCATGTGACTCATGGACTTTAGCTAACCCTACTAAAATTATTTTAAATGGCTTCTTCACCAGCAGCAAATTCAAGAAATGGTCAATAACCTACTCTTGAAGGGAAGAGTTGACAGTCACAGATTACAAGAGAGTGACTTCGTATAGAGACAGACTAAAAGGTAAAAATTAGAAAAGAAAAAGTTAATATATTCAATAGTAGGAAAAAAATGAAAGCAATGAAACGTCATGTTTCTATGGATTTCTAAATGTAATATATTATTACATGCCCTACATTTCCTCTTTCTTGGAAGCCAATTGACTAAGTACCTACATTTTGCGTTGTTTCCTAAATTGAGTAAAATTAACTTAAAGTAACTCTTATGTAATTATTTATAAGGATCTACCACCTAAAAGCCACTTGGTTGTGTCAAATCACACCTCCTGATGATGAACAAGTACTATTTCCTTTCCCTTAATATTCATCAATAAGAACCAGAAGATAATCAGTAGTCACAAAAAAAAAAAAATTATTGAAAACCCACCATGCCACTAAGAATGGTCATTGAAAATCTTCTCACTACTCTTATTTTCCAAGTTTAAATTCTAGCCCAAACAGATGGCAGAGATACTACAGCTCTTCAGCCCTAACCTCTGAGTGTGGAAAACAGTGAAAAGTACCAAATCTTAAGTCCACCACATAGATAATTGTCTGTCTCCATGGTCATCACAACAACTGAGGAATTTCCATCAACATTTATCGTGGGAATGTAGGGTGTAACTATTCTATCACCGGAATAGTTACTGTTAAATCCGGAAGGGGGCAGTTTCCTAATCTTTTCTACACCCATCTTAGCCCAGAGAGATTATCTTCCATTGATGGGCCATTGGGCCTGGCTGGTGACTGATAACATGTTATCATCCCATTGTGAGAGGCTCCACCCAGGGGGAGGAGCCAAGCATTCCTGTCGGGATAAAGCCTGGGATGTGGAACAACACAAGCAGCCTTTTTCCCACTGAACCCACAGAGGAAAACCTGGCCCTCTTTTACCAGCACTGGACTTCCAGGAGAAAACTGCATCTTTTTCTACTGGACTGCTGCTTCAACCGAGCCACCATCTGTCACTCCAGGACTGCAGCCACCACCTGACTGGACTGTTGCCAAACATTCTGACTAACAGGGTGTCAGGTCGTATTCTGACTCTGACAGTGTTTTGTTTGTATTACTACATTTTATTGTTGACTAGTAAAGAATTGTTATTCCTGCTCCCATATCTTTGCCCGAGAGCTCTTTAATTTCAAATTATAATAATTTGAAGAGGGAGGGAGGTTTATATTTTCCATTTCAAGGGGGGGGTTCTGCTTTCATTACCCTCACCTGTCTTTCCAAACCAAGACAACAATTCATAGACCTTTACCCCTATGGGCACCCTATGGGAGGCTGAGGCACAGATCAGGGGTGTGCCAACAGGATTGGCAAAATCACCATGAACACAATACTGTGCTCTCATCAACACCTGTGGACTATGGCTGAATTCATGTACAGTTGCATTAACAGTGACTGACAGAGGAATTAAAGTACATACTGTGTCAGTGCCACAGGGATGCTAATTTTTTTAAATTATGTGCACTGATAAGTATTATAAGTTACTTTGAATCATTGCCTTAGGAACACAAATTTCATACAAGTCAGCACACTTAGCTTCTTTTTTTTCTTTTTCTACATCCCAACATTAAAATAAGCCACATTATCCAATTAAACAGGAAGCAGTTAAGAAAATAATTCTTTTATTTAAAAATATATATATAAAATAATTTTCGTTTTTGTAAGCATGTGAAGCCTGCTCTTCAAGACACATCCATGTCACTGAAGAGCTGCAGCTGGCAATATAACAGAAATACTGGGGGCAGCAGCTTTCAGCAGGTTTTGCAGAAAGGTTTGCCCAGACAGCAACTGATAAACTATAAATCCAGGTAAGATCTAACATGACCAGTGTGACTGAACTTTCTCTGTCAAACAGAGCCACAGAACAACTTCACAGAGATGGTGAGTTCTGGGACAAGATCTCTTCTTTCAGATATAGAGCAGACCCATCAAGAGTGAGGTCATGATCCAAGATTAACACCCCAACAAGTTTTTCCTGAAAATGGTGAAAAAATGGCAATAAAAATAAAGGAATTTGGCCGTTAAATGGAGTCTGCAATCTAAAATGTAGAAAAACATAAAAAATCCAAAGTAAAAGGTAAAATTTGCAACCTTGTTACAAAACTTTTACTTCTAAAGTTAGTGTTCATAGTGTCCTATATGTTTTATGACAATGGTATCACTTTGTTCCCCAAAGGACAGAGGACACATAGTTACAAACCTGAAGTTTCCCAGAATACACCAAAATGAAGTTCTACACAGCAAAGCAGCCACGGGAAAAATTATATTGGGCTATCACAGACCATTTTTGTCAGCGATGTGTCAGTTTAAACAAAAGCTACTTTGAGAATTGTTCTGAAAATAGCATTGCTTTGTATCCTGAGATGAAAACAAAACGAGGAATTCAGAACATCCCACAAACTTACAAGTTTGTATCAGCTCCATTCTGTATTAAAAATGCCAGTTGAGCACTGACTGAAACGTCCTCACAGCATCATTATAAATGTGTCAGTAACACAAAGCAATCAGGGTTTGTGTGCTGCAGCCAACCCAAAGGTTTCCAACCCAACTTCATAAAGGTAAGTTGATCTCATCCTCTCCAAGCATCACTTTCAGCACCAAAGTGTTGATCCCATTTGTGCTCATAAATAACATTCCCACAGAACGCATAGCAACAGGGGCTTTGCATAAATATTCAGAAAGGTTCCCTGGTGCAATTACTTTTGCAGCACTTCATGCAAACCTGTGTATTAATTCATTGATTTCGGTAGATATATTGCCCAGAAAATACCAGGAATGGTTTTTACTTATTCAAGGTAGAAATGAGAAAACGGGCTTAGAGTTGCTTTGCTTGTGTTTAAATATGAACACAACCATATTTTCCAACTTCTTTGACATCAGATTTCAACTTTGGTTTTCATAACAACAGAAATTTCAGGAAGAAAGAAACAGATTTTGATATCTCAATATTTTTTTATAATACAGGTGATATGATGCCAATTAAATTAAAAGGAGTATGAGAGAACATTTAATGTGGCCCTCTCAGATAAAAGCTAAACTCACCTCAGGCTTTGGAGCACCTGAAGTATTTTTCAAGATCACACTGCAAATTCACAAACTTAACCATAATAAAAGTCCAGATAATCTGAAGTTTGATTCAGAGTCTTTCACAGATTGCTCCCATAACATTCTCATATAACAAAGGAAATTATGTAATTAGTCGTGACAATGGAATTCTTAAAAATGCAAATTTATCTGCAGTGTCAGTGCACTTTATTAGCTGCAGTTCAGATGCATGAGCTACAAAGTCTGCTTGTTCACTCAGGGTATGTGTCCCTTCTGAGACTGAGAAAAAGAACAATCTAATTAGAAATAATCCTGCCAAGAACAAATATCAAAGAAGAAAATCTAGAAGAAAAACTGATTTTTTTTTTTCCCCTACTTGCCAGAAGAGTCCATTAACTATGATGTGGACTGTGGTCTTTATCTCAGCAAAGATGCATTAGCCCATTTCACAACTATTTGGTTATAACACCTTTTAAAAATATTGTGATATCTTCTAAACATAATGGGACCCATACAAAACCTGCTGATTTTTATAAAACCCAAACAAGACACAGTGTCAATGCACAGAATATATTTGACACTAAGTAAACTGAGTTGCAGAGAAGAAACAAGCTCTGCTTTATGTAATGTTGTTGCCTAAACCCTAACTCTTGTAATGGGAAATAAAACGCTTTTTATGAGGTTCTAGTCCTTCCAGCTATTTGGTAATAATGACTTAACTGCAAAGTTTGAAAGTAAATTCAATTTTTAAGCGAGCCAGAATCCTGGGTCTTTGGAGATTATCATTGGAGATCAAAGCCAGTAACAAATATCCAGAGCTGAGCAGAGAATGTCAGGGTTGTTTTCTTAGTTCATAGAAGCTTCTGAATTTTATATAGTCTCCTTGCTAATTAAGATTCAATATACCAGTTAGATGTGATCTTTGGTGTCTTCTACACCTGAATAATATTTTCTGACATTTAAGTCAAGCCAAATCTGAGTGTCTTAGTGACAGTAATGAACTGGATACTCAGAACTATATTAAAAGAAGGTTTTCCAGGTTGGGTTTCCTAAGTTTCTTTTGCAAATGTGGAGGTAGCAGCAGACTGAAATCTTTTCAAGCTAATCCCATGACTTGTTACAATATTTCAAGATTAAGATAAAAATTGAGTGTATCTCTATAAAGAAAAATGTAAAACCATGTGAAATCTGGTTTTTATTTCCTACTGTAAAATGCAATGTTTTTACAAGTAGTAAAAAAAAAAAACAAAAAAAAACAAAAAACAAAAAAAAAAAAACTAAGGCATAGCTCTTATTACATAATATTTTCTATTATCATCATCAAAAACCATAACATCAGGTTCTTTCTTTTGACCTTTACAATTGAATGTATTAGTCAGAAATAACTCAGAGAAAGAGGTATGTGAAAGATTCTCAGATTCTGAAAAGGAGACCACCACTTTTAAACTCTTATTTTAGACTGATTCTAAACAACAGAAAAAATCATAGGTAGGAGAATGTGAAAATTTATAAGAAGCCACAATAACTCTCATAACATAATATAAATTTTTCCAGCAAAAAAAAAGCCATTAAATTGCAAAGTCAGGAATAACAACTTACTCAGCAGAACTGCAGGGCTCCCTGCCAGCTCTTAAGGCATCACAGAGTGTTGGTGCCACATGTTTCTCACAGCAGCTGAATTTTGAATTTTCATCAAACTCTGTGGTATAGAAAGTAGGAAACTATCATAGTTAAAGGAAAAAGTCAGTTATGTGGAGACAGTGATATGGAAATCACACTGATCTAACTATGACCATAACTGGTCATTAATAGGTCAAAGCAGTAGAAGAAGAACTAATAAAAAAAAAGGGAACATGGCATTTCCTGAAAAGCCTCATTTTTTGTGTTGGCAAGGCTCAAATTCTGACTATTTTATTCCTAAGCAAGATCACTCAAATCAGAAAAATTAAGCATATGCTAAAGAATAGTAGATTGTTAAGTGCCACCTGTAGAACAGATTTCTCAGACTGCAGCAGGTACTGAAGATGTCCTTGCCAGCTTGCATGATTCACAAAGATTAGATTTTAGTCTTGATGGTCTTCTAAAAAAGAGACAAAAATGTAACATTCCAAATTAATATTTGGCATGTTTTTTTAAAAAATTCATATTGTAACATTTTAAAAGTTTTTAAATTGTGAGAGGCAGAGACATACTAAAAAATAAAAAGGATTTCACCAAGAGTTTCAATTTAATAACAGAAGTTCCTGCCCTGTAACTGAAGTGATACATAATTTCCCATGGAGAGAATAAGTCCCTCTCCCCATTACATGTTTCCATCCTTATACATTCTCTGCCACTCACTTGACTGTTGCTGCTCTTTAGTGAGTTCATTCAACTCTCCAAATTAGCAGAAAAACATTGAGGGGTTTTTCTGGGGGGAAGGGGGGGTGTTTGTTGTTCTTTGGTTGGTTGGTTGGGGTTTTTTGTGGTGAGGTGTTTTTTTTGAGGGCTGTAGTTTTCTGCTCATTTAGTCAGATTTAGCTGAATCAGCTCATGGTAAGTGTCAGATGAGTCCCTGAGCCAAGGGAAGAACATGAAGGAAGGAACATGTTGATTACAAACAGAAAAAAGAAGTAAGAAGTGACATTGTTCTTTTGGAGGTTGTGAGCTCCTGCTCTGGCTCAGACATAATGCAAAATTTAATACCAAAAATGAACATCTATTAACCTGTGCAGGAAAACATCTGAGGATATTTTTGTTTCTTAGGATTTATTGTCAGCCCCAATTCAATTTCTTCTTCCTATGATCCCTAAGAAAATGCATGTTACATTTGATTTGTCCTGAAATATAAAGCTTTCCTGGAATTTTAAAGTAACAATAAACCTCACAACTATTATCATGAAGGTCCCTATCCTGAGGTAACTTCTCAAAGCAAAGTCGTACCAGCTTCCTGTGGCTTCTGTCCTGTGCATGAGTATAAATTAAATTTACTTCACATAGATTTGGATCTCATATCAATTATTCACTGCAGAGATTGAAATTTTGATTAGCATGAACTAAAATCATTTGGTTTTTTGTTTCCTTCTCTAAAAGCAGGGATCATATCTTTAATGCCAGTGAAATTCCTCTTCATAAATCAATGCAAATTTTAGTTAAGACAGCAATGTGATCATAACACCATCACCTCTGCTCACTTAGGGAACATAAAGGAGGAAGATAAACACAAAAGGCAGAATTGAGGATTAAGGCCCAAAGTTCAGATCTAAGCACTACCTCCAAACTATCGCAAAACCGGTTTTAATAAATTTCAGAGATACATTAGGCACAAAGCAAGTATTTCCCTTTGGACTCTGTTCTCAGTGCATCTCAGAGCTGCTCTAGAAGTAAAACTTTACATAATGAGTTGTCATGGTTTAACCCCAGCTGGCAACTAAGCACCATGGAGCTGCTTACTCACTTTCCCACCAGTGGGAAATCAAACAACTGACTGCTCTGATTCTGATCTAAAATTGAATTTAAAAAGAAGTTAGCTAATTAGGAATCTCAACAGTGTCATAGTCAAATGAAAAGAGATCTGTATCAGAAATTATTTTGAAGAAGTTAACTTGCACCTAGATCCATAGTTCCATTATTTCTTTGTATCTGCACTAAGCAGAGACTAGCCTGAACAAAAGCTGAATTTATGATAAAACAGTGGCCATGCCTATATTAGAAATCAAACTGATTTTTCTTAATTGGGTTTTATAAAATATGAGCACAATGGTGAGAAAACATAAGTCAGTCATAGAAGGAAAAAAATAGAACTTTTCTCTGTTATTCTATAGTCCTAGTCTTCCAAATCAGTTCAAAATCTTCTCTCACATCCAGTTAGTTTGGGACAAAATTTTGCTCTTTCCTTGCCTCCATCTTTCTTATTCAGGGATCCATCATATCTACATAATTTCTCAAGCAGTTAAGTATTTTGCAGTTCAGCCTCTACAAATAACAAATAACTGAAATACTTTACTTTCAAAGACACATAATGAGCTGAAGTTAGAAGCCTGTGGCAAATTTAGTTCATTTTGCTTAATAAAAATGTATAGCTTTCACTGTGAAACATTTTCTCTACAACCAGACATAAAAGTAACTTTAACTGGAAGCACTCCAATTCAACAGCAGCACTTTATAATAATTTTTCTTAAAACAGTGGCATTAAATATATATCTACTTACCCAAACAACATTAGCTCTGGTCGTGCCAGGCATGATACATGCATTTAGTAATACAATGAGAAGTCCCCGTTCCAAACAGCCTGCAGCCTACATAGACAAAATTAAGGAGGATAGTGACTATTCTGGAGAAAGAAAACTAAGGCAAAGTTTGGAATTATAAGCAATATAAGTGTCAGGACACAAATAAACTACCCCAGATCTGGGAATAGAACAAAGATTTAAGTTTCCCTGCAGTGTTTCAGCCATAAGGCCTCTCCTTATGAGTAAAAAGCAGTATCACTTAATAGTAAACTGTGAAGTTTTTTAATTAAGAAGATCTTCTCTTACAGATAAACATAACATTTTCTCCAAAAAGCAAAGCCAGCTATTTCTCTGACACCATGAAACTCCTCAATGACTTTTCAATTCGCAAAATTGAAGTTACTGAATACAACCAATGTAACAGCCTTTAAATCTCGTTTACTCATCTTCTTCCACAGCATCTCCAGATTTTCTCCTTTACCTGAAACTGGTGGTGGATTTTTAAGAAAGAAAACATCAAGAAGTAACACTGAGGTCCTGGGAGGGAATGCCTGACTGGCAAGAACCATCATAATTGGAACTTTTGTAGATGCACTTGAAATGTCAGCCTGTTGTGAGAGTTCCAAGACAGCAGTGGTTACCTACCAATATAATACACTGAAAGAAAAGATCTTTTCCTTCCATGTTCACAGACTGCATATGGCAGCCCTGAGACAGTTAAAGACCAAAGCAGGGCCTCAGTATTATGTGGCCATGCCTTGGGTGGCCTCATGCCCTCAACCATTATAAAGTATTGACTCAGGGGAGATCAATACCAACATATCCTGACAGTACTGGAGTTGAGAGCTTATGAATTCTGACAAGATGAAAGCATGAAGTGATAATTGGCAAAGAATGATGGGATTTTTTTCTTGCTCTTATTGTACTTAAAAAACAAACATGTTTGGTTTATGTTCATTGGAAAAACAAAAAACTCTTCAACTTAAGCCTTTATTATTACATTTGGGCTTCATATTTTTTATTTTTCACTTCAGTCAATAAAGCCATTTTCAGATGAGGGTTTGGGTTTTGGTTTTTTTTTTTTTTGCTTTTTAAAAGAGGTCCTGGAAATTTTGCCATAGTAACTAATACTAACACTGTTTCTATTTTTAATACTAATAGTTACTAATACTAAAACAATTTCCAACAGCAGTCAGGGCAGTGTATAAAATCTCCTGAAATTTTTAGACCAAAGAGGAAAAGGAAATATGGGAAGACATTGTATCATAACAGTGGGATGCCAATTACCACTCTCTGTTAACAAAACACAGCAATCTACCAGAGGCGTCTTTGCCTCCCCACTTGCACAAAGTGGCAATTCAATTAAAGGTCTTTTTCTTTCATGCTGGTAGAAATTTTAAACAAGTTTCACCTAAAAAGATTAACTACCTCCACTTTATTTCATTGAAGCCATCATTACACTTCTTTATTGCCACCCAAATTATTATAAATTATGGCTCTTTTACAGTTCTGTAACTTTCATCTTCATGTGGTTTTAAGGTTCACCCCTAAGAAAGTCTCCTGAAGAAGAAGGTATTCTCTTGATTATGTGAGATAGTTTAAAGAGATCTGTATTACATCAGGTGAGGCGTCAACAGAAATTTGCCATGATACGGACTTCTAACAATGCCACCAGTAGCACACTAAATGCATTTGGCATTATTAGACCCTTCTATTTTTTTTCCAGGTTGAAAAAATTGTGTTCCAAATGGTTCCTTGGTTGCTCTGTTTCTCAGTATTTGAGGAAGGAAATTACATCTGCCTATATGACAACATCATCAGCATTCAAGGTTAATGTGTAAGTCAGGAACAGTATAAACTGTGGATCCAAACAGACAAAAATTGAAAGAGTAATAATTTGGAGGCTTCTGGGAAGGTTCTGCTGTTGGGCATATGAGCCTTCAGTCTACATCCATATCTTTTTTTCTCTATATAATCTTTATCTAAAGATGGCTACTTCAGATACAACTCCTAATCACAAAGTCTCTGTTCCATTGGTTACTAGAAGCTTTTGGGATTTACCAAAGCAATGATTCCTCTTTCTATTTCTGGTCCTTTTTCCCCATGCAGATATGATGCCAGGAGTCCTAAGATGGAGAAAAGATGGAAAGGATATTTAAGATAAAACACTCCAGTAGTAACTCTGTCATCTTTTTTGCTAGTCTGCCATGTGGAGCCTCTGTGAAGAACTCAGGGCAGGCAGAAAACTGGGGGTTGAACAGGACATCCATATAGGAAGTGATTCTCCCAACACACAATTTGGAAAACATGAGATGTTTCAGTGCATTAAATCAGCAGGAAAACCATGCACTTTTGTCGTATTAGTTTTCTGCTAATTCAGTGCACTGAAATGGCTCCGCAAGCCAGTGGCCAAGGGAGCTGAGGAAGGGTTTGGCCAGAGAAAAGAGGTGACAAGAAGGCAGCAAGCACTCAGATCGCCTTGGGGTGCTACACAGCCCCACCTTGCATTTCCTGCATTTCCTTGCATTTCACCTGCCACTGGCGACAAGGGAGGTCAGATGGGGAGCCATGCTATGTAAGGAAATGGGAACACACAGCTGCAGAAAAAGGAGAGCAGCAGCACTCCGGTGGCCCTTTAAACTAGTTTAAACCACTAGAGTCACTACTGCCCTACGTTTTTCAGTTCTGTTTCCAAAGGTGACATGCTTACATATGATTAATTCCCTCAAATGGATTAGTGAAGATATTCCAAAAGGATTTCTGGTGAGAGATCTCTAAGCAATCTCACTGTTAACATCTAACCTGCCCACTCAAGCTTCCATCAAGTTTGGAAAGACCTGATACGAAATTAGCCTAACATGTAATATGAGGGGAACTGATAAGAGAGGCAGGGTGAAGCTGAGCTGCACACCTGCATTAACCAAAAGCTCAGCTTTCCCTTTGATTCTGTCAATAACTAAGGTGCTTTTGTACATCTGTAAAACACCTAATTCATTTTTTCCCTTTTCACCCCATAAAAATTCCTATTGAATGAAAGGGTCTGGGAGTTATCCCTAAGTGTGGTATACCAAATTTAAATCACAGCTCTGCAAGGAAAAACACTCTGAGGAGGGAAAGCAAAGAAGAGAGAGAAGATATTGTTTCTATTTGAAACAATGAAAAATCTAGCTAAAGATTTATCGACTTCACTTTTGGTTTAAGCTCTCTAAATATCTTACTAATTAGTATGCAGTGTCACTCACAGAGAAATCAGAAAATGAGAAAATCAAAGGCAGCAGAGAAGTCAGGAATTGAACTTCTCACACCACTTGTTAACAATCTTTTCCAACTCTGTTTTCTGCACCTTACAGAGGGGATTCAACCATAAGGCCTCAATTCTTTGTGGAGAAACCCGAGTCAGTTTATGCCACATTGTGCCCTTAAGTGCACAGGTACAGTGTCGCCAGAACTGCATGCAAGCACCTAAATGTTCTTTAGTTTATCGATAATTGAGTAAATTTTTTATAAATTTCCAGTATTTTCTTTTGAAATATATGATTAAAATTACTACAGTGTTTTTGTATAGCATAAAGGTGTTTTTCTAAACTTGTTGAGGGAGTATATAATGTATTTCATTGGCTGATATAATAGCTAAAACATTTTCTCATGCAATTTTCATAATATCTGTTACACTAATAGAACTATATGAGCCCTTTTCTTCAGCTAATTAAGTCACGTATAAGTATTCTCAGGTGTGTTAGTTGAAAACTGCATTAAGCAAAAACGTCAGCACATCTCAAAGATACTGCATTCATATCTTACCAGGATTCAGCCTGTAATCACATTTATAATTCCTTTGACCCTATGTCCCTCAGTTGAGTCAATTTACAGCACTTTTATAAAACCTTCAAAATTGTGCTTGATACAAAACTGTCTGCATGCAATAGTAGGAAGAATTAAAAAAAAAAAAAGACAAGCTGGTAAGAATTTAAAAAATAGGAAAGGAAGGAGGGAAAAAAACACAAACAAACAAAAAACCAACCAAACAAAAATAGATAAGTCATGAAAAACGTACCCAAAACTACACAGGTCACGAAGTCTAGAAATTAAACTATTGAAATAGATGTGCTCTGATTTCTAATTTAGCCTGTAGACTGGACCAAATGATACCATTTATCCAAACCTTCCTACTCATAGCGTCCTTGGAACATTATGTAACAACTACTAACAGAAAAAAATTTTTCTAAAATACTAAATAATTTCTATTATTTTCTAAAATACTATTAATAAAATACTAATAATCCCACATGAAACTCTAGAACCGGTAAGTGACCCTGATACATGAACAGGTAGGATTCCATTATTCCCATACAGAGCATTCCTGGACACTCATTCAACAGCCACAAATTGAAGCTCTTGTAAAAGAAGCCAAGAACTCCTTCCTTCCTTTCCCCCCAGTGGTCTCTATTAGCACGGCCTCTATCACAGTGCAGCTTCAGGGGTGGCTCAGATGAGCATCTCAGCTTGGTTCTTTTCTTTTTCTTGGGAGCTCTCCGGTATTTTCTAAGGTGGCTGCACAGCGTGGTGCTTGCTGGGCGTTAGAGGCTGCTCTGTGAATAAAGTGGTGCCATGGCGTCACCTACTGGGAAGTTCTGCCTCTGCCTCTTTTTACTGGGCCAACAAATGTTAAATGACCAAAAGGAAAATTGGTGAGTTTGTTTTTTACTCTCTTTCTGATACTCCACATTTAAGTCCTCGATAGTCCTATTAAAACTTTTTTTTTTCTAAAAACCATGCAATAGTTCAGAGTAGAACAATAAATATACTGGACTTTTCTTCAGACTGTCATTCAATATATATCTGGTGGGTATTTGGTCTTAACTGGCTGATTTCAACTTATAATGAGTAAGTTGCTGTTCTTTTGATTCCAGGCCAACATATCAATGCAACATCTCAATCTCTTCTATATTTTACTGTCTTTTCCTTTATTTACTGCAATGACACACATATCCAGCTATAAATATTTCCATGTCCTCTTAGGGATTCTAATGATTTTAGAAAAGAGTTTCAAACAGATGCTTCTGTTAGTACCAATGAGTTTTTGCAAGGATGGCACTAGCTGGTGAAGTGGGATCAGGGAGCATAAAGCTGTGGTTTTAAAATTAAAAAAATATATATTTGACTCAATACAGGTGCAATGACACAACTGGAATTTTTGTTTTTCTCTAAATCACTTTTTGATTAGAAGTGATAGAAAAGTATCTTAACTAATTAGCTGCACTAGAGGTAGAACACCAGCTAAAACTGTCATCTCTAATTACTTAATCACTGTTATAACAGAGAAATTTATTCTTGGCTTTGGAAATTGTTGAGGGTTTGGGGTTTTTTTGATGATGCCCTGAAGGAAACATGTTATCATTTCTTAATACTGTTTTTCCTCAAATGGCACTCACTTACCCCAATACCCACAGAGAAGATTGTTTCAGTGGTTTGAGGAAAGGGGAGGGAGAGTACAAGGGACTGCTCATTGCTATTTGATGCTGCTGCAATCCCTGGGAGGTGACTCTGGATGGCTGCACTGTGTCCATGTACAGCTTCTTGCCTCCTGCTTCCACAAAGTGGTGGCTCAGGACTTGTGGACGCAGCTCTACTCAGCAACTACAGAATTCTTCTCAGCAAATAGTGTGATTTGTATTGCTCTGTAAAACTTCTATAATATGCTGTCAAACACATAACACACCAGGGCTTGGTGGTTTTTATGTTATTCCCAACTATAGCCACACTTGGTATTTATTCCCAGCAGCCTTTTAAAGGTCAAAAACTCAACTAGATCATTTGTAATATAATCTGTTTTGCTGACTGAAAAAGTTATAGGAATGCAAAGTATAAATAACAGCTAATCACAAAAGTTTACCCTTTAGCACACAGTGGCATTTTGCTGGTTTTAAATATTTATAGTGTGTGATTAACTCAAAATGTTAAATGGCAAAAAAAGTTTCTTAAAACATGGTCCCAAAAAACCAATAAATATGAGATAAAGCAGAATTAACCAAAGAAACTGCCTTGTTAAGTGTCATTGAATAAGAATTGAGTTTCTTCTATTCTGACATTAATTCTCTTCCACTCTGCTAACCAGACTTTTGTATTAAAAGTACAATTTCCCAATTAAAAAAGGAATTCTTTCAGAACAATCTTTTTCTATACTTTGAATTCACTATTTTTTAAGTATTTCAAAGTGAATTTTTATCCTGTCACATAAGAAGACAGAAGAGGGAGGGACAGTAAAACCAAACAAGGCCGTGCAAGATCTGCATGAAAAAACAAATGACCTTCCTTTTCTCAGCTTCATAATGGTATTTTTTCTTTAGAAGCACCTTTATTTCTAGGGTTAGGAAAAGCAAAATGTAGTTAAGTGGATCACTTAGTCCCCTAAGACTAACTTTTCGATAAGCCATAACTATTTTAAGTATTTTTGTGATTACACAGAACTGACATTTATGGCAGATCTACACTAGCCACAAAACAGGCTTTCAAAAGAAGACATTGTTCATCTTCACATGAGTAGCAAGAGCTGGACCAGTGGTCTGCAAAAAGAAAACAGTGGTGAACTATCATCATCTTGAGAAGACAAAAATAAGCCAAATCTCAAAGCTAAAAGTAAGTAGTGTTATTTATGCATAGTGCCCCTCCTTGATAAATCAGTGGACCAAAACAAAGGTTACATCACTTTTGGTTTTGAGTTTTTTAATTTTTTATTTAATGTGCTTAAAGCTGTATTCTGCATTAACTTCACCCTCCTTGGCTGCCCCAAATGACTCCTTAGAAAATTGTACTCTGTAAACAAAGAAAATCTCTTTAACTTAGGGCTCCTTTATAATGTCACAAGACTTCCTGCTTGCTTTAAAATGAAAAGTGTGAGGACAGAGGGCATTTAAAGCAATGAGTGGCTGATTAGGTAAACTTGACCACATAGTAGTAAGTGAAGCATAATTAAATCACATGTAGCAAAAGTTTTAGCACATTTATTATGCACAGTATAAACCTTCCTCATTAGGCACTTGAAATAAAATGATCAAATGTTTCTTTAATAGTAACATAAGAAAATATGATCACAGACTATGTGATAGCTTCACTTCATATTTTTACAAATTAGCTCATTGTGAGGCTGTAAAGAGGAGTCTGAGGCATTGCTATTTTAAGGGACCAACATAATGAGGTAAAGAGGAACCTTGGTTAACTCTTATTTTCTCAGACACAAAACTTTTATGCCCTATTCTTCAGATGCATTGGAAAAAAGACATTATTTTAATGCTTAGAATTCTGCTTCTAGCCAAGACTACCTTCTCTGCCCTGACTCTAATATGGGGTAGTTAACAAAAGGCAGAAAATCACTATCAAGTCTTACTCCTGTCAAGAGGCATATTCATATATTCAACTGCAAGATAGCGACCTACAGAGTTATTTTCCTTACAAACAGCCCAATACTGCTGGAGTCCACAAGATGGAGCAGAACTTATCTCTAGCAGCCTTTAGCAAAAGTAGCTTAAAGCCTATACTTAGCTCATCTGAATCATGGGTGAATAAGAGGCTGCTGATCTCTGGATTCTCAACAAAAATATAAGCACTTCCCTGTGCTTTGTGTAATGCAAGTTGTTAAATCCTCAGTGTCTAAGAAGCCAAGAAGACAAAACCAATCATAAAGTAGCTTATATAAGGAAAAAAAAAAAAGATATAGACCTGAAGATTTATATTGCTGCAAGAGTAAGGAAATTGACCTTCAACTCTCCTATTCTCTCCTCCTATTTCTTAACAAAAAACACCAAGCAAAAAACCAAATAAAACCAAAAACACCAAACCAAACCAACCAACCAAAAAAAAAAAAAAAAAAAAAACAACAACAACAAAAAAAAAAAAAAAAAAAAAAAAAAAAAAAAAAAAAAAAACAAACAAAAAAAAAAAAAAAACCACACAACACCACAAAACCCAAAAGACTTTCCTCTATATAGCACAAAAAGCTCATACGCAGCATCTACTACCTCGTGACTAAAACGAGTGACATATCACAAACACATGCAGTTGCTGTATGGAAAAACAGTTAACAAGCCATACATCAGTAGGCTACATCAATATTTGAGGCACACAGCAAGATCAAATTTTCATACTGGACTAATTTCAGTTCCCCTTCGTGACAGGTCTTACTACCAAACACAGCCCATATACATTAATGAAGTGGTTTTACTGAGTAGTTGTGTTTCCATGTCAGTGACGAGGACAAGCTCTTTCCGCAGCATTGCACCTGTCATACCAATCCTCCACTTTTAAATTACAACGACTTGAATCACAGGCAGAGTAATAGAGATCTCTTAAAGCTGTCACAACTTAACTGTGTAAACCTGAGGTGTCAAAACACATTATTTTTTTTTATTGAAAATTATGTCTGGAGACACAGAAATCAGGAAAAACTTGTACTTTTTGTTACTTTCCTAACTTGTTCAAAGGTAAACTCTTTCTTCATCTTTCACGCCCTTTAACTCTGAAGACCAAGCAAAGTGCTCAGTCCTGGCCGGGCCGGGCCGGGCCTGTCCTGCAGCCCTGCTTCTGTGTGCATGTGCTTCACGCTGCCTCCGGGACGGACGCTCCTGGTTCCCGGGACCTCCCTGGGCTTCAACACCTGCCGTCGCTCCCGGCTCCCGCCCGGGCTCCGGTACCGGCCCAGCTCCCGGGGCCCTCCCGGTTCCCACCCCTCACCCGGGGCGGGGGCGGCTCCCGAGCCCCTGGCCGCGGTCATGTGACCCGTCCAAGATGGCTGCCGGGGAGCGCTGCGCCGCGCCCGCCGCGGGAAAGGAGGAAGACTTTGAGATTATTGACAAAAAACAGCTCCCTGACGCGGCCGAGCTGAAGAACGAGGAGAAGGCGAAACCGGAGGAAGCGAGGTGGTCTGCTCCGATCTTGTCGCTGGCCAAGAAAGCCTCGGAAAACTTGGCGCTGAGCTATGGCAGCGCCCTGAAGTCCGCATCCCTGGTGGGATTGGTGTCCAAGCCCGGCAGCAGTGACAGCCCGGCAAAGACAAGTACGGCTCCGCTTCTTTAGTAAACTCGCTTTTGTGCGCAAATGAGTTCGCTCCCGTAAGTGCTGCTGGGTCGTGTCAGTGGTGCATGGGTGTTACTTTGAATTTCTTTTTTTGAGATGCTGCAGTTTTGTATTGAAGTAAAATTAAACAAGCGACACAGATGTAGAACTTCAGAAATGCATTATAACCAGAAGAAACCTAAACTCTTATATTTGGAGAATTTGACTTTTGTTTTATTTGCTACCTTTTCTCCTCCTTAAAGCTCCCCTCACGAGCAGCTTGGCTGCCTTGAGGGATGTCTCAAAATTCCATATCCTCCCTCGTGTGCTGCTGGTTCCGGGAAGGAATTCGCTGTAACTTTCGTGTCAGAGACTAGACAAGCAAACTAAGACACAGATTTGTTATAAGTTACTTTTTAACTACGCTTAAAATGCCTTCAGTTTAACCACAACTTGCTTTGTTCAACATTGGCATTTGTGGATCTAGCAGCGATTTGTGGAACAGGTCTCTTAGAACTGAATTAAAAGGGCTTTATTTGAATCATATGGAAAATAAATATCAGTAATACTCATAACGTGGAAAGAAAAAACCAACAATCATTCAAATGCAGCAGAAATTGGGCCTGGAGCTTTGTACTCCAGAGTCTCAGACTGGTGCTTAATTGTTCTGGAGCACTGGAGCTCAGCTTTACAGTATTTGGTGCTGACCCTTTTTTTTTTTTTTTTTTTTAATGATACTGAGTATTGAAAGGGAAGTTCCATGGGGCTGAGGTGGGACAGCATGGGGAAGTGTTACTGCTGATGGACTTTTTGTGAAAATTCCTCAGTGTTGCATAGTCAGAGTTGAAGATTAATTGTCCTGAAAAAATAGACTCTTTTTTTTCCTGCATCTCAAAGTCTCGCACCAAACTTCTCACAGGTTTGTTTCCTAAGTGCCCGACTTGCACACCTGGGATCTAACCTGACAAAGTGCAGAATATCCCATTTTCTCTGTTTCCATTTGGAATAATGCTGTGAATAGATGTAATTCAAAGCAAAATACAGCATTTGGCAGGGAATAAAATATTCTCTTACCTGAAATGAAGCTCCCACACTTAATGGAACTTTTACCATAATCTTTCAGCTTCTTCCTTGTAAAGTAAGGGAACACACCATCACCTCCCCAAATTGTTCAAAGGATTCAGATAATATGTTGATGAGTTTTATGGAAAATTCTGTACGAAAAATCTGTTAATAACTTTATATGAAATGTGAACAGGCACTAAGGCACCTGTTCTACCAGTTCAATATTATTTGCCTTTGACCAAGCACTATAAATTTAATTTAAAGCAGGTATTTTTAAGAAATAAGCCAAGGCCTGTAAGGCCACTTGTGGAAAACTTGGAGCTTGTTCCCTGCTGTCATCTTTTTCCAGAGCTTTTATAGCCTTTACCCGCTACTTCAGATCTGTCAATCACGTCCTAAACATAAACCCCATCCTAAAACCAGTGTCTGCCACTGAGGAAATTGTGTCCTGCCTTGCAGAGAGGCCAGAAGCTTCAAATCTAAAGAAAACAAATCAAGAAAGACTTGCAGTCCCAAAGACCAAGGGATGGAGAACTGTGAGCTTTCCTTTGTGCTTCAGTGTTTTCTGACTTCAAAGTGTGCTGAATAATTACAGCAAACAAGGCATGTGGCTTAAAAAAGATGTTGAAACAAATCTCTTGAGTTGAGTAAGATACAAAACTGTGTGACTGCATTCTTAAAGATTGCAGCATCATGTCTGTGATCTTTTGCACTGGTGCCTAATCTTTGAAGCTTGGCTTTGGTAGTGTGTCTAATACCTGTTTATTTTGCATGTACCAACCTGCATAGTTTTGCAAAAGATGTACTTGACTGTGTAAATTTGCAACAGTCTAAAAAATATTCTTCAAGTAATTATTTAACTTAATGCAAACCCATATTAAGACACTTCTTAGTTTAAAATTGTGTTCATAAAAAGCATTTCATTCACAGTATTTTAAGTCTTGTGAGTAATACATGTATCTTGAGCAAGGCATAGAGGCAAAGTGTTCCTGATAAGTAAAAATTCAAATTCAAAAAAACATCAAAATGGATAGCATTGCTTTGAATCACCCCAAAAAACTCACTGATTTTCTGCTTGTGCAGCTTTTTTTCCTGTTCCAAATGTGTAACCTGACAATATTGAGATCCAAATTCTAAATATTACTGTGCTTTTAATCCTGAGCCTCATGCCAACACATTATATAGAGTTTTGAGGAATCCATTTGCTATAGACAATATACAGTATACTCCTTCTATACATATGTATATATATAGTATACTGTATATTGATTATATACTATATATACTATTGTATATGGTGTATATAGTATATATACAATGAACTATACAGTAGCCTGCAGAGATTACAGCATTTTATGTGTATTGTAGCTAATAAGGTCAGTTAGATTAGAATGACTCTGTTTTCCCTCTTCTGACATAAGGAGAAGTTTTACTCATTTTTAACCCTAAATTAACATTGTATGCTAAAAAGGAAGGTAAAATTAATGCTGAAGAGGCTTTTGCACAATCTTAAAAACAGTGTTAACCATTTTGAGTGTGATTGACGCAGGGCTGGGGCTTCTGCCACTGCTGTTTCTGTAGAGTGGCTATGTGTTACCCACAGGTGACAGCAAGACTGTCCTACTGAAACAGCAGTGGCTTAAAACATGATTTTGGTGGCCACTGGGCTGTGGTTTGCATCTCTGTCAGAGCCTGTAGGTGCCTGAAGGAGCAAGGGCCTGGTTAGTCCTGGTCCTGGTTCCACTCCCTCTGTTGTGCCAAAACAGGTTCTTTCACTTGGTCTGCAAGAGGCCAATCCATGCACAGAGTGGAGGGATTTAATTTGTTTACACTTTTGTACAGAAGAGGGGGCTGCGTGGCAAATCCACAAAGCCAGCACAACTACCAAAATTTTTCAATATTTTAGCAAACAAAGGTATTAATGTTCATTGGCTACAAATTCCCTGATTCTCTTATTAATTACTATTCTATTGGCCAATTATATCCTCACTTCTCGTGCTCATTAGTCCACATGCTCAGTCTACCTGTTATTTTGGGTTGGTGGGTTTCTTGTGGTCAGTGGTCACAATCCCTGCCAGAATTATCATCTGCCCAGTCGGAGCTGATTGAACACAGTTGCTGAGATGGCTTTATGAGTTTCTTCCTTATCTTGGGGCTTCTGCCAAATGTCATAAAATCATAGGATATTCTGGGTTGGGAGGGACCCACCAGGATCCTTGAGTCCAACTCTAGCCCTTTATAGGACCATCCCCAAGAGTCACACCATATGTCTGAAAGAGTTGTACAAATGCTTCTTGAGCTCTCTCAGGCTTCATGCTGTGACCACTTCCATGAGGAGCCCACTCCAGTGTCCCACCACTCTCTGGGTGAAGAACCTTTTCCAGATCGCAACCTAAACCTCCCTTGACTCAGCTTCAGGCCGTCCTTGCGGCGCATAAATTCTGCATCCTTTGAGTCCACTATAAGTGCTACATCCTTTTGTTAACCTCCCCTGCGTCTGAGGTCACTGAAGGATGTCCAGCCCTAAACCTTAACAAGGTAATTTTACCGACAAGTGATTCACCCTTGTAACACATGGGTGTCACAGCTTGCTCGTTAGCTGATGTTTCACGGGTTAAATTATCCTTCTTGTTGCTTAGGCCTGAAATTGTACAAAGATCAAAGAACATCCTTTCTTAAGTAAATCTGTGCATACTCCACGTTTTGCAGCACGCCCCGGCCGGGACGAGCCCGCCCCGCGCCCCTCACACTGCTCTAAGATGGCGGCCGGCCCGCCCCCGCCCCCGCCGCGCGCACCTCCGCCGTGGTAACGCGGCGGGCCGGGGTCCCTCACCCCGCGGCTCTCCCCGGCCCGGCCCTCCGCTCAGGTAGGGACCCCGCGGGCCGGGGGCTGGGGCCGTGTCTCCCCGGGGACTGGGCGCGGCGCTGAGGGGGGGTTTACCCAGCTCGCCCCCGCCGCAGGATGGAGGCCCAGCGGGGGTACCGCGGCGAGGGGTCTGTAAAACCTGCGCAGCGTCTCCATGCAGATTCTCCCCGGGTACTCGGCACTGGGGAGGCCACACCTCGAGTGCTGTGACCAGTTCGGGGCCCCTCGATGCAGGAACGACATTGAGGGGCTGGAGAGGGCCCAGAGAAGGGCAACAGAGACTTGTTCTGGAGCACAAGTCCTATAAGGAGAGGCTGAGGGAGCTGGGGGTGTTTAGTCTGGAGAAAAGGAGGCTCAGGGGTGACCTTATCACTCTGTACAAGTCTGTGACAGGAGGCTGTAGCCAGATGGGGGTCAGTCTCTTCTCCCAGGCAACCAGTGATAAGAAGAGAGGATATAATCTTAAACTGCAGCAGGGGAGGTTTAGGTTGGACATTAGGAAGTATTTCTTCACAGAAAGGGTTATGATACATTGGAATGGGCTGCTCAGGGAGGTGGCAGAGTCGCTATCCTTGGAGCTGTTTAAAGAAAAACTGAACTTAGTGCCCTGGCCTAGTTTGATCATACATTGCACTCGATGATCTCAGAGGTCTTTTCCAACCTAATTGATTCTGTGATTGTAAAGCAGCTTTCCTTTCCCCACCCGTGTGCCCCCAGATACTCGGTGTCACACCATGGAGGAGCGTGCCAACCTCATGAACATGATGAAGCTCAGCATCAAAATCCTCATCCAGTCAGCCCTGAGCCTGGGCCGGACACTGGACTCCGACTTCCCACCACTGCAGCAGTTCTTCGTGGTGCTGGAGCACTGTCTCAAGCACGGGCTCAAAGGTGGGCACTGGCTGCCACGCTGAGGAGAGGCAGGTCAAGGAGTCTCTGTCATGTCCTGCTATTAATTAATTAATTAATTAATAATTAATACATTATTAATTCTACAACCATACAGTGCTAATCAGTATTACAGATACAACTATGTGGTTACCCTTGTACACCCTGTATTTTGTGCCTCTTAAACTGTCAGTGTTTTTAATGCCCCCTTTCCACAGACATTTTATAAGCTGGTAAGACAAGGTAACAAAGTAAAATTTGTCTAAACTTCTGCAGTTGGAAACCTGTCATTTTTCCTCACAAACGTCTCTGTATGCTCCCTTTAGTGAAGAAGACTTTCATTGGACAGAATAAATCGTTTTTTGGTCCTTTGGAGCTAGTGGAAAAACTTTGTCCTGAAGCATCAGATATAGCAACTAGTGTTAAAAATCTGCCAGAGTTGAAGTAAGTTAATTGTCGGGGATGATGCATTTTGTTCATACTTTTGGGAAAAGGAATCCTTTGTGTAGTCTCGTGGCTTCCTTAACGAGCTCTTGTTACCAAAGAAAAAAAATAGGGCATGTAGGAGGCATTGACTTCTCCAAGAGATAAGGAGGATATCTCAGAATATTCAGAGCTTCTGACTCAAACAATGCTGTCAGATTAAAAACAGCATTTGGAAACATTTACAACCTTTGTAAAAATAACAAAAGTCATCACAGGTATTTTTTTCCTCTTATTTCCTCCGCTTTCATGAATTTATGTCATTTTGTGGATGTGCTGGTAGTATTTGGTTTGAGTAATTCAGGATGGTTGAAATAAACTTGATTTTCATGCTAGGATGTATCAATGGTTGGGTTATGGTGGTAGTAGACAATATATATGGTTTTTCAAATTAGGAAGACTTTTCAATATATTTTCCCTGAAGAATGGAATATACCTAAATGCTCTTGTGTTCTGGAGACAGCAGTTCATTTTCCCAGATTTGTTGTTGTTGTTTTTTAGTAAATAATGTGCTTCCCCTCACTTTGTAAAGTGAGAATTTTGAACTGCACAAATCTAGTTAATAAAACACCTTGGTTTTACCAAAACATGCAACTTTTCATTTTAGGACTGCTGTGGGCAGAGGGAGGGCTTGGCTGTATCTAGCACTCATGCAGAAGAAACTGGCAGATTATCTCAAAGTACTCCTGGACCATAAGCATCTGTTAAGGTAACAGCACAGACATATATTCCTGAATTCCATTGTATTCCTGAATCCCTGACACCTCCTGTGGCTCCAGGGAGAGTCATTAATTGACCAGTTTAAGCTTGTTCTTGCAGCCTGCAGAGGAGCAAATGGTTAATTATTTTTGCAGTGAATCTACAAAGGAACCTGCAGAGTATTTCCTCAGAGGTCTAAATCTTCTGCTTTATGCAATAAATTAGTGAGAGCTTAGCTGAGTTTTGTAAAGGCTGAATTATTGTGTATATGATTTCAGTGATGGAAGTGCCATTATAATAATTTGATGTGCAGTGATGTCTTATTACTGTTTCTTCCAGTGAATTTTATGAACCTGATGCATTGATGATGGAGGAGGAAGGAGCTGTTATTGTGGGTCTACTGGTTGGACTGAATGTTATTGATGCAAACCTTTGCTTGAAAGGAGAAGACTTGGATTCCCAGGTGAAGATTAAAGCTTAAATAGGATCAGTTGGTATAAGATTCTAGTAGAATTAAGTACATCTATAAATACTTTATTGAGATGGCTCCAGATTTATTTTCAGCATGGCCTGTGTTGGAGCTTGTTGTGTTTCCCTCAGTGAATCAAAAGAAAGTACATAAGTAGCAGTTTATGGAAATACTGTTAAAACTAATAGCTGCCAGGAAACTGGTCACACATAATATGGTTACTTTGATGCTTTTATGACAAATACTAGCTTGCATGTTTGCATCAGCTGGGAAGAATATAGGTATTATTTGTCTCCCTAAATCTAAACTTCAGATTTTTATCATTTTCCAAATATACAGTAATGCCTGCTTCTTTGTATAATTGCACTGTGAAGGTGTGTTAATATCTTAAATATCTTTTTCAGGTTGGAGTGATTGATTTTTCCTTGTACCTTAAGGAAACACAGGACAGTGATGGCAAACAGTATGTATGGTGAATTAATAATTCTAAATCATTACAGTTTTTGTAGAACAAACCTGTCAGACAGTCTGTGGGAGGATGGGAGTGGTGGAGATCTCAAACTCTTAATCGTCCAAAAAGGAGAACCCAAATGAGATTTTGTTACCTCAACAATTCAGAGACTGATTTTGTGGTAGTTTTAACAATTTGGAGAGTTTGAGTCTTGAGCTGGGACCAAATTAAAAGTACACAAAATATTTTATTGTGGGTTTATTTGGTTCTAGAAGAGATGATTTGCCAAGTCACCCATTGCTAACTCACTGCTTTGTTTCTAAGCACAGTTTCAGAAACCCTCTCAACTGAGTAGCTGTCTTTGATGGAGAGATCAGTTATGGAGGAAAAAATGTAATTTTAAGTGAAATATTAGATTTGAGACTGCAGTTAGCAGCACTGGATCAGGTCTTCCAAGGTCTTCTAGGATCTGTAGCAAATGAAGTGATCTTCATACTTTATGTGCTTCTGTCACTTCAGAGCACTTCACTGTGGAGCTGCTTCACCTCCCTGGTGCTTCTGCTCCAGCTCAGACACAAGTATTTTTATAAGGAAAGGATATAAGATTTTAGCTCTGTTTGCAGGTCTATGCTGAAAGCCCTAGTACAAAACAGCACTTTAGAATGAAGGAGTTTCTTCTCAATCAATAAATTCTCACTTTTATAAGTAGAGATGGAGGGATTACAGCTGTCCTTGACCAGAAGCATTATGTGGAAGAACTGAACCGACATCTAAGGTGGGATTTTCATCTATTCTCATGTACAAACAGTTGTCCTGTTTAGCTTTTCCAGCATGACTTTGAATGCCTCTGCTGTCAGTCTTGTATATTTTGGTTTGATACTGAAATGCCTTTTCTGATTATTTCCCAAAAATCTTAGTTTCATTTTGTAGTCTTACTCTTCTGCAGGCACATGCAATGCAGAAAGCAAGTGTGTGTGTGTAATAGTTTACTTTTTTGACACTGATTAACAGAACATTTTGGAGCTATTTTTTTTCAAGAGAAACTATTACAAGTGCATCTGGAAATTCATTGCTTGGAAGAAGAGTCTCTTCTCTTCTCCCATAAGTTGCTCAGTGGGAGGAGCCAGTCTCCCTTACCCTCCTGAGTAGGAGAGGTGTTAAGACTGCAGAACCTAAGACAGAACAGGGCTGCCAGCAGAAGGGCATGGTCCTCTCAGTCCTTAAGAGGAACAGTGTCCTTCCTCAGGGTTTTTCCCAGCTCACCAAATGCAAAGATGCATTTAAAAAATGCAAAACTGTAAAAATACTGTTGGAGGATAGGAGTAAAAGTTAAACATTGACACTTAATTTATTGTTTTATTCATCTCTCTTCCTTGCTGCAGTTGCACAGTTGCAGATCTCCAGAACAAAATAGACTGTTTGGAAAAGACCAATTCAAAACTCCAGGAAGAGGTTTGTGTCTGTTAAATATTTCTCACAGCTCTTTTCCATCAGAGACAAAACTACCTAAGACTGTAGCTTACACCTAAAATGTTTGAGTAGATCCTGGCGAGATGTGTGGACTGGCATGGGTTGGCATGGGTTGGTGTGACTCCTTGTTCATACCACAGATCCAGGGTGGATATTAGCATTTTATACTATGGTGCCTTTCTTTGCTCAGTTAATATTTTAAAAAAATTGATGAGGGTGTAAAGAAGAAGTTGGTGAACAAATATTGGTGAGCACATTCATTTTGGATGACAGTGGGTACAGCTGCAGAAGGGTCAGGCAGCTCCTGGGGAGAACAAAAGGGGAAGTGAGCAGTGAGCTGCTGCAGAGACTGAGCTTCTGACTTCAGAATTGCTCCAGGTGCTGCATGATTGCACAGTGATTAAATATAGATCTGTTCTCTTCATACAGCTTGCAGCAGCAACTGACCGAATTGGATCCCTTCAGGAAGAGCAGCAGCAGCTAAAACAACAGAATGAATTAATTCGTGAGCGGAGTGAAAAAAGTGTAGAGGTGGGACACCTATTTAGAGATTATGAGGATCCTTAAAATAAGTGATCTCTTTTGATCAGCTGTAGTGCATTCTCCCTAACCCACTGTGAACTGGAATGCTCAGCACACCTGAGCACGTTGCTATGGAGGTCACTGGGTTTGGGTGTTGTATGCTCAGGCATTAGATTTTACTGTTTTTTACTACACACCCAAAAATACACTTCCAGAAGGAAGAACGAATTCAAAGTATTAGAAGTATTAAAGTAAAAAGTATAAAATATTGAAGTATTTTTATCATTACTGTATCTTTGAATTTTCAGCTTATTAATGTTTGCCAGGTCATTGATTGTAAAACAGTAGGATTTTACTTGAAATAGCACATTGAAATACTGTGTTACACTCAAGAATTACAGGGATACTTTAAATACTTTGTGGTCTTATGTAGCTGATGTTTCTTGTAGGTAACAAAAGAGGATACAAAAGTAGAATTGGATACTTACAAGCAGTCACGCCAGGGTCTGGATGAAATGTACAGTGATGTTTGGAAGCAGTTGAAAGAAGAAAAAAAAATCAGGCTGGTAAGGAAACTTAACTATAGAAAGTGAAGTGAAAGACACGGAATTCAGCCCACTGTAACATTACAAACACAAGATGAAAGCTGTGCACCTTTTGCAGCTGTTTGGAATTCATTTAGCAATTGCAAGCAAGATGCTGGGCATTGGTCTTTAAAAGTGTCTGTAAGGTACTGGGAATTGGGGCTTTTGGAATATTGGAAATAAAAGGTCTCTTTTTAAGAAACCACTGTGTTACAGCAGAGACACAGTTTGTGTATGGGTTTATCTGGGTTTTATCCCTGACATATGGCTACGTAGCAGTAACTAGGAAATCTCTTTGTAAGGAACTAGAGAAAGAGTTGGAGCTACAAATTGGAATGAAAACAGAAATGGAAATTGCCATGAAACTTCTAGAAAAAGATACTCATGAAAAACAAGACACTTTAGTTGCACTTCGCCAACAGTTAGAAGAAGTGAAGGCCATTAACTTGCAGATGTTTCACAAATCTCAGGTGTGTACAGGGGGCTGGGGATGGTTTTTGTGGGGTTTGTCTTGTTTGAGTGGGTTGTGGTTTTATGTCGTTTTTTCCACCTGGATGAAACTGTATGATGGGAATTTCTACAAGGACATAGAGTAGTGGAGTAGAAGTAGTAAAGGAGTAGTAGCGCTCACACAAAATATACAGAGCTTGTTTCCATTGATGTAATGAAACTTTAACTAGCCTCTCCATGCATGAAGGGATCTGCAAGCCTTCCCCTCCCACACCTGGTGCCAGAAATCCAGAGGCCATTTCTCTCAATTTTTGTGGCCTGTTTCCTGATGCCTGTTCAGACTTTACCCAGGTGTTTGCCTCCTTCCCAGACACTTGCAAGACAACAGTCAGTGAAACCCCAGTGCTGAGGTGTGCCTTTACTTTTGAAAGCAGTATTTATTTGTTGTTTTTTTTTACTTCGTGGTTCCGTGCCCGCTGGGTGCAGTTGTTGCCGTCAAATCATCATTGGTATTCCTATCCTGTCAATTTAATCTGGTTTTATTTCTTCAAGCATTTTCTGAAGAGAACATTTTTGGCTTGTAGCTGATCTCATAGGTCAAAACTTAGTTAAGGTGATTTGGGTTTTTTCTGAGGTTGTAACAAAACAATTGGAGCAATGTCTGCTCTGGCATTATCAGCATTTTGTTTGCACATTCCAGTCAGACCCAGGCACAGCCTTTAGCAAGCTGAACATTCTTTGTCTGGTGGCAGACTTTAAACACTGTTCACTATTTCCTACAGAATGCAGAGTGTTCATTACAACAGAAAACAGAAGCAATATCCTCTTTTGAAGGAAAAACAAATGAGATGATGACCTCTATGAAACAAATGGAAGAGAGGTAATAATTGCAAGATCAGAAAGTCAACACTGAAGTCAGTCAAAGTTTCCAGTATAAACCTTTACAGGATGACATTCCATATGCCCCACAGCCATTTGGGCCTGTATGCCAGCATGAGCTTTTTTACTTTCTCCTCTTCATCCCTCTGCACTTGCTGTCCTCTCTTCCCAGGCAAACATTCCCATAACTGACCCACTGGAAAACCATAGCTCTTTCCATAAGCAGGCTGTTGAAAACATGTTCACTTCACTTTAAGAACAGGTGTGACTTTGGTTTGGGGTTTTTTTTCAGAAACAACCTCTTTCGAAAGTCTTTTTTTTTTTCTCCACTAGCATTTTCAGTTCAAGCTTTTATAAAGATCTCTGTGCTAACTCTAAAAGAAGAGGGCAAGAGGGTGCAGGGAAGGAGTGAATTAGAAACAAATGTCCATGTTCCTTCCTGTGTAGGCTGCAGCAGGCGGAGAAGGCCAGGCAGGCAGCGGAGGAGCGGTGCAGTAAGATGAAGCAGGAGCTGGCTGGGAAGCTCGACTCGTGTCGGCAGCAGATGGCCCAGCTGGACAGTAAATGGTATTTAATCTGAGCAGGTGTTTTCCTTCCCTTTGCCATTTCTTTAAGAATTGTTTTCTACTCCTTTTATGCTCAGGTCTAAAGAGGGGTAGGTTTGAAATTCTGTTGGTTTCAGCATGGACAGATGTATGCAGGACCCAGGGAAGCACAGCACTTCTGTACAGTGCACAGTTAGCATCAGGATTTTGACACGTTTTTTCCAGAACATCTAATTTAGAGCACAGAGTGGCAGCAAAAATCTGTCCATTCCAACTAGCAATGGAGCTTTCAATTGCTTTTTTAATATGTCAGGAGATGGTCATGCTCGTAGGCTGAGCATGGAACTGTCATCCAAGGGGATTGGGATTTTTGAAGGGACTGTGGGTGTGTTCTTAGGGAATGTTAATTCTCTAAAGATTTCTAATACCGATAGAAAAAGCTTCTTTCACTGTTCAGACTTGAGGGTAGGGCATCCCTTTTAAACCCAGCAGTTTAAAAACAGATAGTTAATTTACTCATGGGGATTGGTTTCTTTGGGGGTCTTTTGGTTTGTTGTTTTTCTTCTAGCCCTTCACTGCTGTTTGTTTTCTGTGATGTGAAAATGTTAACATATGTTAATCGTTAACAGTGTTAACATTGACGTCTGCTGCCTGTTCTTTCCTTTCCCAGAACATCACTCTAGTTTTGCCCTCTTTTGGACAAGATTTCTACTTCTCACACTGTTGCTATCCTTAAGTGCTATAGGATATTCTTCTGCTATAGGGTTTTTTAGAATGAATTATTTTTAAATAGCTCAACTCTGGAAAAGGAGTTAAAATCCGAAAAGGAACAGAGACAAACTTTGCAAAAAGAACTGCACCAAGAGAAAGATGCAACCACTCTGCTTAAAACAGAATTGCAACAGATGGAAGGACTGAAAAAGGTATGCACAGTTTCAAGCATTCAGAACAACTGAATGTGGTTTATTTTTTAAGTATGAACATTCTTGTTAACCTGAAGAGGATTTGCTGCCATGCATGGGGCAGTTTCTGAGGACACGATTCTATACCTGTATCTGTCTGTGTGCTCCTGTGTTGGCACAGGACTGCCATGTTCTAGTTATGTTCAAGGATGTTCAAAGCCTGAAAATCTTCCTCTTTTTGTTAAATAGTTAAATGATTTGTTTTGTTAATACAGTTATGTTTTGTTAATATAGTGAAATGATTCTACTGTTTGTGCAGAACCTGTGGGTAGCTCCCCCATGTAATTTTAAAAATCAAGCCTTATAAATAGGGGGATTTGCAAAGGAGCTGATTCTTGTGAACTGCTTGGGTAGTTTGGGTAGACTGATCGAGGTTATAGGTCAAGCAGTGCACAAAAAAATTGATTTTTGCTTGGTTTTTTAGGAACTGAGAAAACTGCAAGATGAGAAGCAGGAGCTGAAGAAGGTCCATGAGGAGCAGGAACAGGCTCTTCAAGAAATGGGACTTCATCTCAGCCAGTAAGTTCTAGGCAACAGAACTCCTGTAAGTGACATAAGATGGAATATCAGACTAATACCAAGAATTTTAAACCTCATCCACTTATAAAAATCAATTGATGTGAGAATTTTAGGAGGCAATTACTGTATATGGGAAACTAAAGAGCCATGAAATGAAAGTGAGGGAGGATCTTGTCAGAGTGAGCTGGCTGAAACATTAAAGGAATATTTAGTTTTTATAGTGGAATTGTGCTTTTCCTGCATTCTTTTGTTTATACTGAAAAAGGGGCAAACCCTGAGTTGACAAAGTTTCCCAGTGATAGTGAGTGGTTCAGAGGGGTAACAGGGAGCTGACTGAAGAATTGGGGCTTGGGTTCAGTGGCTGGACAGTGGAATGGCAGGGAAGACCAAACACAACTAAATTAAAAGTCATGCAGGGTACAATTTTTTTTTCCAGATCAAAGCTGAAGATGGAAGACATTAAAGAAGTAAATAAAGCACTAAAGGTACTCTACATTTTATGGATATTTTGACTAAGCATACAGATTTAATTTAATACTTTCAAATGTCACCCTGGTTATTCTGCTTTTAACAACATTGGTAAAATGCCCTAAAGTTCAGTTGTATCTCCAGTGTGGGTTTCATTCCAATTTTCCAGGGTCATACGTGGCTGAAGGATGATGAAGCAACACACTGCAAGCAATGTAAAAAGGAATTCTCCATCTCGAGAAGGAAGGTAGTGTTGTTCAGTGGATTATTTTTAAATAGTCCATGGAAAACAAAAATGGTGCTGTTGCATACTTTGCTAGGGAAGACTGAACCTGTTCAATTCTGAATCTTGTTGGTGTGATAAATACATAGGGAATAATTTGGCATTTACCACCCAAAACTTAATACTGCCCCCTGTTTGGGTGCTCTCGTTGGTGGGGAGCTGCTGTGGCTGTGCTCAGGCTCCCTTCCCGGCTGAGCAGGCGCTGCTCAGTGCCCGGCCCCGGGGCGTGGGACAGCGCGGGGAGCCAGCAGGGGAGCCGGAGCGGGAGGGCTGCCCTGGGCGCGGGCCTGGCCGGGCCCGCTCTAGCTCCTGCTCCTGGCTTTCCCCGAGCCCGCGCGGCTGCAGCTCCTGGCTGCGCTTGGATCGCGCCCTGTGCTCGGCCCTGCACAGGAGGAAGTGCTACTGGGAGGGACTTGGTGGACTCGGACGCAGTTCCCAAGGCCTGACTTCTCTTCCTGATGCTGTTTTTAGGCAGCTGTGCTCATTCTGACTCTGTTTTTGTAGCACCACTGCAGGAACTGCGGGGACATCTTCTGCAACACTTGTTCCAGTAACGAACTCGCGCTGCCATCGTACCCGAAACCTGTCCGTGTCTGTGATAACTGTCACACGTTACTGCTCCAGCAGTGCTCCTCTAACTCCTCCTAAGGCTCTCCCACCTGTGACAGAGCCACTTTAACATTGGAAAGTAGCCATTATTTTTTAAATTCTGAATTGCAAGTGTCTACTGCACAGCAGACTGGACTGGCTGGTCTGGTAACTTCCACTGTAAGAGCAGTGTAAATTAATTTGTAGGGATTGTGCAAGCAAATGCTTCTCCAACTGGAATAATTAAGAAGCTTATATCAACTGTAATTTGCCCTAAAGTTCTATTTGAAACTAAGATTCATTTTTCTGATTTTTATAGATATTTGTATTAAAATTTGTATATGGCATTTCTACATTTATTTGATCCCTGTAGACATCAGTGTCTCTCTGTACATTAACTTCATTTCTTTACCTTCACTGTAAGTGCTCCTGTGTGTTCCCTGGCTCGTGTACAGTTTTGTATTTGCTCTAAGTTAGGAAAAGGTCAATTTATGAATTGTCTATAGAAAGAGCTTTATAAGGAGTGTCAATGAATGTGCCTTCGGTTCACTGCGGAGTCAAAAACTGCACATTATACTTGTTCTGGAAGTCGCTGTGACCACAGTGCAGTAGTTACACAATAAAGTCTTTTGCAAAAACTGAAAGCAAGTTGTAATTTTTAACACCTGTCAGTCCCAGATCCTAGAAGAGAATGTTCTTGTCCAGCCATGTACACAGGGCTTAAGCTAAAGATACCACAACATGTCTTGGACACCTGACCAACACTGTGGTATTCTCCTGGAAGGTGCTGGATGGAGCCATTGCTCTGCACCTGGAACTCCTTTCGCCCTTTTCCAGGAAACAGAGAGCAGCGACTCCTGCTCACTGTGTCCACCCCTGGGACAGAGCAGAGCAGCTGCTGCCCCAGCCCCAGGGGTGTTGATTGGCACCTGCTCCCTGTTCTGCCAGGCCTGGGCTCAGCTGCACCAGGGATCCCAATGCAGTTTGTGTTCCATGTGCCAGCACACAGGGCTGTCCCCCCACACCAGGAGCAGGGTAAAGGCACCACTGTCCCCAGCAGCACCCACACCACCCTTGAGTGCCCCAGGTTCCAGAGCAGCTCTGTGACCAAGTGAACTTATTCCAAAGGCTCCATGAGGAACAGTGCAAAGCCAGAGGTGATCCCCACACTACCCCGAGGCTGCTCAGATCCTCCCAGCTTGGACAGAAGCAGAGTAGGGCCCCGAGTCAACTGAGCTGGGCTCAGTCAGCATTCCCCTCAGGAACACAGGTTGTTTTTATGGCACACAGTCATGGCTACAGTACCCAGTGCTCAGAATTCCACCCTTACAGCTCCTCTACTACAGTTCAGGAGGGCGTTTTTGTCACTGTAGAAAGGGGCCTCAGGCTCCTAACCTCTTCAGGACAAACAGTTCATTACCAAGGGCAAATTAAAGCACTAGAGCCACAGCATGGAAGCAGATTCCATATTATTTCAGGGGAAGTTGCAATGCTCAGAAAGCTGTAACCAAGTTGCTTACAAAACCACATCTTTAAGCAGGATGTTTGACAAGTTGCATTTATTGAAACATGGTTGCAGTAAGCTGCTGAGTCCACCGATGCCTACAGGAAAGTACAGAATGACCTCTCACCCCCCCAGCAGTTTTAGGGCCCAGAGCCTCTGCTCAGGGCACAGCCATGCAGTGCTTTGAACCAACACACACTTGGGCACTCCCAGCAGTGGGGGTGATTGCCTTTGCTCCCCCCCAGTTGTCACAGTAACACTCTAGGGGTCAGTGCTCAGTGAGGAGCCACTGCTCAGCAGCTGCAGGGCAAGAGCACAACAGTCACAGAGGACATGGGTGCAAGTGTAGTTACAAGAAGCTGGAGGTCAAGAAGGAGTGAGTTCCAGTTTTTAAAAGGAAGATTTATTTAACAAGTTTCACTTAGCGCAATACACCTAAAAAGGAAATCACAATACAATGAAAGATTAAATCAAGGCCTCAGAATTTTATACGAACACCAAGACCAAAATCCTAAAGTAGCCGTATTGCGTCTCAACATGTTTCCCCCATTAACTTAAAAAAAAAAGCTTTAACATGCCTTACAGGATATTAAAAGAAATAAACTAGAACTAACATGCCAAATGTTCACTTTGATTTTCAGACACAGCTCCTATATTGGTTCTTTACAAAAAAGCATGTCTCTTTCAACATGTATTCAAAACAGTGTCGGATGTAGTATGGTATAAGAGCAACATTTAACATAATTCAAACAGCTTTAACCTAAATACGCTTACTGCTTAAATACACTCCTACAACAAAACTAACTTGAGAAACGCTTCAAATTGTTTAACAGTTATAGTCTTTACTTGGTTATTACATCCTAGATGAATGTTCATTTCTGTATGTTCAAAAATACTGAACCTGAAAGGTTTTAAAACAATCCTGAATTCACTTACAGTAAAGCATAAATCACAAGCTCGTATTGCAAAACTGTTAAACTTAGTTTTTTGTTTTTTTGTTTTTTAAAAAAGATGTGACCAAAAGTCAGCGATTGGTTACATTCCCCAGCCACCACTCATGTTGGACATGTTGGACATGCCGCCCATGCCGTTCACTCCCATGGATGCGCGGTTCCCACTGCTGTAGTAGCTGCTGTTCATGGCGCCCTGGCTCCCGGGGTCTGAGGGGGAAACCGACAGCAGGTTCACAGCTGCCTCAGGCCGACTCGAAGCATCCTTGCCCCAACGCCTGTCCTTGCTGGGCCACCTCGTAAATACCGTCTACCGTGCCCAAAGCTGCAAAGTGTCAGTTTACAGCTCCGTACCCAAAGTCAGTTACCGGATGTTCAATGACAGCACGAGCTCTGCATCACCCCCCTTCCCAATCCAGAGCTTTACCACTGCTCTGGGGGAACAGGGAGGACCCAGCCTCCCATGACCCCCTCCCCCATTCGTACTGTGTTTAAACAAAGCTGGTCTCCAGCTTTCAGATTAAGAAAAGAAGTGATCAGAGCAATGCACGTCTGGAGACTGGCATTTCCTGCCCCTTCCAGAATAGTTTTCCACATTTCCCCCCCCTCAGCTCCCCACTGCTGCTTTGAATCAATTCCCCCCCCCGCCCCGTTTCCCAATATTTGCAGTAGCCACATCTTCAATTTTCAGAGCCTGTGCTGCCCAGGTAATAACACAACCCTTCAACACCAGTGAAGGGCATGTTTAGCCAGCTGCACCCGGCCCAATGGAAACCAGCAAAGAAATGCTCTTACCATAGCCACTCATGCTGCTTTGACCTCCATATCCTCCTCCATAACCCCCACTCAGCTGCTGGTTGCCTGGAGCACCATAACTGGATTGGCTCCCTTTCAAGTTAAGAGCAAAAACATTAAGAACTTGCCGGTCAAGATCTGCTCACCATCAACAAACCCAGCCCTCACCCAACCAACAGCCCCTGCACTCTGGCACTACCTTGCTCACACCAAGGGTAGTTTAACATGCTCAAGGGAAGTGATGGGGTTTCTAAAGACATCCCTGCAATCAAGCAGCAACAAGAACTTTAGAAGTTACTTTTACAATTTCTATGGACTATAGTAAACAGGACTGATCTGCACTGTAACATACCCCAAAACACTTAAACTTGACTTTAAGTGACCTCACTCAGGAGTGCTGCCCTTCCAGAACCACAGCAGCTCATTAACTGGAGTCATTTATTTGTACATGGCCCTGACAAACTTATTCCTGCTCCAGACTGATTGCACATTGCAACTCAGCAGTACTGTGGTTTAGCACACAGACACCTCTGTTTAAACTAAGAACTGGTCTTCACCTCATCACTTGTCTACACTCCTTTCTGCAATTTCAGTACCAGCATTAGAACTTTAAACACGTAACCAAGTACTATAAAAGCAGTAGTGTATCTACACACCCCCCCACCCCAGCACCCTCAAGAAAGGAGCCTCCCAGAAACCAACCCCACCTTCATCTCTGAAACCAGCCCAGCTGGGTGTCAGGAGGGTATCAGTCTTATAGGCACAACAGCAACAGGCATTAAAGACTTGTGCTGCAAACACACATTTTAGATTTTTAAACAATTTTGAGGTTTGCCAGAGCAATGCAGACAGTTTCTCCCAATTATAAATCTCTCTCCCTCACCACCAAGACTCAGCTTGAATGGCAAGTCATGTGCCACAGATACATCCTCCATCACCAAACCATGTTCTGGTGTCCCCAACATGGAAGAAGAATAAAAAAGACAGGCATCTCTCAAAACTTGCACTACCACACTTCCAAGAAGCCAGTCATCCCACCAGGCACACCACACTCAGCACAATCTTATTCAACCTACTAAAACTCAAATGTATTCCCAAAAGGTTTATATACCTGGCAACGTGCTAGTGTTCCAATCTTGGACTACCCCTTCCGATTCCTTGACTGTGTGATTAAGACAGAATGTTGAATTTCAGTTTTGATGCCAGGCACACAATAATCAGGAGCTGTACAAAACGAGCCAGCTTCCTTCAATAGCAAGTATTTGTTTGAAGTGCAGTGAGACTGTTACATACCCATAGCTCCCATCATCTGACTGCCATAGGCACCACCAGTTCCTCCTGCTGTAGAATTCAGGAAGAGTTCTACATATCTGTGTTCTGGAAGAAGAAAGTTTTTCCATGAGAGCATTTCACAACAAATCCATGCAGTTTGTCTCACTGCAACTGAAGCTGCAGTAAAATCTCTGTCATTCCAGTTGCAGCAGATTCACTACACTGCAGTGCTGTCGGCTCCCTAAAGCCAGCTATTCTGAGCAGTCAGACTTACGCATATTTGCTTTGTCTTTGGACATAGCAGCCACTGCGTCCTCGTGAGTAGCAAATTCAACGTCTGCCTCTCCAGTTACTCTGCCATCTGGTCCGATCTCAATGTGTACTCTTACAGGGTTCAGAGGTGAGAAGAACTACGCACAGAACAGTCACACAGATTAAAACGCACCAATGCAACAGTTTGGGTTTACAACAAGCCATTTTCTCCAGAGGAACACTCCAACTGCAGTGCAGCTGGCGTGTCCCACAAGGACCCTGGGACCTGAAGCTATGCACGGGGGAGCAGCATGTGGCACTCACGTTGTAGATGTCATTCTCCGTGGCTCTGTAGGGCAGACCTCGCATGTGGACACAGTGGCCGGTCGTGCTCTGGAAGGTGGACGATCCGTCGCCGTACCTGTGGTCCGACATCCCTGCGGAGAAAAGAGTCCATTCTAGGTCTTTCAGATGTATTTTAGTTTCTTTTGGGACATGTCGTAAGTTCAGTTACTGTTCCTATTAGAGATCTCTTACCTCTTCCAAATCTATCAGAACCAAACCCATAGCCATCATTATACCCATTGTAGTCATCATAACCTCCATAACCTAGAAACAGATTGGACATGTTCATTTCAACTACACAAAGATCCAAATAAACTTTCATTTCGACTACAGAAAGATCCAAATACACAGTACACACTGCAAACAACGACTACTACAACATTTCATTTCTTCTACAAGAATTAAGGCCAAGGACACATACAGAGCTGGGGAGACACTACTAGGTCCAAGAGTTGCTGCTTTTCAAACGAGCAGCTCCCTGGGCCTCCGTGCACTTACCTCCTCCGTAGGCTCCACGCCTCATTCTCTCCAAGCTACTTCCTCTACCCAGACTGTTGTATCCGCGCGTCAGGCCGGGCCTGTCGTACGGACCAGGTCTCTGCATTGCCAACAGCTTGCGGGGAGGGTCGTAGTGAGTGCGCACCTCTGCTCGACTGCTCTTGAAGATCTCAATGTACCTACGAGTGTTTGCACAGGGAGAAGTCAGTCTTTGATGCCTTCCAAAAACACCTCACAACTTCACATTACAACAAGCCATTTAGTCATAGCCTTGACACTGGCAGTAATTTTAAGCCAGGTTTCCTTACATTATGTAGGCAATGACATTCTATTATAAGCACTACATTACATTTAAATCAGGATATTTTCAAGAAATTAAAATTACTGAAGGGTTTATGTGCTCCTCATACTTTGCAGTATCCCAGCCTTAAGGGTGGGGGAGCAATACTGATTCCCCACCCACCTCCCCCCAATTTAAGGTGTTAGTCAAACAATGTAGGAGGGACTGGCGTCCACTCAACTCAGCACTGTTGCTCAAGGCAACGGAAACAGAGGGTTAAAAACCCGATCTCCACCGAGAGTTTAACCCACGAATGCCATAAAAAGCTCTGCATGTACTATTGAACCCAGCCTATGCTTCAGTGATTCAGCGTAGGCAAAAGGTGCATGCTTCAATGAAAAATAGTCACAAGTAAAATTGAATAAAAACCCTTTGTGACAATTTCTTGAAAGCTATGCTTATTACATTGAAGATTAATACAAGTAAGTAAATTTGTTACATTTCAACTTATAAAACAAGTTTAGAAAGTATCACATTTTCTTATGGTAGTAAAAATACTGTGCATGTCTTTAGAGCTAAAGGCAGAATTGGTGCTATTTAAGAAGTTAAAGCCATAGTCTCTCAACTTTGTCATTTCCAAGCTACAGTTTCGAATGCCTGTTATTACTCATTTTCCAGAACACATTTTAGTTTAGCCCAATTTAATCTTGTTATTTTTGGGAAGATCTAAACATTCTGTGCCACACACACTGTAGCAATCAATACCCTTTCACTCATCATCAAGTTAGAGGCCAAAATACTTTTTTGATTTGGATGTTAACACTTTCAGAAGAGAGAATATGGATTTAATTGTTTACCATAAGAAAAGTGACAGAGCCAACCAACCATCCATCCCCACCTGTGCCCTATTCTTTCCTTGTGTTTCTTTAGAGCCTTTTCAGCTATTTCCTGTGAAGCAAACTGCACGAAGGCCTCCCCCGTACTCCTCCCCTGGAAGTCCACCGGCAATGTTATCCCATTTGGCACGATTTCCAACCCTTCAACCCAAGGACAAATAACCCCAGTAGGGGGGCAATATTAACATCACAAGCCCAGTCATGAGTTTTTTCTTATAGCTTTAAAAACACCAGAATTTAAACACTTTTAAGTGAATGGTATGTTGATTCTAGAACACCAGAACAAAAAAAGGCATGTCAACAAAGAGCTCCATGATCACATACCATTCAGTTCAGGTTCTTAACCCACCCTGCAGAGCTCAGAAATGCTCTGAGGGTCAGGGACAGCCCCCCAGAGAAGGCATCTAATGCAGGGTGCGTTAAGAACTTCACACATCATTACAAACCTCGTCAATTCTGTGAAAGTATTTAAGACGAACTTTTTAAGAGAACTTAAATTCAAACACAGCAAGTTAAACAGCTTTATATAGAACAAGTAATTTTACTAGAAGTTACTCAGGTAAAATAATTAGTCTTATGCAAACATCAAGTTTCAGCATTTTTTTTTTAAATCTTTAGGAGCACTTAGTTAAGAAAAAAATCATGAAGTAATTTTCAAGTATTAGTTCCTGAATAGAAGAGACACATTTTGTATATTAAGCACATTAACAACTCATAATGCTTGAATTACTTCACCATGTAAGAAAAAAACAGCTTAAAATGCATATGCTTAGAAATTGCTCTTGTTCACATCACCAATTCAGAAAACAAAAAACAAGTTCTGAGACTGTAAAATTGGAAATGTTTCTACTGTATTTTAAAGCAAAACAGTAAGATCAATCATATCTTGTTATAGCAAAACATTTAGAAATCTAATATTTTGAAAGTAATAACAAGTGAAATCCTAAACAATCAACAGATTTAATTCTTAGACATTTTAATAGTCTAATTCCAGTCTGTAAAACATAAAACAGCTGCAAAAAAGTAAAAATTAGTCAAAACAAGACATTATCTCTTCATCCATAAAAACTTTGAGCTAGGCAACATCAAGGGTTTGGTGGGGCTTTTTCCCCATAGGAAGAGAAAGGGGCAAATCTGGAAAACTGGTCTTGGGTAGAGTTCAGCAGGTCATTTTCCTCTGGAATTTCATTTAATACTAACTCTATGACGGGAAGAGGTCATGGGCCATTACTGAGAACCTGCTCCTTGCACAGAGCCCCGTGGTGAGGGTATTCTACATCCTTTACTGAACAGAGCCAACCAGCCAAGACTGGGGGTGGAAATATCCTCCCACCTGAACTGTTCAGCTTTATTTGGAAAGCAAGACACTTTTCTACAATCCTTACTTGGAACAGCATGTCTCACCAAGTATAAATTCAAGCAGCTTTTTGGCATTCCCTAAATTACTTAATTACCAAGTACTTTAGGAAGTGATCCAAAGGATTCCTCAAGCCCAGAAAACTAGTGAAGAATTGGTTTATTTATTTTTAATACTCATTATAATACTGTTGGAAGTACTACTGGGGAATCCATGCTTGTTTCCTTTGTTGGGGTTTTTTAGCATAAACCAATAGTGCTATACCTACTACTTTTATCCCACATACCTGAAAAAAACTGTACAATTTCTTCTTTACTACAGCCAAATGGGAGTCCTCTAAGACGTACAAAACCATCATTAGCTGTATCAGGGCTGTTGGGACCAGTATGCTTCAGAACCCAATCCATTTCAACGTTGTTTGACTTGAAAACTGTAAAAGGCACTTAGAATTAATGCATTCTGGAATGAGCAGAAGTTTTTTAAGTCATTTGCCTTGAAACTAGTCAACTTATGATATGCAGTCCATTTGTCCTTTCACATGCATTTTAAAGAGACAAAAAAAGCAATTAACCAAAAACCCATCAAGCACAAACACAATGTAGTCGGTTACTAGACCAACTGAGTCAAACCTTCAACATATCTGTGTCCCATTGTTTCTCTGTCTTTTTTCAGGGCCAATTTCACATCCTCCTCTGATTCAAGTTCAGCAAATGCTTCTCCACTTGGTCTGCCCTCCCTGGTGTAGATGAAACGGATACCTAAAGCCCCGTTCAAAATTTTGCAATCTGAAAACAATAAAGGAATGCCAGGAGAAGGTTAATTATTACAGGATTAATGTTACTTTGAAAGTTTCAGAGAGCCCAAAACCAAAAATGTAGATTCTCAATTATATCAACACAACAAAACTGGCAGCACTCTTGTTACAACTTTAAAATGACCAATTAACTAAGAAGCTAACTAAAGTTACCCTTTTAGGCAAGCCTGCAGATCAACATTAAGGATGATCACAAATTAGCTCTTTCCAAAATTTTCTGCCTCAAGCTGAATGTACTATCTGCCTTTGATCATAACTTTCATTAGCATGAAATAAGGAACAACAACAATCAATCTAAGTGTAAAAAGCTTAATCAGAACCAAGTCCATTAAGTCAAATTCCTGAAGCGGTTTAAGACGCTCCAATCACTGCCAAAAGCACATATTTATCACTGCTCTTCATTACTGCAGAACACTAATAACTTCGGGAAGGATACACACATTAAACACTTAACAAGAGAGTCTGTTGGGACAGTAACAAGAACTAAACTGATTTAGCTTCAAAATTCTTGCTTCAAGTTGAACTTTAAATTGGAAGCTTCTCTCTCCTGGTTGCTCAAGCAGCAAAGGCAGCTGTGGCCATCACAGTAACTCTGAGACTAAGCCCCTTTCTGTTGAGTTCATGCTAGCATGAACATGGCTTTGCATACCAGGTTCTGGCTGAACCACTTGTTGCACTAAACACTTCGCTGAATGCCGCCTGGAACTGCTCACTACAGCACTCCCACTGCCACAGTGTCCCTGGAGGGGACCCAGAAGTGATGGCCCCTCTCCCACCCCTCTTATTACCCCACAGCCCCACTTACCGGAGAAGAACCTCTGCACCTCCTCGGTGGAGCAGGACCAAGGCAACCCCCGGACTTTCACCACATATCCCTCGCTGCTCTCCGTGTTAAGCATCACATTGGGGGTGAGGCTCTGCTCCGTCTCGGCTTCTGTGGTTGCTAGAAAGACCAGAAAGGGCCCTTTGAGATGCTGCTCAGCACGGCCGCCACCCGCACCCCCTCAGAGCGCCCGGCGGCCCCCCTGGCCTGTGCCCCGGCCCTCCCCGAGCCTCCTCTGCCTCGGGCGCTGCCGCCTCACACACACGGTGCCGCTCCCGCCCCGCGCCCTGCCCCTTCCCCGCACGCACACATGGTGGGGCTCCGCGCTGGTTCTAGGGCTCCGAGCCTGATCCGCTGNGCGCTAGGAAATGGCGGCGGGTGCTCCCGCTTCCGCTGGGCCGGGCTTTCCGCCGCACAAAGAGCGCGGTCCCAGACGCCGCCCTGGCGGGCCTGCGGCCCCTGGCGATGGCGCAGCGCCCGCGGCCGACTCGCAGAGAACGGCGTGTGGCGAGCGGGCACCCGAGCACCGCGTGCCCTGCGCCGAGCACGGAACCGGCTGCGGCGCGGCCGGGGCGGGTGCGGGGCNGCCCTGGGCGCCTCTCGCCGCACTGCGCATGCCCCGCGTGCTGCCGCCCCCGCCCCGGCCCGTCCCGGCTCCCGCGTGGCGCGGACAGCGGAGCGCTCTGGCTGCACACATGGTGTGTGGAAACTAGCACTTACCAGCTTCAAAGGCTGACGCTACCCCACGTGAAACAATCTGCTCGCTTCGGTCACTGAAGCCTGGTGTGTTTGGAGGAGATGGGGAAAGAAGAGACAATGGGTCACAATTATCATAAAAGAAAAGTTAATTCCCTCCCATTTCCTCCAAACACACCAGACCTAACTAGATTTCATCCTGAATCTCAGTATTACCAAGGAGGAGAGAGGAAACTGGAATAACTCATCATCTAAGAATACTCCATCCCCTTTCCCCTTGAACAAGCAGCTCATGTTTCAACTTGCCCACGCAGATGATAGAGGACCCATACCTAGAGTTAAGCAGACTCCTAGAGCCCATGGCACGGGTATTTGGAGCCCAGAAACTGCTCTGAGCAGTCTCTGGATAAACACCATTCACCCACGAGTTTTTCTTCTCCGGTTAGTACCAAAACAGACTGAGAACCTACAGTGCCTCATCTCTCACGTAACTCTTTGACGTGATCCGGACTGCTAACAATTACCCCACTCCCACACCTGGAGGCTTTTTGACTTTTTTTTTTTTTCAAGTGCATGCTCAAGTTTACGTAAGTAAATGTAACAACATGGCGAACTTGTTTTCAGCAATGCAAATTAGATCAGGGAGTGGAACCGTGCTAGTCACTTCCTGCACAAAGCTCTCTTCTCCACTTGCCGAACGCCCATTTTAAGACACCGCGGCGGCAGGAGCTGGGCAGGAGCAGAGCAGGAGCGGCGGGGGAGGGGGCAGCGCCTCCGCCTCTTCCCGGGGAGGACTGGCGGGAAGTGGCCATCCCGCCCACCGGCTGGCGGGACGCTTAAAGTGCGCTGGAGCAGCTGGAAACCCCTTGAGTTCCCGCTCTGCACTGCCATGTCTACTCCCGCCAAGCGGCACTGCCAGAGCCCCGCCGGCTCCCTCGAAACCAGCTTCCAGAAACGCCTCAGGAAGGTTTCCATCGAGGGGAACATCGGTGAGCTGGGCGGCGCGGGAAGCGGCTCAGGGTGGTAGGGGAGCTGGGGGGGAAGGGTGGTCGCCAGGAGGGAGCACCCCAAGGGGCTGGGATGCTGGGGGAAACTGGGAGAGAGAGGGACGGCTGCAGCGCTCGTAAACCCGGCTCTGCGCGCAGCGGGGGACTCTGCAGGGAGAGCGCACCGGGACCCGAACCCGGAGCACGGCTGGGGCGGATGGGGAGCCCCGCAGGCAGAATGCCTGTCAGTCACACCGAGGCGCAGAGCGGGATCGAGAGCACAAACCCCCGGTACCCCCCTGGCCCGTCCCGGGCTGCAGCGCCCGTACGCTGCTGCCCGCCCGCGCCAAGCCCCGGCGCCTGCGCGGCCGCTCCCCCGCTCTCTCCCCAAGCTCCGCCCGCAGCGGCAGCTCCTAAAATGTCGGCTGCTCTTATCGCCCGCCCCGCCGGCCGGGCGCGGCCCCACTGGCACGGCAGATTAGCGCTGTTTGCTCCACGGCGCACCCGGCCGGCCCCGCGCCCCAACAGCCGCTAACAACCCTCACGACTGCCCCCCGTGTCCATCGGTAGCACCAGAGCAATCAACCCCCACCCCTCTATGAACTACTGTGTCTTCCGCAGCTGCGGGGAAGTCAACGTTTGTCAGGCTGCTGGAGAAACACAGCGATGAGTGGGAGATCATCCCCGAGCCCATCGCTAAGTGGTGCAACATCCAGACAGCCAAGGATGAGTATGAGGTAGGTGCGCAGGATTGGGGCCGGAAGAAACTGCTGGGAGTTCCACAGCCAGGGAGCTTTGCCAAAATCCAGCTATACTTAGTCCACAACAGCCAGAGTCATCCCCACTATCATACCACAGTTGGTCAGACACTCAAATTGTACAGGCAAGATACTACTGAATGTATATTCCAAATCACATCCCCTACTCTACAGGAATCACACTAAAATCTGGAACTCAAACAAGTTACTCAAAGAAGCCGTTATGAAAACCACCATCACCTCAAGAGAAAAAGTCCCTTAGGTCGTATGCCTAAGCATTTTCTCAGTAATATAAAAAAGGACATGAATTCTTACATGAACATAACCAGAATTCTGGACTGAGAAAAGCAGTGTGTTCGTATTAACATTTTTCTCTTGCCTTCTAGGAACTTTCAACATCTCAAAAGAGTGGAGGAAACTTACTTCAAATGCTGTATGACAAACCCACAAGATGGGCTTACACATTTCAGACTTATGCTTGCTTGAGCCGAGTAAAAGCGCAATTAAAACCTGTCTCAGCCAAGCTACACGAAGCAGAACATCCAGTGCAATTTTTCGAGAGATCTGTGTACAGTGACAGGTAATTAATCTCACAGCACAGCAAGAATTCACATTAACAGCTTCCAAGTCTTTAAAGACATGGAGCTGAGGAAACACTTGATATTTAAACTAATATCTGCAAGGGAGCAGGCTTAACGCATTTTTTTTTCAGTATCAACATTCTCTTCTAATGATAAGTGTTTTGGTAGTTCACTTTTGTCATTCCTGGCATGAGACTGATGTGTTTCGTTGCAGATACGTGTTTGCTTCTAACCTGTTCGAGTCGGGAAACATTAATGAAACAGAGTGGTCAATTTATCAGGACTGGCACACATGGCTTTTGAATCAGTTTCAATCAGATATAGAACTGGATGGCATGATCTATCTCAGAACCACACCTGAGGTATGCTCATTAAAAATGAAGGTTTCTCAGTTCCAACTTCATTTTCCAGGGGCTTAGGAGGGTGCAAAAAAGTTATTCTAGATTTAACTCGTTTATGCTCAGCCAAACATCTAAAATTAATGCTTACTAATGTCTACCACTAGTCTTTCCAAGTTAAGGACCACCTGATCCACTCAGCTGATTTATGATTAATGACCAGGTTTATACTTTTTTTTTTCCCAGAAATGCATGGAAAGACTACAGATGAGGGGAAGACAAGAGGAGCAAGGAATTGAGCTTGAGTATTTGGAAAACCTCCACTATAAACATGAAACCTGGCTTCATGAAAGGACTATGAGGTAGGAAGCCATTTTCTGTAGCAAGTTTCAACTTGCAGGCAAGTTAATTAAGCCTTAATTTTATCAACTTTAGCAAAAGTCTAGCTTCACTCAGGCAGTTGGATAGACTTACACCGACTGCAGCCTTCAAGACATGGAACTTCATCTAATTCAAAACCTTTGTTAATCATTAGTTGCAACTAGGAAGCTTTACAGTTTAACTCCAGCAAGGATATGGATTTTGCTAATTGGAACAACACAGGAATAGGACACTTAAAATGGTGTTCAGGGGCCAATCACATATATTTCTCACCACATAGTTTCTGTTGCAATGTAAGGGGCACAAAAGGCCCCTGCTTTAAACTAGCAGGAGTGTATCTCAGCAAAGTTTAAATATTAATCCTAACTTCAACTCAAACAGTAATCAGAAAGGCTTTTGGCAGACCTGTTACACACAAGAAACCTAATCAGCAACTGAGTGATCTCTGCACACCTTCCTCAACTTCCTTATTGACTCTTACTGGCTTTCCAATCTAAGGAATTGCTAAACATGAAAGCAGACTCTACATTTAACCCTAGAGGAGCCAAAAATATTCTACTGAATGGCAAGCACTACAATTCCAGGAAAAGTACATTATCAGTTTGATCTGCTTGCTGAAGATTCACCTAGGATGACCCAAATGCTAAGGAACAAAAGGCAGTGCATAGTGTGGAATTTTGGGAAGGTTTACGTTGTGTGCTCATTCCAGTCCTGTAAGTGAGCACTTCCTGTGTTTGTGAACACTGAAGTTTGCAAGCACAAGTTAGAATGTTGTTCAGCACACGTAGTGCGTTTTAGAAATGCCTTCCACACTCAAAAGAAAGACTTAACCACTGCTCCCATCTGTTCCTAAACTGAAGCCAAAATGGTCTTGCTTATGTCCAAAACATTTTAAATACCACTCTTACAACCTGTTAAAGAGGTCATCCCCATAAAAGGAAGCTTTAAAAATGCATCTTGGTAAGTGGATTAGGTGGGAGAGACACAGGGCAAGGGAGATTTTAAAAAAAATACTCCATCTTACAAAATCAGTTCCTGGTCATTGATTCCGTGACAAGAATGAGAGAAAGTTTTTACCTTAATTTCCTATCTTTCTCCCCACTTGTACATTATAGAAAGATACTAAGAGTCCAGATTTGTGAAATATAAGAAGAGCAATTAAGGAGAAACTTGACATGGGCTTTTGTAAGTTATGGGCATGAGCTTTAACATCTCGGGTGCACGTGGTAATCAAGAGCAGGGGTCTTGTATACACAGTATTTTATGTAGTTTTTACTTAAACTATGTTCTTCCATTTAACAGAGTTGATTTTGAGAACATTAAGGAGATTCCTATTCTAGTTTTGGATGTTAATGAAGATTTTAAGAACGATAAAATTAAACAGGAGTACCTCATTGACAAAGTAAGTATCAAATATTGGGGGGGTTGTATCTGCTTTTCTTCTGCAGTTATCGTGCATGCAGTGACACTTCCAGAGGTGGGAGGGAGAGTAAACAACCATTTGAGGAAACAAGGTGGTAATAAAGAGGTCACTTCAGTCAAAACGGTGTTTACCAGTTCCAAGGAAAGGCAAAGACTTGGGAAGTAAATGTCAAAAGAAGTTCTGGTGGAGTTGTTTGGCCAGTTCATGGGAAAAAAAACCTCCTTCTAATACTTAAAGGCATGAGGAAGTGCTCTCCTAGCAAACCCTATAAACCATTTTCTTCATCTTGTTCTGGGTCATCAACTTGAGATTACTGAAGAATGACTCCTTTAAACCAAGCCTAATTCCCTCAATTAAACAGCTCTAAATAAACTGTGAAGGGGAGCACAATGATCAATTGTAAAGGTATTTGTCATTACATTTTCATGAAACCAGCAATTAATAGCTTCGTTTTGAACAATCAGGCATGCCATCTTCTACCTTGCCCCTCTGAAAGGGCACATACATTTCAGGTCATGAATTTAATGTAGGGGCAAGACATCTCTGGAAAACTGTAGTAACAAACCATTTCTTTCCAAAAAAAGGGAAAAGCCTGGTACTTTAGCTTTTAATGCACCGAATAATATAAATGCTTTTTTTCTGATAGGTAAAGTCTTTCCTGACTTCTTTAGAAGATGAAAATTAATTCGAATGACAAGTTCCTGAAGTTCACCTAAACAACAGTGTGTTCAAAAATTTACTTTAAACGAATGCATTACCTATATGGCTTATTTTAAAGCATGCCTGAAATGTTAAAATATGGTTTGGTGTTTGTTTTTTTTGTTTTCCTTGTCTGATCTGTGTGGGTTACGATAGAATTTGCTGTATAGCTCAAAAGAACAAATATGGGGTGATTTGATTTTTTTTTCTGTATATTCTCTGTTGCTTAATAAAGATTTAAAAGTCGTATTGGCTCTCGAGTGGCTCTCCCTGCGGGGTAGTTCAGCGGTTGTCAGAGGCCGACACCCAGTAAACAGATAGCAGGCGCTGAGCAGGGTTGTTTTGCAATAACTGGCACGGGTTCACCATTTTAAGACGAAACTGTTATGGCGTCCAGAAACCTTTACTTTCAACTTCTGCTTTACTGAGTGGCCGCTTCCACAGGATTTACGTTACTTAAGGCTGGAAGTTAGACCTGTAATAAACTGTAATTTACGCTTATCTCGTCTGCGATCTCACCCCCACCC